>OU015501.1:12529616-13129616 GCA_907164885.2 Dolomedes plantarius
CAAGAGGAATCTCATAAGCAACGCAGAGACTATATTTTCGGTTGGGGGTGTTTGTTTGTAACGGATTTTTCACACACTTGCGGGATTTTTACCTCAACCTCCTCTCGTTGTTACATTGATGTAGATAAATGCCTAAATGTACTATTAAAGTGAAAAAAAAGGAGACAATGAAATTCATTAAACTAATTTGAAAAATTCTGGACCAGAGATGCGCAAACTATTTTCGATCGTGATCCACTTTTTTTTAAAATGAAAAATCAGGTAATATGAGTTCAATATTTGGTGAAATATTTAAATATGCTAACATAATCTCGCACATATAAGTAAAAGCGAATGGAAGCAATGCAGCCTCAGACAATGGAAGCCTTAGACTTTAAGATACCTTATATAACTACACTTTGTTCCCCGAAAAAAAAAAGTTAAATTAGAGAAATTCCGCATTTCGAGAACTTTTCTTTCGTACGTACTTATCGGCTATGCTTTAATAAGCAGTGAGGGGAAAATGCATGCATCTTCAGCGTACATCGCTGCCTTGTAGCCTAGGTTGCGCAGCTGTTAAATACTCCTTAGCAAGGCAACGGTATTTTCCTAATACAGAATTTGTCAGTTTTGACTGGTGACTGGCAAAATCCTACTTCGGAAAGAGCTAGTCTATCACGAATCGTGATACAAATTTGACAGCGCAAAAAATTAACAACACAAAACAAGTGCTAATCCTAGGTCCAAGGCTACTTGTACGCTGAAGATGCACATTTTTGCTTTAAGCCCTGTCCCTTTGGCAAGATTAATATTCTCTTTTTACTCGAATCCCATAAGGACGTCGAAAACTAGTTCCAAAGCTGCTGAGTACGCTAGAGTCAGAAATATTTGCATTGCTTTTAAGATTTTTTTTTAATCTTAAATTGTCTACAGTACTGCGTATTTATAATATGGATTTGCTGTACAAAGATATTTTAACTGTCCTAGTCCATTAAAGCGTTCATCATCGCTTGCAGGAAGATATGAAATTTGCGTAACTTTTCAGGATGTATTCAGCCCTTTGAAGTCCGAAATACTGTAAACAGCGTTCCGCGCTTTGACTATTATTGAGATTTACTTTATTTTCAAGTTGAATGTGATACAGTCAGTTTGTTTCATTTTGTTAATGAACCATATATATCCCAGATGAATAACAATTTATAAATGAACACTTTTAAATGAATAATATGTAACTGTCGGTTAACATTTCATGTTTAAGAAATTATTTAACGGATTATTTCAACAAGTCTTTTATTTTTGATAAAGACGTATAATTACAATTTCAGATCAATCAGAAGGTAGTTTTTAAGTTTTGTACGGCCGGAAATACCCATGTAATTTTTATGATCATCCGAGGATGGTGAAAATCCCATGCGGAAGACAGGCGGTGTTTAGAAAAGATCCGGTGCGTGGAATCGAAACGTGTAACAGAAACCTTTGTTTTCATCCCATACAGAATCAGAAATGGATATAAAAGGTAATCCTCCAGAACGTAATTAGATAGATATACCGTTTGTTTTTAAAGATTTATCTTTACTGTTTACAATAACAAGAAACTATTATAGATTTAGGATAGCTGCCAATGAAGGTTTCTCTCAATGAAATTCTAAAACTTTGTTTTTCTATTCACGGTATTTTGATAAGGTAGAGATTAATGATCATAATCACATCACGCATTGGTAATTTTTTGGGTTCTTCAATTTATTTTCCGAAATCGTGATTTTAATTTCAATATACGAGTGATTATTACTGTTCACTTAGTAGTGGTTTGAGGGCACGATTTCGTCACGGATCATTTGCCAATATCTGGCTTTCATTAGAAGTCGAATCTGCAAAAAATATGCTGTGGGAAAGGTCACGGTGAATTTAAAAAACATAGAAAAATATCACCTTGAAAATTAAACGTTTGAAATGCTTGTGTAGCTGCTTAAAATACGGACGGCTCTTTTTTTCAATCGTTCAGGAAAAAGAAATATATGAAAGAGGGATCAGGGCTGTTATAGAGGAGAAAGAGGAAAAATGCTTTGTTAGGTTTTTACATTTAGACAATGTCATATACTGGCAGGTATCTGAAATAACGTCGTAGAAATGTTATGTTGAAGTGTTATAATAACGCCTTCCAGAATTTCGATCCATAATTGTTCATCAATAGTGAATGAGAAATCGGAATCCTACTAGTAGTGTTTTAGCAGCATTCTTCAATATTTAGCGCTTCGGATATTGAATATGACGTTCTTTACACAAAAATAGCGAATGATATGCGACTAGTTGTGTATGCTTCCTGTTTCATATGACCTAATTTTCTCGCAATAACATAGGGTTGTCTCACAAGATCTTTTTTGAAATGTATAAAAATAGTACTCGACAGCCTTTTCCTACGGCGTATTCGGAAAGATGAGGAGAAAAATATTCAAACAGATTATCAATAGAAAAAATACAAAGGGTTCTGAAATTTGAAATTTCGACGCCAAACAGTTAACT
This sequence comes from Dolomedes plantarius, assembly GCA_907164885.2. Lineage (NCBI taxonomy): Eukaryota > Metazoa > Arthropoda > Arachnida > Araneae > Dolomedidae > Dolomedes > Dolomedes plantarius. Next base: position 12,532,116 of record OU015501.1, read on the forward strand.
CCGAAAACACCCCAACCGTATCAAAGCATTGTCAGGAATGAGTCACGAGGAGCGTGTATAAGCCTGGCTACCTGCCAGACAGTTAAAAAGGGCGGGAAAACGAATCCAACCGCCGTACAGCCCTATTGTTCGACCCCATCAATTGTTCGATAAAGGAAAGAGAAAGAAAACTGCACATAATCTCAAGTTGGGGCGCGTGATTGATAACAATAAAAAAGAAAGGAGCAATTTTTTGGCCTGAAAGATTTGTATTCTTGTGTATCAAAACACTTATCTCTGTTCAAAATTATTTGACTCAAAACTTGAGTATTGTATCGGGAGTATCTATAGGAGTTTTGACTGCAGAAAATAAGTCTGGATTATGTAAAAGCAATTGCTGATATCTTTTCCGGAACAGTAAAAGGGTAAAAGATTCTATCACAGCAGTTCTTCCAGATTTAAAGCTTTTAATTGAAAGAAAATTACAACCAGGAAAAGCCCAAGGCAAGACGCCCGAAACCCTTCATAAAGTTTTTCTCACCTCAAAGCCCAATCAAATTAAAAAAGCCTATTAACGAAAAAAATATCAATAATACAAAATAATCTAGAACGAAATGAAGTTTTTGTTCTTATTTCAAGACCACCGTGAAAGCTACAGATGAAACAGAAAAGAGCGAAGTTTGATCTCTGATAAATAGAACTAAAATAAAAATAGACAATCACGAGATTGGTAGATTTCCCTAATCAGTATTTTGAGTTGTCATTTTATGTATTCAAGCAGCAATGAAAAATAAAACAATTATTTCAAAGCTTTCCTTACCAGCTTTATGTATTTTAAAGGTTTCTATAATTAAAAAGGTTGTACAATTAACCTCCAATAATAAGACAAGTTTTTACCTCAGCAAAGCCAGATTTGTTGGATTATCGGGTATCAAGCTGAATTTGGGTAAAAAACTTAAAATAAAATAATGGACAATAAATGCGATATTTAATTGCCTAACACGTTACATAGACTTTAGTACACATTAACCACAGATTATGATGTCATTCGATAATTCGAAACAGACGATACAACAGTAGACTCCAGTTTTTGACTGGAAGCCCTCCTTCCTGGACGCGATCCTCAAAATAACTGGTTTTAACATTGGTAGAAGTAAGTACATCTTCAAACTGTCGTCAGCTTTGGTGTTAGTTTGCCTTGACGTAATTCGATTTTTTCCTTTCTTTAAATGAAACAGATATATCTTATTTTTAAAATATTCTATTATTGCAATAAAAATTCGAGATAAGTAAACAAAATCATTCATGAATGAATAAGTTATATTGACGAAATAAATGCCAACATATAATGGAGTCCATACGAATTTTTATAGAACAAAACTTATGGTATTGTCTTTATAGAAAAACAAAAATCCCCATTTACACCATGAATAAAGCAACTGCCTACCATATCCGCCTGTAGTCAGAAAGAAAAGCCAAACAAAAGAAAAGGCGGGAAATTCCTTTTCCGCATTCTTCTGATTCCAGGCGAAGTGGATTTCGTTCTTCTTGCCTCCGATTTGATTACCAGTTTCAACGGCGGAAGATGCAGCTCGGAGGGGAGCGTTTAATCACATCCAACATTTATTTACATTCCCTTTGGGATCGATCGCGGGAGATACTGCCCAGAAATCTTCGGCCAAATTGGATTCGATGCATTTGCTTCGACAGAGTCATCGAAATAAGTGGACGATTTATTCAGAAATGTTCATTACCATTTTAGGTCAAAATCGAAATTGTTCAGCAAGTATCCAAGGTCACTTACGTGATCTTTGATAAACAGACTTCAGTCGCATGCCACTTTAAAAAAAAAAAAAAAAAAAAAAGTGACAGTATTTTTAGTTTAGGAGTTAACGAAAAGTTGGGAACATTCCAAAGAATATTAAAATTTCCCAGTTATGATCATTTTGCAGAAGTGTTAGTTTCTTTTTTTTTAAGTGAGAAAATCTAGATAGCAACCTAGACCAGTAAATGTCTAGATCTTATCAAATTCATCGTCCTGGGTCATTATTTAGCAAAATATTATGACCTTAGTGGTAAGGAAACAAAAGATATATATAATTTTTTATATGGGACACTTCTACCTGTTGGTCCGCGAAAGGTATTTTATTTCCCTTCTACCTCCCCAATGGAAATTCCACTGGAGGCATTCCCCGATCCGCCGCCTAGGGACGCGTCCTCTAGGGATTACAAGCTCCCCCCCCCCCCCCCCCGAAGGTATCTGCCTTCTAATCAATCACAATCACACCTTAAAGACTAAACAAACTTTGGTGGTTGTCATTAGTCTTGTAATGACTAACTTTGATGTCCAAACATGAAATTGTAACTGTTACTTGTTGAATTTAAACTTTTCGCATATATGAAGCAGTTAATTCCAGCAGGATGAAAGGAACTCTGAAATGTACGTCCTTCATGCGTTGTTATATGTTCACTCAAAAGGCCTTTAATTACATTTGTGTCAGAAACTGTGATCCTTTTCCGAAATATTTTTCTTGGTCTACGTTTTTGGTTGGCAAGGGCTTAATTTCTATGAAATTGCGTCTCATCACGAAATTCAATTGATAGCGAATGAAATTTCGGGTTCACCTAAATCTAATCTACCGAGGTATCCGTTCTTTATTCGAGTCTTCAGAGTAAAGCGAGGCCTAAATGGACTAAACTATTATGAAATCTATGGTAATGGAGCCTATATTACGTATATGATTAGCGTCACTCACGGGTTAAAACATAATTCTCAAGCTAGTTGAATTTCAATCTTTTCATTTAAAACAAAGTTTATGAATATTTATCCAATATCACCGATATCATCCCTCACCTTATACAAATACTTATCACAATACCTTCGCTTATACCTCCATTACTATACTTATACCTTTAAATTGTTCTTGTAAAGCATTACATTCATGGGTAAAAGGTTCTCCCTTGTTGAGTTACACTAGATAATTGGAATATTTAAAAATGTTCTTAAACGAAGTTTCAAACTGATTTTCATGTCATGTTATAGAGTCTAAATCGAATCATTCAAGTTTGCCCTCAGAAAATGCGTTTCACTTACTACCTAAAATGAGTTTAAGATAACAATATGGAGACATTTAATTTCATCAGAGACGTCTGGCATCTAGTCAAAACAATCGGTTAATTAGGATATGAAAGACGCCGAATGAAGTCTTCGTATAGCGATCTTGTTTTTATAGAGAGGAGACTACATGTTTTCGCTACCATGCTTCAGATGAAAATTAATGATATTTTTTAAAAGGGCATTAAGCGATGAAACAGGCTTCTGTTGTCAACTGAACTTGTGTGTTAAGGAGTCAAGGTTAATGCATTCACATTTGTTTAAAGAAACGTTATTGTACTACGTGAGATACATACTGGTCTCGAATTACAAATAAAATGCGTAGTCGCTTTTTATGTGACATCATTCTTTCATATGAAGAATACTAATCCCGCGCAACGTTCCAATTGACATCAGTTAAGTAAATGCTTGATATCAAAATTCTTGAAATAGAATGGGAGGAATTGTACAAATAATGCGAAACACAGCAAGACTGAAAATGTACGTACAAGAAATTGGTAACAATTCGATATTGATAATAAATCGAACCGTAAATGATATATCTCTGTTACATATTAGCTGTATATGTTTCATTTGTTGGCCCGTTGTTGTTCTATGAAGTTATGTGACATGAATATTTAAAGAACGAATGCATAAAGAGATTTGTTGTGACATCAATGATCGTACAGAGACTGTTTTTTGAAATGCTGTTAAAAATCGAGTGTCAAAGACTGCAAATAATTTCCCTCTTAACAACCTCTACATAATTTTGCCCTCTTCACCCTTATGTGCTACTGACACACATAATGGGGCACAATTTTATGGCTACTGAATATTTCAATCTTATTTTATATTAGGATTTCTGAATATTATAATATCCTTTAATATATATAAATATCCAACATTTATGTTGCAATATTTAATGATATTCAATTTATATTCCAGAAATTAGTATTTAAATCAGCATTTAAATTCTAAGTATTTAAATTAGTATTTAAAATCTTAAATAACAATAAGTATTTAATATTCTAATACTAATAAGTATTTCAGTTTATGCATGAAATGAAGGCTAAACGTTATCGTGAGCGTTTCATGTAGAATTCAATCGACATTTTTAGGAACCCAAAATATTAGAAAACGTGTTCGATTTTGAACTCTAAATATTTTCTTTTCAAGTTCCAATTTTTTATGAAGTAAACACTCAAGTTTATGAGCGCACTTTCCAACTCATATTTGCTGAAAAACTTCCAAGTAATCAATTCAAACACGTTTAAAAATCTGTATTTTTATCATTAATGTACTCAACAGTTCATAATACAAACTGATACCTTAGCTGATGCTCTGAAATTAATTTACTAATCCTTTTGGAATTTTTTGAGCAATTTTAAAATAGAGATATTTTGATTAACCAACTGATATTTCTCCATTTCTTAGCATAAACTGGGACAGTACATAGTTCGAGTTTATATAAGTAAATTTTTACCTTTGGTACATTTTTACCATGAATAAGTGTTCAATATTTATTAATGTTGAAGTATATTTGTATAAGCTGCTTTTCAGGCATATTCTCTTGTTTTGTTTTGTTTTTAAAATGTAAGTAAAAAAATTTCTTACGAAAAAATGAAGTGAAGTGTTTACAAATTGAACACCTGATTATCCATATGTGGATTATCACAATAGGATAGGAACAAAATAAATATTATCCAAAAAAATATCAAGAAGGCTTATATAGCCAGGAGAAAAATTTGATACAGGATTCTCATCTATATATATATATATATATATAACAGTTCCGTAACTCAGAGCTCCGCAACCTTTTATCTTCCACGGCACAACAACGTTTTTTTTCGATAATTCTGCGGCACACCACAAGAAAAAGCTTGCAAGTATATAAATTACAATAAATACGTATATGTTTTTATTAGATAAAAAAACACAACAAAATAGCTCTATGTATCAAAATAATTATAATCATTTAAGTTTTATATAAATCATTTTGAACTGTACACCAACACAAGAACAAAAATATAAAATTATAGTTTACAAGTAAAAAAAATTTCTCTTTAAATTTTTATATTAAAATTTGTTTTTTGGTCTTTACTTAAGCCTAATAAATCAAAGTTAATTTAAACATAACTAATTTATTAATGAGATATTTGAGATTGTTTTGATAAATTTGTGTTTTATATTTGGCTCTATAATAGAAAGAGCTACAGTTCATGGTCAAGGCCCTTGACCGTTTGATCGTTTGTCATTTTCAATTAGAACCAGTGTCGAAAAACTTTGTTCGTATAAGTATGTCGTAGGAAATGGGAGCAAACTTGCAATGGCCTTGTCAGAAATTTGTGGATATTCCTTCTTATATGACGCTCGAGCATACATACAATGTATCGCTAACAACATGTTTTTGTTTTGTATATAATTTCGACCCAGAAATATTACATATTATCAAAAAGTTAGAGGAATATTTTACTTAGAAAAATTTCTATTTAATGCGGTGGTTAATTTTTTTTATTATCATAATCGATAAAATCACCGCGGCACACTAGTGTGCCACGGCACAGCGGTTGCGGAGCACTGCCGTAACTGACTGACTGACTGACAGACAGATAACGCACAGACCAAACCGCTGGACCTAAAGGGCTGAAATTTGGCATGGTGATTCTTCTTATAGTGTAGGGGTACTCTAAGAAAGATTTTTGAAAAAATCTTCTTAGATTTTTTTAAATTAAATTTTTAAGCTGTTTTTGTAAGATTCTTTAAGTTTGCATTAAAAATAATAATCTGAGGGTTATAAAATTTATATCACGAGAAAGACCATGCAAATTTCTTTAAAATGAAATTTTTTCGAATCTTTACCTCTATTTTCTGATTTTTGATGAATTTTTAAAAGATTCCTTTTCAGATGGACGTTTTCAGAATCACGTGGTTTCTTTTCTTTTTGTGATACTTTAAATTAATTTTGCATCACGTGCATCACAACGAAATAAATTGACAAATTTTTTTTTCTTTCTAATGCGGCAGACGATTGGACATTATCCAAAATAATATTAAAATAGAGTAAAAGAAATGTTCTTCAAACTGTACCATATTAACTGTACTATATTCTTTAGTATGTTCTATTAGATTTAGTTTTAACATTTTCTTCTACATTATTTTGTCTATAAAAATATCCGCTATGATTTTTTTATAAATATATTTTTTTGTTTTTTTGGCATTAATTGCATACATTGACTGTTGTATTTATTATAAATATATTTTTTTGTTTTTTGTGGCATTAATTGCATACATTGACAGTTGTATTTAATTTAAATGTACTCCGTAGCGAAGCACGGGTATTCAGCTAGTAGTTTATATAATAAAAAAAAATTAATCTATTTAGTCCATTTGAAATCTCCACATAATTCATTTTTTACAGTATATTGGGACATTTTTTTAATTATACTTGTTTTCCTTTCATTATTATTGGTAGACGGGAAATCATTGTAGGAAGGAAATGTCGGAAAAAAAGGAACCATTTGACAGAACTCGGTTTCGATCAAGGGTCTCCCAGTCTCGAGGCCTCTATTCTACAATTGAATTATCCTGGCAATGGGGGACATCATTTTTTAATTTCATTCTTTAGAAGAATATATCTACCACATTTCCCAAATTACCTGAATTTGAATATGACATTGTTAATTTTCATAAAATGAATAATTGTAATCTGGCAAAGGGTATTCACTTTAAATGTTTGCTGATATAGGCATATTAAATTACGTTTTCACAAAGTCTGAAAATATTATCTAAATGGAAGTAAGTCATCATTTCACCTGGCAAATTTCACATAAAAAGGTTTCACCGAGCGGTTGACCAATAGAGAGGTCTCAAGGGTCTCATTCAAGCGTTCTCTTATTACATTCTAAAATTTAAAAAGAAAAAGAAATCCTTATTATACTGTAAGAGGACAGTGGACTTTCAAAATTGTGAAATTTGTCCAAAAATTTGATTTTTTTTATTTTATTGAATTGTGAAACTACGGACAAGTAGGAATGTGTTGCAAAAAGAATTTTTAATTTCTGTGATTACTTTCCTAGTTATAGACATTTGTATTCAGAATTTCTAAATTTTGTACTTGAAAAGATGATTTATAGGTATTTTGCGTAATAAAAAGGGTGTTTTCACTATTATTATTTTTTTTCTCTTTATATTTTTAATGAATGCTTAAAATAAGCAATAAGTTTCATTGTTAGCTCTATAAGGTATCCTGTAAATAAAAATTACCATATTATATGCAAAAGAAATGCTCATGGAACATTTTTAATTAGGCCAATTTTTGATATAATTAATAATTCATAAATTATTAATAATTCATCATTAAATTTTAACCACTTTTACATATCTATGGCACTAATCACATATTCAAATTTCAAGCAAATCCATTCAAAACAAAAAAAGTTAGGTTTGAAGGTCCACTGTCCCCTTAATAGTTGAGAATTGATGTGATCTTCCGCTTGAAATAGCCCTATTCCCGTTTTTCCTTCCAATGCAAATTTCTGAAAACCAAGAATTCCTAATTCCTCTTCTAATGAGATGAGGTGCAGACGCCGTGGCTGAATGCTCCGAACCGCTATCTCGATTTCGTGTGAGTGCCTATCCTTTTCAAAAACCATTTAAGTTGGAAAAAGAGCGCTATCTGATGGCTATTCTGCAGGGTCGGACATGAAGTTCTTGACCTGCAGGTGACTAGACTCGCTGGAATGCTGCGGTACAGTTGGCGCGCACTCAACTGAAGATGCTAAAATCGCGATTGCTTTTCATCCAGGCCAGCTCTTTTGTTCGCACGTGTTTCTCTTATTTTTGCTTGCATTTTCTGGTCACGGAGTTCAAAATTATCGTTAGATTCCAGATAAATAAGGCTTTACCGATTCCTTATTACGGATAAAATAGTTTCGACACATAACGCATTGCCGATAATTAATCAAAACTGCTCATTTCTCGACAACGATTACAAAGAAACACAATCGATTACAAATTCCCTCGTACGTTCTAAGATAGAATCGGAGATTCAGAAATTACAAAGCACAAACAGGAGATGGATTAGGTATAGAAAAGGGAGTTGAAATAAAAGGGTAGATTCATAAAAATGCCTCGATAATTTGTAATCAATCTTTTTGGCCACGATTCTCGTGATGGTCTGCAAATGTGAGGAAAAGAATTTGGATATACATTGACTCTAGAAATTGAGAGTACACTTCTTTTTAACAAAATTTAACATTGAATTTGATAAATTTGAAGCAACAAACATTAACTACGCAAATTTTGCTATTGATCCATAAATTTGATCCATTCCATACAGTTGATACGAAATATATATTAAAATTAAAGTATATTATTAAAAAATTAATTACGTAGGAAATTATACAAAATAACTTGGCAAATTTCCATGTCAAAAAATTGAGAATACATTTCCGAAATAAATCTTTTATTTATTTATTTATTTATTTATTTATTACAAATGCTCGGAAAATTGGCTATGTCGCCATTTGTTCTCAGGAAAGGGCGAGACTGCTGAACATTTATTTAAGGGGGCACCGTATAGGTGGCCACCGAAATAAATTTTAAATACCACTATTTAAAAAAAATTCAAGTCGTTTAAGATAAATTTTTATTAAACCCCGGGAAACACTACAATACTTTTAAAATTTTGGGCTTGTTATAGTTCAAACTGAAATTACAGAAGGTAGTATGAGACCTCAAAAAGAAACCAGTATTGTTGCATGGAAATGAGTGATAAGATTATCACAAAAAAGGTAAATCTTTTCGACAAACTACTAATATTATTGGACGTAGTCATTCTTGAATGCAAAAAAGAATTGTCAAATACAAAAGGTACGGACTGATCGAAAATAAAGGAAAAAATTCCGAGTGCAGTTCTGAGTGCAAAATAATTAATGAATGAACAGTGAAACTTTATGCACAAACCTCTGCAACCATAAGTAAGCATATTTGTGCAGAAACCATATGCAAAATCATCAGAAAAGTCAACTACAACGGTATAGTAGCTAAAAAAAGCCATTAATCAGCTCGCTGAATAAAAGTAAGCGTTTAGACTTTGCTAAATACCACATATTAAAACACCCAAACTTTTGGAATAAGGTTATTTTTAGCGACGAGAGAAATTTCAATATTTTTGGTATTGATGGTCGTCGCACGATTTGGAGGAAACGGAAGACTGCTCTTAAGGCTGCTGTGTACTAACCCTATTGGATTCGCTCCACCTATAGAGAAACTTATGAAGAAAATTTGTCTACTATTGACAGCTACATATATGCTGATATTCAAATAAAAAGGATATTTTCATTCAGCCTGTACTTTTCTGCACCTTGCAACAGGATTCATTTTATAAATTTCATCCACCAAAGGATTTATGAGCGTTTAAAACACTATACCAGATATATTTCCCCGAATAATTTAAATTTTAAAATATTGTTTGCATTTAAAAAGAAAACAAAAAATGCCCCAAGGTGTATGTGAGGTTCCATTACAGACCTCTCAATAAATCGTCTCCCCAGGCAGAGAAATAGCCTCGCCAGGTGAACTAGGCAATTTCTATGGCCGGACGCCATCTAGTCTGCGACATGACGTTAAAAAAGAAAGGCGTCATGCCCAGGCAACGCCCGTGGCGAGCGTTAACTAATGGTCGTCGCAGTCAGCTGTTTGAAGAAGCCGTCATCGTTTTTCCATCAACGAAACCAATCAGGGGAGAGAACCCTGACGTCACAGCGGTCGTCCGACCAACCGAAGTCTAAGTCCTGCCGCGGGGCTGGGAGCGCAAATTTCGAGAGAAGAGGAGAGAAAAAATGAAGAGATTCAGACTTGGATTAGATCTCATACAGAGAGTCCATTTTCTCAGAGGTTCTCGTGACCGATCGCTACAATTCATCCCTGTGGTATTTTATCTCCAGGTCAGAACGCTCTAGAGGCTTCGTGCCTCTAGAGCGCCGACCCTAAGTCCTCGGACTTGTTAATTTATAGGAACCAGGAGAGTTCCGGTAGTTAAAAGATCCCTTGCATCTTTTGAGACCAGCATGGTCTAGTATATTCGTATCCCGCGTAAGCGTTATTCCAACCTTGGAACATTCTACCGAATTGTCTTTCGTTGCTGACGTCTGGTTAGAAATTTCGGGATACTGTTAAGGCCAGTTCCCTCTATGTCTAGAGGCTGTTTCACGACTTTTGTACATAGTGAAAAAATCATCTATTCAAGACTCTAATAAAAGTGTTATTAATTCCGTAGACTGGACTCTATATATCTTCTATATTTCGCTACCCCGAGTCCAACATATTACAGTGTACAACTTAAAAAAAATCTTTAATTCCAAGTCGGCAATTCTTGGACAGATTTTTCTCCATGGGTCACCATTGAGGTGAACAAATCCAATAGAGTTAGTAAACAGCAGCTTTTATCCAAAATATATAACAACAATCAAGCATAGAGGTAGATGCGTGATGGTGTCCGGCTGTATGACCAGAAGCGGAGTCTGAAAGCTTGTGTTAGTTGACAGCATCATGAACCAAATGGTTTATTTAGATATACTCAAGAAAACCCCCAAAGAAAGGGCAATTAAGTTGGTCTTGGACGGTATATTCATTTTTCAACAAGACAATGATTCCAATCATAAGGCAAAGAATGTAAAACTGCGGTTACTTCTCTACTATAAAAAGTAACCACAAACCCTTGCCCAGTCCCCAGACATCAGCGTCAGTGAAAATTTGTGGTCTATGCTAGAAAAGCTGTCCACAGACATTAAATAACGATCAAAGATAATTTGAAACGTATCCTGCAAGAAGAATGGGAGAAAATATCTTCACACACAACCAAAAACCTGGTCAACACGGTGCCACGATTGAAAGCAACATATTGGAGCCATTCGACGTATCTCACGTGCATATGGGTTGTGTCCATACAGTATTCGATGATCAATTGATCCATCGCAAAAGAAAATGATTCAAAAATACGAATGGTCTTGAATACCAACACTGTTTTGTAAACTAAGTAAAATAACTGTTTCCAGAAGAAAGCATGAAATCAGGGTAAGTTTTGTTATAAGAGACACTGGTCCTTGGGTTAAACAGTTATACTGTTTTGTATACAGATTTATTTCATGTTTTATGTCTCTGAATACATTTCCTTATTGTGCGAGGCTGTGTTTGTGTATATTCATAAAAATAGTAAACAAATAAATCACTGAATAAAAGAAACACTAAAGAAAGTCAAAGTCACGTATACTTTCCTATTATTCAAGTGATAAAAAGATTAAAATAAATTATACTTCATATCGTTTATATACAGGATGGTTATAATTAAAGTTCCACTTTGAAATGGTCATAAAAGGAAAACTACTGGACCAAATGTTATCAAACTTGGTAATAGTTAAAGGAGGTCATGGGAATTTCTTTTCCGGAAAAAAAGGTTAAAAAACTCACCACCAGGGGGGAAATGGCGCTGTATGCAATATCGTTAAACGAAATAAAACATGAAGACATCGGTTTAAAATGTGTTGAATAGTTTCTGAAACGTGTTACAAAGCATGCTCAATGTGGCGTCCACAATTTTCCGAAAGCAAGTTAAATCGCATTACTGCATTCTCAACAATAGCTCTTAGAATATCAGGAGGAATGTTACGGACATGTCGGTGTATCGCATCTTTCAATTCCGCCAAATTCTTTAGATTATCACCATAAACAGTGCTTTTGAGATAACCCCATAGCCAGAAGTCTTAGGGCCGAATTCAGGCTTCAAAATTCACAAATTAGCGATTTGTAAGAAAACGATTTCCGGAATGCGCACACTTTAAATGGTAATTTGGTTTAGGTCAATGTTTCTTAAGGGTATACAAAATGTTAAACCCGTGTAACAAAATGTTAAGTTAGATTCCGACCCTTATTTCGTTTAACAATATTGCATACAGCGCCATTTCCCCCCTGGTGGTGAGTTTTGAATTTTTTTTGGGGGGGGGCGGAAAAGAAATTCCCATGATCTCCTTTAAACTATTACCAAGTTTGATAACATTTGGTCCAGTAGTTTTTCTTTTATGACCATTTCAAAGTGGAACTTTAATTATAACCACCCTGTATGTCTGGATGGAACTAAATACTAATCAAGTTATAGGTGAACATTCAACTGTTTGATCTTATGCCTTAATCGACTACCGATGAAATCACAACTTGTATATTCAGTTCAACTTTCGTTCATAACATTTCCCTTCATTCTCAATTTCTTTAGAAGTGCTTGAATTCTTAGCCTATCGATAAACTTTTCTGCACCAGTGTTTTGAGATATATCTTTAAGTTATAGCTTTAGCTTTTCATACTTTATTTCACAGCATATAAAGAATGGATTTCTCAGCGGCATCAATTCTCTTAAACGAGATATTCGCAGTCATTTCCTGGAAATTACTCTAGAAATGGAAACATGTTAACGTGGTAGAATGGGGACCACATAAAATAATTTCACTATCTTACATATACATTTGTTGTTTTCATTTTAATCTTCAAATCCTTCACAAGTAGGGTGCAACTCCCTTAACTCCGTTTCACTTTCAAGAGTTTTTTAATCAGTGTTGCGGAGCTGATATTTTGAAGAAGATAGTTCTGTTTGGGTTATTTCAATTTCCTCGACTCGACACGAGGTTATCTGTCTAGAGAGAGCAATTTTGATAGTTCTTTGGAGAAAGAAACTCTTCCAGAGTTTTTATTATATCTTTCCTAAGCACCATAACCCCTCAATGAGACTTTTAGACTCAGATTTTAAGTATGTATACTTCGTGAAGAAATTTGGGTTTAAGTTACTCCACCCATACGGAAATCATATCTGGAACCTCGTCAACTTTGTAATTAGCTACTAGTGATGACTTTCCACAGGCTTAAAAGGTTCAAGGGGGTCCGGGACACATTAAATTTTTTTTTTTTATTTATTGAGTAAAAATTTTAATTTTTTGTGATGGTTAACCATATAATTTGTAAACAAAATCACATCATAAAACTTCTCAAAAAGTTTTTAAAAAATTTCAAAATTTAAAATTTTTTAAAAAGTGGGGTAATTTAAAATCCTTATAACTCGAAATATTATCTGTCGAATTTACAAATTTTTTCATTTAATTAAACAGAAATATATAAGTTTTAATTCTGATTCAGTATGTCTTTAAATATTAATTAAAAAAAAATTACAAATATTTAGATTAAAAATTTCAAAAAAATGATGTAAATTATTTTTAAAAAATCATATTTTCAAAAGTAAATATTTTTTTTCAAATTTGCTGAATGTTGAAAAAGGCATTCCAAGTTTTGAACCACTTGTTTTTAACGGTTTTTGACCTATAACAATTCAAGACCTATAACAAGACTTTTGACCTATAACAAGACGAGAAATGGGAAAAAAAACCATCATGCAGAAAAACGCACAGGTTTAAACAAAGATTGGCTACTATTAGAATGTTGAAAAAAAATCTCCTATTCTAACTAAGATAGAAACATGATTAAAATGTCATTTTAAGTGTAAAAGAACACAGAAACTTTTAATGCAATTAAATTTTTTTTCGAAAATTTGAAGAATTTTGTGTCCTGGACCCCTTTAAATAAGCTGACAAGGACTTTATATTTAAATTCCTCAGGTGAAATATACGGAATACAGGTTTTCCTCCACTTACAACAACTCGACTTACGACCGAAATTTTTATTTTTTTACTTATTTTTTATCTTTTCTCAAAAATATTGTTCCTTGAATTTACAGTACATATCTATATGTATTACATGACTATTAAAAACTACCTTGGATAACTTTATTAAAAAGAACTTGCAACGTATCTTCTGTCGCAAATTCTGAACCATTGAAATGTACTAGCATAATAAGTAGTGATGGCGAATAATAATTTATGCCTTCTAAATAAAGTACAATGAATTTTAAATCACGTATGTATGTATGGAAACTTTAAGTAAAAAATATATGTATGAACATATACACAAAAAAATTGTTTGAAACATGACTTACGACCAATGTCTCGGTCCCTATCTCGGTCGTGAGTCGAGAAATATCTGTAGTCTCTAGTTTCCTGAAATATGTGCTAGATTCTTTAAAATATTCTACACTCAAATTTATATTATATTAAATATTATATATTATTAATATTTAATATTATATATACTATTATATATTATATGACTAACTAAATATAATATATAACAGTATATATAATATATTATATAATATAATAGTATACAGTATGCCCACTAAAGTCCTTTCCACCCTCTTAACTTCGGAACGGCTGCTGCTATATTCATAAAAGTGGTGTCTAGGCATAGTAAAGTAGCCATGCGCTACTGAATGAAACCACCTACAGCGCCACCTGGTGGAAAACTGCGGAATTAACATTCCTATCTCGAAAACGAAACGAGATAGAGAAAAAAAGGGATTTACAAAGTTGTAGAAAATCATCTATTTAGTACGAAAATATATTTTGAGGACATTAATGCAAAGAATAGAACGGTTAAAACGCGCATATGTTTTTCGTGATTTTCTACACTGTGACGTCACGAAACTTGAACAAAAGGAGAAATGATTATCTTCCGGGCAAAACACGACACCGTAATGAGCACAGTGGTATATCGCTTTTGATCCCCAATCAAAAGTACCGCGGTTCAAACCTCGAGGGTTTCATCCTTGTACTGATTGTCTTTATAAACAGAGTAGACAATACGTAGATCGTGTAAAATAGTGTCGTATCAACTTAACGCAACTTGCGCTTGATGTTCGAAATTTTTGCAGTATGCAAATACGTAAGAAACGTCACGCCTGTTCACCTGAGACAACTATAAAAGAGACATCTTCTTGGGGCTGTAGTATGTTGATGCTCGTGGTCATGGCTGAGTATTCTAAAGCTGAGATCTCGTCAGCTGAGATCTTTTGAAGCAGTACCTCGTCAAGGAATTCGGGGACCAAATAATTGGATATGGGGTTTCGAAGAGTGGCCTCCACGTTCACCTGATCTGACTTCACTGGACTTTTTCCTGTGGGAATACCTGAAACAGCAGGTGTATGCGACCCCTCCAGAAACATTGCAGGACCTTAGACGACGCATTACGGACGCTTGTGCCAACGTGTCACGCTCTATGATCCAACGTGTGCAACGTGAGATTCAAACGAGGATCTAAATGCGTATTGCAGAAGACGGTGAGAAGTTTGAACATCCCAAATAAAGGTAAATTGTTAAAATTAGTTGTTTTTTTTCTTTCTCAGATCCTTTTGTCCCGTCACAGTGTAGGAAATCACGAAGAAAATGCGCGTTTTAACCGTTGTAGTCTTCTCATTAATGTCCACAAAGTATGTTTTCGTACTAAATCGATGATTTTCTACAACTTTGTAAATCACTTTTTTTCCCTATCTCGTTCCGTTTTTGAGATAGGAATGCTAACTTCGCAATTTTCCACCAGGTGGCGCGGTAGGTCATTTCATTCAGTAGCGCATGGCTACTTTACTATACCTAGACACCACTTTTATGAATATAGCAGCAGCCGTTCCGAAATTAAGAGGGTGGGAAGGGACTTTAGTGGGCATACTGTATATAGTATATTATGCCTTCTAAATAAAGTACAATGTATTTTAAATCACGTATGCATGTATGGAAATATTTAGTAAAAAATATATGTATGAACATACACACAAAAAATTGTTTGAAACACGACTTACGACCAATGTCTCGGTCCCTATCTCGGTCGTAGGTCGAGAAATATCTGTAGTCTCTAGTTTCCTGAAATATGTGCTAGATTCATTAAAATATTCTACACTCAAATTTATATTATATTATATATTATATATTATTAATATTTAATATTGTATATAGTATTATATATTATATGACTGGGAAAGGGGTCTATATCCCATATTAGAGTAATTTTATATTCGATCTTGCAACTCAAATCATCATCACTTTTCAGCGCAGGAATATCTAAAACTCAACTAACGATCATGAGTGCGGACCATGACTGATGTATGGTATAATTTTTCTCTTATATAACTATGTATCCATACCAAATTTCATTAAAATCCGTCCATTAGTTTACCAGAAATTCAATAAAATGTGCAAATTCTCTTAATTTTGAACACCAGTGTAATTGTCAAGCAATATTGAAAAATGTTCAGAATTGAAAAGTTGATTCATTAATGTCCAAAAAATAATGAAAAGATATTTGGAATTATTTTTACACCAGCCTTCAGTGTGTTATTTGACCAAATAAATGTGTCTATTGTAGAAAATCAATAACGTTCTTACTTCAGGGGTGCAACAATTTACTGAACATATGTACCCAATTTTTCATAGCGGGAAAAAAACTTTACGAATGGTCATTTTTTTACAAATGGATTATTGAGGCTTTACTGTCGGGTTAAAGGATCTCGGGATAAAGGGAAGGTACCGTTTCATGAAATCCCATCTGTATTTTCTAAATTAAAGTATAAAAATCTAAAACATCTTAGTGATGAGCCTGGATCTGTAAATCCCATTTCATACCTTATTTTCATTTTCTTCAATTATTTAGAAATGTTTATCGCTACAAGCGTCTCGTGAATGGTGTCCTTTAACCCACGTTTCCGTCGGCGTGAATCCATTTAGACTTTCGCCAAATAGAATCAAGTCTCATGAAACAAGGAACTCTTTAATTACAGACTAAGAAACGTAGATAAATCTTCGTCTACACAGCGGTTAGTGCTTTCTTCTTTCGGTCTGTCTATATTTGGATATCTCTGGCATGTATGAAAGTTCATTTAAATTAAGTAGAAGTCACTTGTCATGAGAAAATTTTTCTTCGGAATTTTATCATCAAAAGTAGATACAATCTCCTTTTTAAGCAGAGAGAGGCGATTTTTTTTGTTCGGTAAACGCCGAAAGAATCTGTAAAGCATCTGGAGATCGCTTGTTTCCAAATATCTATCCCTCAGGAGCACGAGCGTCTAGTGCTGACGCCATATCCGGTGAAAATTGTTTTACTAGTTCCTAGGTTTAGGTTTTTATGCCAGGTCCTAGAATTGGACTAAATCCAGTCGAAAGCTTATAGACCCGGAAAATTTAAACTATAATCTTAACCCATCTTATCGAACTTGGAGCAATCTCCTAAGCAAGGAGACTTTTATTTCTAGTTTTTGTACTCAGATGTCAGACAAAAGATTTGCCCTATTTCTCTTTATTACTCCTACTGATTGCCGACCCCCGAACTCCTATTGAAATATAAATGAATAATATAAATGAATTCATTTATATTCCAATATAAATGAATAATTTTCACCCTTAATCCAATACCTAAAGGAATCCCTTTCACCAAGATTGAATCAACTGCCACTGTTTAACCAGAATGTAGCCATAACAACTTAGATTTATGGGATTCAAAAACAGCTTTTTCCATTCCTCGCCCTCTTTGTTTCGGCACCTTTGAAACGTATGTCTGTAATTTATCTAATCGGTAGGAACTACCACTAAATACAGCAAGAATCGCTTAAATTATACAATTTTATGTTTATTCACAAATCATTTTCCCTTTAACTGGATTTATTGAAGAAACAAAGAAAATGTACCGAAGGAATCTTATTGGTGACAAACTTTCCCGTTATTACGAAGAAATCTACAATTCCTTCCAACAGGGTGTGATATCACCATCTTTGCCATAGATGTATTTCAAGGTCGTAATGCGGCCATATTGGAGGATCGGCAGCCCCTACATCTGCACGAAGGAAGAGGCTAGTACCCCAACTTCTGGGAAACCTCAATTCCTAGGAATAGAGGAGGGAAGCGCCCCTAAATTCCACGGAAAATAAAGGGGCCTAGAAATTCTCGGAAATGAAAAACCACGTGGATCAGTAGTGGGAAGATGTCAGATCAACCTGCCACGAATCAAACGCTAGAGACGGGAATAAATTTAGGGGGAAACTGACCTGGGCTAGCAAAAAGAATAAAGCCCCGAGTTTTTTCAGGGGAACGGAACGACGAGAGTCTGTCAAGAAGACTCGAGCAGGAGCTCTACGATGACCCTGAGTAAGCGTTCCTGATAAGTCATGC
Organism: Dolomedes plantarius; assembly: GCA_907164885.2. NCBI lineage: Eukaryota > Metazoa > Arthropoda > Arachnida > Araneae > Dolomedidae > Dolomedes > Dolomedes plantarius. Next base: position 12,550,275 of record OU015501.1, read on the forward strand.
CCCGTCAGTAGATGGAAGTCCCTTCTGACTTTGCCTGCTACCGCAACCCCAGAATTTCAAAATGGGCCTCATCAAACTACATGATGCTGTGAGCTTCTGCAACCGCAATCGTCACCTGGTTGGTCAAATCTTCCATAAATAAATAATGCTCGAGAAGGCCAACTGGTAAATTTGGAATTTATTTAACTTGGCTTGGTTAGGAATAATTGTTCTACCATAAGGAGGGAATTTAGCTTATAAAACAAAATCATATGTAGCCCAGAAATCATTCATTCAATGTTACCGTAAAACGGGGTTACTTTGTGACTGCAGGGGTAACTTTGTGACACATAGTAATCTTTTCGTATATCAGATCTTGCGCCGCGCCCCTGATACCGGGTAGGCAAAGAACAGCACCAACAGCATGTCCGACATACAGAGACACCTAGTGGCCAGTGTCCGAAGCTTCTGTGCGCCATTTGTCTTCGCTGGCCAGTGTATTGTTCAAACCTGTTGTCAAGCTATTGACTCAAACTTCGGAAACTTTGTGTGCTGAAGGCTGATTGATGTGTCCTGACCTTATACAACCAACTACCACAGGTAATTATTTTTTATTTTCAATATGTTGGTTAGATTGTGGAGCAATGTAACTTTTGTGTAGTGATATTTCCGAGAGATACGAGAACCTAACCTAAGTATCGAAAGGTGACGGGTTTAATTTGTGTCACATTGACACTGTCACAAAATAACCCACAAAGTCGACCCATCTCTTCCAGCCACTCGATGTTGCATTTTTCCGTCCTCTAAAATACCACTGGAGAGAAAAAAGTATTGACTATCTCTAAAAAAGTACCCGAAGGAGCAGAATGTGCCGAAAGAACTGATGGCTGCCCTGGGCACCCGAGGTCTCTTTGATGTCAAAGATGTAGATAACGCTATCCAATATTTGTAATAGGTATATATAATTGTGTATCAAGCTTTCGATAAGCGTTCTACTGCGTAACTTTGTGTCAAGTAATTTTTCCTCTTGGATTTCAAGGTGAAAACACAGATGTCACAAAGCCCACTCGGCGGGGCAACTTTGTGACACATTTTAGCTTCAATTTCTCAATGGTAATTAAAGATTCGGGTTAGCGCAATATATTACTATGTAAGGAAAAGATGTACCAATATTTTGCAATTGTTCAATTTGGGCCGCTTTTAAAACAGATCGGCTGGCACAGGAAAAACTTAAAATCCATCACAAAGTAACCCCATCTTACGATATTAACTTACTTTAAGGCGACAATGGACCTTCAGATTGACAAAAATATGTCCCCAAAACGATTTTTTTTTCTTTCAGAAAAAACTGCAACTCATAAGCTTTAAATTAAAAAAGTATGTTGATCCGATCATTATTAACCGAGTTATAAGTATTTTTTTAAACGTAAACAATGGAAATGTTAGTCAAATTAAAACTTTAAATGCCATTTTCTCAAAACAAATTTTTATGTCGTTTCGGTAAGTTCAAAATGTTCCATGCGTCATAATTGTTTTTTGAATTTTCATAAAATTTCATAAAATGATTATTTATATATGTCAGAATAAAACTTAGTAATCGATTCATTATACTATTTTAAAACAACTTGAACTTTTTACAATAAAAAAATTTTTTTCCATAAAATTTTGCATAAAATGACCTATTTTTATCGATTTCTTTTCTAGTTTTTATAAATATGACTGTAAATCAGATATTGCTACTAACTTTTGTTATAACTATATAAAACTAGCTTAAGAGAGAATATTAGATATCTGAGACAAAAATTAATGCGCATGGAGCATTTTTAAATAAAGTAATTAACAAACAGATTTTAATTAATACCTTAATTAATTACATTCTGATTTTTTTTAAAATTTAGAATTTCAATCTCTAAACAACATTGTATAAGTAAACAAAATTTCATAGCAATTGGTTAATAAATAAATAAAAAGTTTTTCATGGTCCATTGTCGCCATAAAATGGTGTCAATAAAAAGTTTTGTTCATTTGTATATCGTGACGACTTGGTAACCTTGTTGGAGTTAATCTCCCATTCTTTTGCACACAGCGCAATAGGGTATCTCTGGTACTCAGTGGTGCACCCAGGGGGGGGGCAGGGGCCCTAGCCCCCCCCAAAAAAGAAGTAGAAATATTGATTTTGCATTATAAATATTTGTATTCGTTCATCTCGTCCCCCCCCATGCATTAAATATTTTTATCCATTCATCTCGCCCCCCCCCCCAAGAAAAAATCCTGGGTGCGCCACTGGGTACTCCTCATAACACCCATCATTCTAACAGAAAAATTGAGTCTTAGTAAAAGCTATGTGCAGCATTATTTGAATTACCATGAAAGTAAATGGAATATTATGGAAGTAATAGATTGTTGTAACAAGCTTTGCCAAGTCTGAAACAATGTGCACATGCTTGCCATTATTAAGCTGCACTCTCCAGACACGTTCGATTTCGTAAACTAATGAATTTCAACTCTTTTACTGTCCATGGATATATTCCATAGAGATCAACATAGCAGTTTCAAAAGTTACGATTTCGTAACATGATACTTTGCAGTATCTGAATATTTGCAAGGTCTGCTATGATAACATTACGGATAATATATGTATCGATAGAAACCGGAAAGAGAAACTCTACACGAATTTTCAAGAGTCATGAATATGATACCAAAGAGACGACAATTCTTACCGTGATCGGTTCTAGGTGCTTTAAATGGAATTAATCGAAATATGTCGAATATAAATCAGTCAGACAAGGGAGTTAGGACTCAAAAGCTATTTAAAATACATTAAAGGATTTCCAAAATCGGGATATGTTTCAAATATTCCTATGTAAAATGACAAATTTAATGCCAGCCAATTTCGTTCCTTTTCTTACAATTAAATTATTTCGTTAAATCGTTCGATTCCCTTTTCTAATGATTCCAAGATATTAACGTAATTCAATGCAAAATATGAGATTAATACCATCCATAAATTTAACTTTCTAGGCCTACATTTGCTTTAAAACTTTGATAATGTATGTTCACTATTATTCTCAGAGATGCTAATCTATTACTACAAATAATGATATTTATTACTCTTTACGGAATAAACGACGGAAATTCAATTTTAAATTGTAAGACTTTTAGTGACGCAGAAAATCTAGAGGTAAAGAAACTAAAGGTTATGATAGAACCGGATGTCCATATGTATGTTGCTGTGAGAAAATAAATCTGGAGTACTTCTTCAAATGATAATATTTAATCTTCATCCTCTTCCAAGGAAAAAACAGAAATTTACATCTACGTTTTCGACTTCATTCATAGATTTACGTTACTATCTCAAAACGTAAAAAAATGACCTACTTTATGTGGCAAATATATACCCCTATACAAACAGACTTGATAACACAAGATAATGTGTTTTACAATGCCTGCCTTAGGGAATTTATCACTTCTGTACACACAGCAACGGAAATATCGTATCCTAAAATGAAACTCTTCAAATTTATCTGAATTAACTCTAAAATTTATCTACCTCTCAGTCCGCAATATACGTTAGTTAAGGCTGATTAGTGCCTAAAATGTTTAACGATATTTTGAGTAAACAGAAATGAAGTACTCCTTATAACGACCAAAGAAAAGGGTCGTTATAGCGAGTAATCGTGGTATCGAAAATTTAAAAATATATCATTAAAGGGATTTCATGTGGGACTTTTCGAACCGGTCGTTGTATTGAAACGGTCGTTTGAATAACATGTCACGAACTTAAACTAGGATAGTTTTAGATTCGTCTCTGTTTACACCGTAACTGGTGGCAAATGTAATGTACTAGTTTAAGAAACTGGTGTGGTTTCAGCTCGCCATTTCGACTGCCCATGAAATATGCATTATTTGATATTAAATGTCAATACAGCAGTGACCTTTGTTATCTAACAATCAGTTTTTAAAACACAGCACCTGGGATGTGCGCAACTTCTGATACAACATTTACAATGTCATTTAATAATAGAGGTATTTATTTGAAGACTTTCGAAAGATAAATTCTTATTTGCATTACATGCTAGGAGAATCACATGCAACATGTTCCACGCGAGTCTTTGGAGTTTTAATTATTTGATCTCGGGATTCAAGTTTCCCCGTTTTCAAGGTATTAACTGGTCCATTGGGGTTTGGATAGCTGCTTTCAGCATATTGTTTGTCTCGAAAAAACCTCTTAGACTGATTCATTTATACTAACAATATAATAGACCGGATCCATTTATCATCGAAACAAATTCAACGAGGATAGGAAAAAATGCACATAATTATTACTGAATATTGGGAACAGGAAAAAAAGTAAACAATCTCTATATAAAAAACAGTTCTGTGACTAACTGACTGACTGACATAAAACGCATAGACCAAACCGCTGGACCTAAAGGGCTGACATTTTGCATGGCGATTCTTCTTATAGTTGTAGGGGTGCACTGAGAAAGATATTTGAAAAAAATTCTTCTTGGATTTTTAAAAAATCCAAGAAGATAAATTTTTAAGCTGTTTTTGTAACTTTTTTCAAGTTTGCATTTAAAATAATTTGAGGGTTATAAAATTTATATCACGAGAAAGAAAATAAAAATTCCTTTAAAACGAAATCTTTTACTTATCTTTACCTCCCTTTTCTGATTTTTGGTGAATTTTTAAAGATTAATTTTTAGAATTTAATTTATTAAATGTTGATAACGTGGTTTCTTTTCTTTCTGTGATACTTTAAACTAATTTTGCGTCCCGTGCATAACAACGAAATAGACAAAAAAATATTTTTTTTCTTACTAATACGGCAGACGATTGGACATTGTCAAAAAACAAATTAAAATACAGTAAAAGATATGTTCCTCAAACTGTACTATATTAACTGTACTATATTCTTTAGTATGTTCTATTAGATTTCATTTGAATATTTTCATCTACATTATTTTGTCTATAAAAATATCCGTTACTATTTTTTATAATTTTTTTTTACAACAATTGCATACATTGATCGTTGTATTTATTATATACAGGTGGTTATCAAAATTATGGAAAAACCAAGAAATAACATGAAATACTTTGTTAGTATGGAGTAGGAACATTTTTGGCATGTAATACAGTCTGAATTCGCCTAGAAACAGATTTGTACAAGGCATGAATAGTGGTTAAGGGAGTATTATACCACTCGTCAAGGAGAAATCGTGAAACTTAATGTAGAGTTGGTGTTGGTGGATATCGATACTTGACGCTATTCTCTAAAACAAACCACAGTGTTTCGATGATATTAAAGTCGGGGGACTGTGGGGGTTAGGTAAGATGTTTGCCTCTTTTTTCATGCTCCTGAAGCCACAATATGACAGGTCTACTGTATGGACAGGAGCTTAATCATCCTGGGAAATACCCTCTCCAACGGGAAACAATGTTTGCGTCATAGGATGACCTGGTTGACAAAAACTTCGACATAGTCCTTCCCAGTGTATCTCACATTTAGGGTTACAATGCGACTTGCTTAAAACCATGAGATAGCAGCCCAAACCATGTCAGATCCGTCTCCATGATTGATAGTTTGCACCAGACAATCAGGATCATACATTTATTTGGTGGTTTTCCAGTAGTACGCACGTCCTTTTGTGGGGAACAATGGGACCGGTAATCATTTTGACCACACGACATTCTTTCACATATCACTTGACCAGTTTTTCTGCTTGTGGCACCATCGTGGACGACGTTTTGCATTCACATGTGTTACAAGTGGCTTGGAAATTGTTACTCATCCGTAAATGTTTTGTTTGTGAAATTCCCTCCTACCTATAATGACTGATACGGGAGCCTGAAGATGCAGATCGAGCTCTATAGTCAATTGGGTTGCAGTTGCTTTATTTTTACAAGTGATAATCTGCTTTAATACCTGTCCGTCTCTTTCACACAGCTCTCCCTTTCTTCCACTATTCTGTTTCACAGATTGTGTTTATCCGTGCATTCTGTATGCTGTCATGACGGTCGATGCAATAGTTCTAGAAACACCCAAAACCCAGGTCGTTACAGCAAGAGATATTCCCATTTGACGCGGTCCAAAAATGTGCCCTCTCTTGCAAGGTTTGCAAGGCATCCTACGTTATCCCTCACGAACCCCGATGGCCATAGTTTCATTACTGCTGCCTGACGGCAGAATAATATATAAACTATATTCTATAGAAAATACCGGGGACCATACTTGTATTATAAGGAATACGAAGCACTTTCCTGAACACCATTAATATTTATAGGTGTTTCCATTATTTTGATAACCACCTGTGTATATATATATATATATATATATATATATATATAGGCATTAATTGTATACATTGAATATTGTATTTAATTTGAATGTACTCCGTAGCGAAGCACGGGTATTCAGCTAGTATTTGCATATGAGTTAATGATGTAAATTTATGAAAGTACTATTTTCACCGAGCATGTAATTAGAGCATTCATATATGTTTATACACTGAAGTTCCAGAAAAACTGGGATACTTACCTCATACCTGATAGTTCTACATCTAGATCTCAAGACTGTAGAAATACGACGTTGCAGGGATTCCCTGAGCTTTTTGAGGAAGTCTGTAGACAATGAACACCATGCCGCCTGAAGACCGTTTCCCAATTCTATAACATTTTTAGATGGTGGATCTCTGCTTTGAACGGATTATTGCATATAACATTTATCTTATAAATGTTCAATAACGTTGAGATCTAGTGGAAAAGTGGGCCGTTTCATGTTCAAAAACTAAGATGAGTGTTTCTCACACCCTAATTTGGGCGCTGTGGGTATGTGTGGTGGCACATTCTCTTGTCGAGGACCCCCAAATCCATGAGAGTAAATGTAGGACATAAACAGCTGTTACACACATAAAAGGATGTTAACATACCGTTCACCGGCCAGAAAAGTTGTAGACGCTTGAGGGGTCCTAATTCGGGCCAGCTCAACACACCCTTTACCATTACTGAGGGACCACCATCCAGTACAGTTCCTTGTTGACATATTGGATCCATTGATTTATGGCGTATTCTTCAGAGGCGGACCTTTCCATCTGCTCGAACCAGTTGGAAACGAGGCTCTTACAGGGCTACTAGTTTCCATCCTTTCTGAGTCCAGGGTGGTGTTTCCAAGCCAAAATGGAGCACAGAGCTGTGAGCCATTAGGAAAACAATGGCTATCGGCTATTAAATCCCATATCATTCAGCGAACATTGTCGAATATTCCCCTGATGTTAGTAGAGGCCTTATCATGGCATTACGACGTTATTTGCGGCAATGTTTTCCTCCTTTCTCTTGAAATGACTCTCAACAGATGACGCCAGTCACGATCATCCATAGTCTTTCTACGGCCGCACTGTTGCCGTAGGTCCGATGCTTCATCGGACTTCTTTTATTCAAAGTACACCCTTGAATTGGTCTATCGTAAAAATCGAAACTTTTTCTGTATCTCTGAAATGCCATGATCCATCTTACGAGCAGCAACTATCGTACCTCGCTGAAATTCGCTTACATCATTATCAATGGGAACATTATCCCCCATTGCTCACTGCTTCTTAGGCTACCACAGATGACTGTCTTTTTATATACACTGCTTGCGGACGAAACAGTTGCTGAGAAAGTGTGTATTCCTACGTATTTCGAATGGGTTCGTTTATCCCAGTTATTCTAGCACTTCAGTGGATTTGAATGAGATTAAAATCGGATTTATATCCATTTTGTGTCCCCCGAAACACTAGAAATCAGACTGCCTGAAATATACCTATAAATGAGTCAGATATACACGGTGGGACTGCTCCAAATATACTTAGCTGAGAAATTTTGGGTTGAAAATTCTTCCTTTTTTTAATGTTTTAACGCCATTAAAATGGTACCGCATCTTGAAATGGGCGCATTTCCATTGCATGAGGAAGTTGCTTTTCCCCTTTTATTTATGGTAAGCAATATTTAATACGGTTTATAAATAGGAAAAACATTCTATAATGTGATGCACTATAATGTGATGAAAATCATTCAATTGGTTGTTCTTTTATAAAGGTCTGTATTGGACCCAAAAAAAATTTAATGCTACCACTGTGGCTGAAAAGTCTCGAGTATCGTAAGCTGCTCCCAGCTAAGTTCATTGAAGAGGGATCAGTTAAGTTCATTAAGAGGGATCATTATGAGATCGCATTTTACGCTCTTTTTATCTTTAAGAACTTTTGAATTAGAAACTACGTTTATTAAATTTTGAAAAAAAAATCACGCTGAAACACAGAAAATAATAAGCAAAATAACATGTTCTGTACAGTTCAAAATTTCTACTTCCATAGAAAATGTAAAACAAATGAGGGGAGAAAACCTTAAAATATTCACCGTAAAGAATAGAAAAGCAAACTCTGTACAGGTAACCCTCCTATAACACAGTAGATAGGTTCCTAGAAAATGCCGTGTTGTGTGAAACCGTGTTATATGAGACCCAGAGACAGTTCAAATCAGGGGGTTACGTTCTGAAAACTTATTAAGAACAAGCATTTTTTTAAAAAAAATCCATGTAAACAACTCAATTTTTATTAAAAATATAAATGTATGTATAACACAAAACGAAAAGAAACAAAAAAAATATTATTTTCATTTAATGCGACCTTAATTTAATAAATTTCTTCATCACTGCTCAGTACAATCAAACGAGAACGTTTTTTCGATTGAATGATATCACCTTTACTTTCAGAACCTTTTTCTTCATTTAGATTTTTTGCACCTTCTATCCTCTTTAAAAAATCTGTCATTTTGGTTCATTTGCTGGTTCTTACAGGCAGGGACGGATTTCCCATAAGGCTAACCTAGGCCATGGCCTAGAGCGCAGCCGTTAAGAGGGTGTAAATATAGAAGAAATAACAACCAAATTAAAAAAATTTTATCGATATAAAACGAGAAAGTTACATTTTTTTCTTTTTTATATTTCTTTATATATTCTTAGTATCACTAAAAATGTTATTTGAAAATATACGCATTTTGAAATAACCTTTTCATCCAGTGACTAATTATTTTTTCCTTCTTTTTCTTTCATTCTTTTCCCAAACATCCATTATGAGTTAACGAGAAGCAGGTTAAGAATTCTTGCAATTTGAAGGGATTATGATTGCAGAAAGCAGTCGGACTTGAACCTCAATAAAGACAACTTCCGCTGTATCTTTCGATACATTTGACAAAGCGCAAACAGCCCTCGCTTTTTCCTCCAAAAAAAGATTTCATACCAGGGGCAGTCCGATAAGAAGACTAATAGTTTTTAACTCCCAACCCATCGTCATCTGTCCAGTAATTGAAGTCCCGTTGTCAAAGGAGAGTGGTATAACGAACGGTGGCACCCTCCAGGTTTAGAAACTGTTTCAAGGTGAAAGAATCATTGTGTGAACACTGGACTAGGGTGTCTTTCTGTGCAAGGTATTTCTTTCAAGACTAATGGACTATTATATGGAAACCGCCAGAGTGTCTGCAACCTGAATGGGTCGTTTTAGAAAAGAGACAGTTAATTTTGTCAAAGGGAACCGAAATATTTGTCGGTTCTTTTCTTCTAAATTTTTCCCTGGGAGGAGCCATAAGTCGGGCACATCAGAGTTCCCAAAAGTGAACATCTAAGGGGACCGCGTACCAATCCCGGTTGAGAGGGAATTAAAAGGAAGGATAGGACGGATGGAGCCTCAAGGGGTTAAAGGGCAGGGCACGTGTTTGGTTTTGATACGAAAAGAGACTTATTTTTCCGTTAGAGTGTGATCTGCAAGCTCATTTTGGCTGAGAGCTTTGTCAACCTTCTGCAGTATACAAAACATAAATTGTTGTTGTGAGCTTACTATTTCAGTTAGTTTTTTCATCTGGACTTATGAACATTTCTTGCTATTTTAAACAAATACCTTTTCTATCGTGTAATTTCCAGATCTAAAGTCTTCAATATTAACAGTTATAAGGTGAGTTTACTTTTAATTTATTTTTAATATTAACTTGATTTCCTTTGAAAAATGTTTTTATTATTATTATTATCATTATTATTTTTGTTTGATTTTTTTAATGAGTGTACTTGATTTTAATTTCCTAAGTAAAGCTAAACCTGGGATGGGGTCTCTAAACTTTTCGTTATGAAAAGGGATGAAATGTCATTGGTCGTTTGACTGAAAAGTCTCGTGTTGGGTGTTGTGTTACAGAAGACTCTAGTAGAAAAAATAATAATAATAATCTAGAATTAGATACGAGTGTTATTAAAAGTACATTATGTTTGTTTAAATAGTTCAACTTTTTGCCATTTAAAGCGAAGGGTCTTTTATACTTTTAGTCTAAATGTAAAAGTTAAAAATATTTTTTTAAGAGAAATATTTAACTTTTTTTTAAATTTTGAACTTTTATTAGTGTGCTAGTTGCTATTTTTTAATATAAATTATTTTTATTCCATATAGTTATTTTTATGTCAATTAATACAGATATGAGAATTTTGCTTTTATATTGTTTTTAGCTCATTAGTTCAATTGTTTTGCATCAACATATTTATGTGTTCTTGTTCATGCTTTTTCTTGTTCAAACTTTTCTTTCAATTAATAACTAGTGAGTAACTTAAAATGAATGTAACACCTTTTTTAAGTTAGCTTGGAAATTGCTCTATACCTTCTAAAATTTATATTTTAGATGAAAACAAAATCTGTCAATATGTAAAAATATGTTCTAAAAATAATATTCTATGTTTAAGTTAGAATTTTCTGATTGCATTTTTAAATGGAAAAATTTAAGCTTTGAAACAATGTGGAAGAAAATCTGGGGCTACCTTCGTCTAAACTCAAATATTATTTAAAACAAGGACATAACGTTCCGTAGCAAGTTTACCTCCCAAAACCTAACGTAATATATGTGCTAAAAAATCACTAGTTTTCATTAAAAAAAGTTTTATATATAAATTTTTTGTTATCGTATTTTAAGGTCTTTTAAAACAAAGAATGCTTTTTTAATTAAAATTAAAGGTCTGCAAATGAATTTTCAAAATGAAGCGATCTCTGTTAGAGTAAAGTAACCTTTTCTTATACTTATCTGGAGTTGTGTTGGGAGATAAATTCTTAAAATATTGATATTTTATATAATAACTGTAAAAGAAAAAGCAATTAAAGATAAACAATTTTATCATTTTATTTTTTAAAAGCTAAACTACCGAATAAACATGAAACGATCAATTTTAGCTGAAAAGCAAAAATGCATTTTATCTCTCTTATAAAATGAACTTATATATTAATAGCTAGGGGCTTCGCCCCTAGGCTCGCTACGCTCGCTACGCTACGCTCCTCTGTTAGGGCTAATAGCGAGATACATATGGGTGATTCTCGCGCAATGCAACAGCTTCCATCCATTTACTGTTGTTACCCTTACGCGAAGAGGAATCACTGTTAAATCATCACTGTTGAATTCTCAGCTTTAGAATTCAATTTAAAATCTAAATTTTAAGATAGAGACTTGAAATGAGGTTCATATGAATAAGAAAGATTTCATCTTCCAGATCATGTAAATATTTTCTTTGTAAGATAAAAACTCGAGGAGCATCGATATTATATCTACATATGTGACGATATTTCTTGAAAAACTGTTTCATTTTTTGATGAAAATATTAGTCTGTTTTAAATTATTTTTAAACAAATGAGGTCTAGTTTGAAAGAGAAATGTCTGTAGTCTTAGATTGTAAAAAGATCAAATTTCTACGATCATTTTTTGGCGAGTTATCGTAATCTGAAAATGAAAAAGTCAATATTTTCCCACAAAACAAAATTAAAAAAAAATTAAAGTCCGACGAAGATGAGACATGTCTTGATTTGTTCCTCACATTTTTCTGCATCTATTGGTATCGGTCTCGACCCCATACCCCCAGCGGTTTCGGAGGAGATAGCGTGACAAGCTTTTGACAGCGGCGGCAGCTGCTGCTGCAGCGGGAGTTACTTTTTTTTAGAATAGAGAGATAAGGGATAATTGTATTAAATTATTATAAAAACTTAGATTTTTAGTGTTGGGTAAATGTGTTGTTGAAATATCTTTTCAAATTTCAGGTAGTGGACAGACATCCTATCTCTCATCTACTATTTGTGATGAGTTCATCGAGCTCCTAGCTAAAAAAGTACTAAAGCATATTGCTAATGAAGCTAAAAAATCAAAGTACTATTCCCTTGTTGTAGATTCAACTCCTGATATCTCGCATGTGGAACAGCTGTCGTTTGCTTTGCGATATGTGAAAGAAAATGGGAAACCTGTTGAGAGATTTATAAAATTTTTACCTAACGTTGGCCACAAATCCCATGAAATGTTTGAAGCTGTTATTAAGACGGTCACTGATCTCCACCTTGATATCTTGAAATGTCGGGGTCAATCACATGACAATGCAGCTAATATGGCTGGTGTTTACTCAGGTCTTCAGGCTAGCATACTTTCTCCTCTTGCATCCTTCATACCTTGTGCAGGACACTTTTTAAATTTAGTGGGCACACATGCTGTAGATTGCTGCATTGAAGCCACATCGTTTTTTAATTTACTTCAAGAACTTTATAATTTTTTCTTGTCGTCTACAGCGAGGTGGGAAGCATTGAAGAAAAATAGCACCCTTACCGCAAAAAGCCTTTCCACGACACGATGGTCGGCAAAATATGATGCTTGTAGAGCATCAAAAGAAGATTGGTTTGCTGTCATAAAAGTTCTAAAATACTTTGAAAGTGACGAAAGTCAAAAATCAGGAACAAGAGCAGAAGCTAGAGATTTACTAACGAAGTTGCAAAGGCTCGAAACAGTATTCATGGCACAGTTTGGGGGAACGGTGCTGATTAGACTTCACGAAGTCAATAAGTATGTACAAAACGTAGAACTTGATGTTTCAGAAGTTGCCACAGTTCTTCAGTCACTCGTAAAGTTCTTGTTAGAACTGCGAGAACAATTTGATGTATATGAAAACAAAGCTCTGGATATTTCTGAAAAGAAAGTTTATGAGCATGATGAAAAGCGTCAGGTTTTCAGAAAACTACAAGCTGACGAAAAACGTGAAGGCGAAGTTAATTTAAACGGACGTTATATTTTTAGAGTTAATACCTATTTCACGATTGTGGACAAACTCAAATCAGAGCTTTAGAAGATGTCACAAGCTTATAGAGAGCTCGGTGAAAAATTTAAAGGAATTACTAAAATTTGATCCCGAACTTCTCTTGAGCTTGAAGAAGAGGGAAGAAAATAACAGGCAATTTTTAAAGATGATTTGGAGCCTGCATTATGTGATGAACTGCAATATCTAAAATCTCATTTAACTGAGTGCAGCATTGGGTCGAAAAGTCCCTTAGCAATTTGCAAGTGGCTACGTGAAAGAGGATTACAAACAGTATATTCAAATGTTGATATCGTATTGAGAATGTTTGTGTGCACACCTGCCACAAATGCCTCTGCAGAAAGATCTTTTTCTGCACTAAAGAGAATCAAAGATCATTTAAGATCTTTGCTGCATCAAGACAAATTAAATGTCTTGGCACTTCTTTGCATTGAAGCAGATTTAACAAGATCTGTTGACTTCAATGAAACTATTGAAGAATTTTAATGGGTGAAAGCACGAAGGAAAAAATTTTAATTGTAAATTTTAGATAAATTAGAAGAAATTATGTAGAAAATTTTTAATAAAAATATGTTATTCAAATGTTTATTCAGTATATATGTTTCAAAAACTCTTACTGTATATTAAATCTAATGTTATAAGTAAAAAATTTAAATGGAGGGAAAAGGGCGCAAAATAGTGCTTTGGCCTAGGGCATAAAATTATGTAAATCTGTCCCTGCTTACAGGGTCATTGTAGATTCACGGTATGGAGATAGACAATTTTGCAGCTCCCTTTTGAATTTTTGGCTTTTTTCAGCGGAAGGGTTTGCATTCAAGATTTTCAACTAAGCTTAGGCCTTCTTTCTTTTATAAATGAATAAATTATAATTTATTAAATAAATAAATTATAATTTGTTTATACATTGTCATGTAAAGCCACTATAGATCATTATTCCTGTCCGTCATTATTTTAAGGTAATTTAAATTTTAAATGTGTTAAACAAAATGTTACCTAGTGTCTACACATGTTATCTAGTGCTATAGAAATACAGTGTTCTACAAAGGTTTTCCAAATTTTTTTAATCGTGTTAGAGCGAAACCGTTTTACAGGTTGCAGTGTTATACGAGGGTTCCCGCAATTCATCCTATCGTGTTAGAGCGAAACCGTGTTGTAAGATGCCGTGCTGTAGGAGGGCTACCTGTACTTAAATTCCGAGAGCCAATACAACTCTCTTCAAGGGACTGTGGGGCGAGAGGACGCCTCCACAGTGCGCAAAGGCAGGCAAAATGGCACATAGAGAGAGTTGCCGTTGCAAAACTCCTGAAGGACCTATTCCTTGAACTTTTTAAGATTTCAAAATTCATAAGTTAAGTTTACTTTCCCCTTATTTATTGTGAATATAACAACGTACTTCTTTCCAACGACATTACTGTTGTTATAGAGCGTGATGAAAACACAAAAATGTACTTTTCAGGGCAACTTAGACACAGGTTTCGCCTTTGTACAAGCTTCTCAGCAAGGCATAGCCCATATATGATCAAGGGGAAAAGGCAGAATTGCCCGAAAATTTTACATGAATTTTCAAATGCTGTGCAAAAACCAACGTAAATGAAGCACATATACTCATTTCATGCGCATGAATTGAAATGCGTTCATAAAGTGACTGATTTTTTGTGTTCATCAAATTTTCAAATAAACTGATCTATAGCCTGATATTTTCCAGTAGTTCAGTGATTTCAATGGAAACATTTCCAATGTTATTAAAATATTAAAAGCGAATAGATTTGAAATGGAAAAGGATAAACACGTTTCAGAATTGATTTGCACATATTGCTGCAACACATCATGTTTCCTATAGGCTTGTTTCCATAATTTAACTCCCTATTGACAGTTTTGAAAGAAACTCAAATGCATAACTATGAATATGTGGATAAACACTGAAAATCTGTGATGAGAGAAAAGATTTTTATGTACTTTCGACCACACAAGCAGTAAATGCTATCGCATTTTTTTCGAAATCCCAGCACAGTGTGTATGTATATATTTATTTATATTTCTCTTATCACTCTCGCTCTTGACTTGTATGGGAACGCATTTAAAGATCTCAAGTATTACGTGACATGTGACTCAAAGTTTCATGTGATATTCTTGCACTGCAGCAAAAGAAAACAAAATATGTCTGAATGAAATTAAACGATATTTTAAGTTTGGATAGAAACGTCGTACACATATTGGTATGTCAGCTATTAAAACCACAATGGAAATTATGTTATTGTAAAGAACTGACTCAGTGGTGAATTTTAAAATAGACAGTTTTTTCAATAGCAATTTTACTCTTTCAATTAAACGCCTTTTACAGAGCTCCAAAAAGTTTTTGCATCAAATGATATTTACTTCCTAAGTATAATTAGGAATACTAACCGATTCATATCCTTAGACCTCTCAGTCTTATCTCATTATCTCTTGTTAACATTATCGTGGTTTCAATTTTAACCAGTTAAAAGGAAATTTAATAAGAAGGACTGTTTTGTTGGTGTCATAGAAACATGCTTAGTGAATTTAAATATTTCGGAATAAGATAGGAATTCACTCCCTTCACAAAGGATGTACCTCAACATTCGTTCAGAATTGAGTGACACACTCTGCATTTTTTAAGAACGAAAGTGTGTCTCGTAAGAAAAACCATCCTATGTATAATGGAATGAATGTTAGACAAATTTTAAGTTCCATATCCTGATAAGTTGATAATGTTTCCATCTAATAACAGGACAGAATTGATGTTTCAGCTGAAAATGGGGACGTAATTACGAAGAAGTCAAAATTGAATTTCGGAGAAGACGACATGTTTAACTTGGATACTGAAAGTCATAAGAGCTATTTCACAATGTATTACGTATGTGGGAAAGAAAGCAATCGGCTTTGGAGCATGACATGAACAGCACCCAAACCACTTGTATCTTTATTGTCGCAGTAGGAGATGCAATGTTTTCAAAGCATCTGTCTTCCCAGTGCCTAACAGAAAGCGTGTGCTAAGTTTTTCGGATCCTCTAAAGCAGCGGTTCTCAACCTGGGGGGCGCGCCCCCCTGGGGAGGCGTAGAAGAATTTCAAGGGAGGCGTGAGTTAAATAAACATTAAAAAGTAAAACTAACTGTAGTTTACTGAACTCAATTTTGCGGTCACAATGTAACCGTTACGTATTTTCGACATACGAACACGAACACAATAACTGTCGCACACGATAATTGTCGTAGCTACAAAGTCAGAAAAACATTCCGAAGACTTATGATGCAGTTAAGGGTTTCGCAGAAAAGATAACTCTTTGGCAACGCCGTCTTCAGAGTTCAGAGCCAAACTTTTCATCCTTTTCAAGATTGAAAGACCTCCTCGATAAAAAAAAATCTCCCATTGCAACAGATAAATGAATTGAAGGAACTTATATCAGGGCATTTGGTAGCATTGCAAAATGAAATTGCAGACTATTTTCCAGATATTAGTTCAGAGAACTGGGAATTTAAGTTGACAAGAGATCCTTTTAAAATCGACGTGGATATACTTCCCGATCATAATCCGGATCAGGCAATCGACCTAAAATGTGATTATCAAGGAAACGCGAAATTCGAAAACATTGATGTTGAAAATTTTTGGTCACGCTATTTTCCTGTTTACTCAGAAGTTACTTTGGAAGCTTTGAGGTTGTTAGTACAGTGTTCATACACATATCTCTGTGAATCTGGATTTTCAGCATTAGCATACATAAAGTCAAAATATCGAGCAAAGCTGGACGTCGAAAATGACCTGAGGTGTGCCTTGTCACAGTTACAACCTAATATTCAAAAACTTGCCAAGGACAAACAGTGCCAACCCTCTCATTAATGTTGTGAAACTGACTGGTATTACATGTCAACCTCACCTATATCCTTGATTACCTCAAATATATTTGATCTCAATTTAATTCTTTGATTTCATATGTTCTAATAATAATATGTTCCAAATTAAGATATGAGTAGTAATATTAAATTTTGTGTATGAAACTATCTATTCTATATTTTCATTTAATAACCAGCTTCAGTTTCAATTTTCGATTGTACTACTTGTATTGACCACATGTGGTGGTGGGGGGGGGGGGAGGCGTGACCTCACATCAGTGTTCAAAGGGGGGCACAGAGCCTGAAAGTTGGAGAACCCCTGCTCTAAAGTAAGTTCAGCAGACTTTCGTTTACAAAAGTCATTTCATTTACGGTTGCCCAATTTTTTGAGCAACTTTATCCAAATGAAAGACGACAGATCAGTGTTGAAGGTATAATAGTACAAAGTTATTGACAGCATCCGTTCAATTTAGTTTTATAGAGGCGAAACAATATTTCATTATTTAAAAAACAATTCGCCTTCCTTTTCTTTTACGATTAGAATTTCATTTAATTTGTTATGCATTTACTTTCATTTAAATATTTCTCATTAATTAAAAAAAAAGTTGGTGTCTGGTTGATTAGAATCAGACTTTATTACTTTCTTTGGAAATATGTCTGGAAATTCAGAAAAAAAATTAGTTATATTATAAAAAAAAGTTTGAAGCTCACTGAAATACTTGACGACTTTTAAAGGTGATTAAAAATAAGAACAATAAAGGGGCAACAATATCCCTGAGGTTAAAAAACAATTCTATCCGCGATAAAATTATTTTTGTTATCGCAGCTTGAAAGGGCTTATATTAAGAAGAAAAAAAAAGTTAGCTGTATGCCATCATCCTCTCGCTTTATCCTTCTGTTTACATATGATTTGTCTTTCTAATCCGACGTAATGAGCATGAAGGTTGCGCGTTCTTCTCGAAAAGTAGCATTCGGACTGGAATGCATTAAATGGCAAAAATTTGAAGGTTTGTAGTTTTTTTTTATTACATTATACCAAAGGAATAGGATTCAATGTTCTCAAGTTCTTTTTCTAAGTTGAGTTCCTTACTTCAGAGGTTGTTTTGGTTGGATTAGGGGACGTCACGGATTCCCAATTTCCCCTTATTCATTAAATAATTTATATTCGTTTAAATTGTATTCTATAGAATTGTCTTAAACTGATTTTCCTATTTACAATAGTGAAAAGAGGAACAAAGGGAAGAGGTTTTCCTGAAAAGAGGAATAAAAGGAAGAGGTTTTCCTGAAAAGAGGAACAGAAGGAAGAGGTTTTCCTGATGAGAGAAACATAATTACCAAACCCTCTGCCTATAGATGTAACTAGTAAGAATAATTTTGATAGCTGCACTTTAAATGACCAACTCATCTTCCCGTTTTAAGAACCAGGTTAGTGATATATTCTCAACTCTCCATATCCAGTGGCTAGAATACGGAAGGAAGTGCTTCAAATTTTATTTTCATTTTGGAATGTACAGAAAAGTACCTACCACCAGACGGATATGTTTTGGTGAGTGAACAACGATCAGTGGACGCCTCAGATTGGCATGCTCAATGAATTATTTACAAATGTATAAAATATCCCTTTGGAAAGACAAAATAGATCTTATACTTTTTTATAATTTTTTCCGTGAAATAAGAAACAATTTCAAAATCTGCTGATTATGATCTTGGGTATAACAATAACAGTTTAAATATTTACCCTCTAAATGTTTAGCTCATTTTCAGGTTTTAAGAACAGGATTGCTGATCAATTCATAACTTTCCCTCTCCAATTCAATGCAAGTAGGCAGGAAGATGAGAAGTTCTGTCTTAAAATTTTATATTGAGAGAAGTTCTAAAAAGCCCCATCCGTTTATTAACATTACTCAAATAATGTTTTTTTTTCTAAATAAATGAAGCGAGACAAGGTTTTAAGCTGATTCGAGTTACTAGACCTTGACAAAAAAACCATGCATGCATACACGCGGTAACAAAACTTCACAAGATTCGCCTTCAGATGTAAAGCTTAGGTATAAAATACTGATCTTAAAAATTTAGCCTTTATCACAATCAAAAAGGTATAATGCCTCAGTTATTCTTAAAGGCAGAAATTATTGCATTTTATCTGTGCGTGTTTCAACCTCAAAATCTAGAAATGCAAAAGACACGCTAAACCGAGGAGGTTTGCAAGTAAATCACGGTTTCAAGAATCAACCGATACGAATTTCTAAATATAGTATAACACCAATGGGATCATTAGAAGTGGAGGTTCTTATTTTACCTGGGAGTGGTTTGTACACCAGATAACCTT
Source organism: Dolomedes plantarius (assembly GCA_907164885.2). Classification (NCBI taxonomy): domain Eukaryota; kingdom Metazoa; phylum Arthropoda; class Arachnida; order Araneae; family Dolomedidae; genus Dolomedes; species Dolomedes plantarius. The sequence goes on from OU015501.1 coordinate 12,569,558, forward strand.
TTAACAATGGTAATACAATTTTTCCTGCATACATATTTATAGAAGTTTACCAAACTAACACTCCCAATTCTTTCTAAAGTCTAATTCAAACTTATCGTGTACAATGACTTTTTCTTCAAAGTAGCCTCAATCACAATCTGCAGTTGTGATATATTATGTTAACCCGTTTATTGCCCAGAACTCTACCTTCGCTACGATTTCCTATGATACTCGGATTTTTAAATCCGATTTATTATTCCTATAAAGTTACGGACTATTAAGAAATATACTTCATCGTACTCTGAAACTCTAAAGTAAGTTACGTAGCTTGAATAAAATCAAGACGTGTATATTCTGTAGAAATCGCACATATTCATTATATACTTAAGTTAGTGTTCCCTATTGAGCCAATAAAGGAAAAGAAAGGGAACAATTTCATCTATCCTTTTGACTTAAGATTAAGCAAAATATGAATGAGGAAGATGTACAACAACTATTTTAACCTCCTGTTTGTGAAACTCATGTGTGGTGTCTTTTCTGTAAGAAAGTTTCGTAATGCTCTTTTCATTTTGTTATCTATTGATGCCGCTTGTTTGACTACAGTTGTAAACTTTAAAAATGCCGACAGAAAAGAATTTACCGCCGTTATGACTCATTATCAGTATGAATTAGACTTGTGTTGAACGCTACAAAAAGAAAATACAATCCTTTATTGATAAGAAACATTTCTAGAAGTTTTATGTTTGTCTTAGACTGAAGATATCTGAATAACGTCTTTATCGACCGTTACGGTATTCAGATATATGATTAGAAGAACATGAAAGGATTTTTTAGTTTTTAAGATATCTTAACCGTGACTGAAAGATCTTTTCTGAAAATAAACACCTACAAACAAAAAGAAAAGAACGAAAAACTGCATTTTGTCATTTTCAGCTGAAATAATTGAGCGAAAAGATCCTGTTGAATACAAAGTTAGCAGAAGAATCTTTCCGAAAATATCTATGAACTAGCAGTGATGTTTCAGAAGATGACCGAAGCGCTGGTTACCAACGAAGAAAAATACCCGTGTTGTTATGAAACAGAGCTGTTCAAGTTAGACGCTAAATTGAAATCATGTATGCAAATTATTTATCAACAGTTTTACTTCATGTTAAGTTCCAGAAATGTAGAAACATGACTTTAGACTCCTTTGCAGATTTAATGGCTGTAAAATGAGGATTACCTCTCAAAATATTATTCGCTACTTCCATCTCAAATAAATGAATACACCATTCGAAAAAATTCAGAGAAGGCACTTAAGACATTCTTTATACAGAGGCTGTTCGCACATTTTTTAGACGATTTTGGTAAGCAGTAATAAAAAATCGTTTGCTGCAAAAGAAATAATTGCAATTGTACTATGTTTTTAAAAGTCAAAATTATCGTCTGCGGCTTGAAAGTTTTGTTTTTATTCAAAATGGCGTTTTTAACAAAGCAGTGGTTCGAAGGCTACATTTATGTTCTTTCCGAAGAGAAATATGTATACTCCGTTATCCAAAAACGATGTGAGAGTCATGTGATATCTAAAGCGTCGATACGTAATATCGTCAACAAGAAAGGATAAAAACGTCAAATTGGAGCCTCAAGTGGGAGAAAAATTCCAAACAAGTATCCAAGGAAAATACGGACATCTTCGACTATTGCAAAGGTACGTTGTTTAATGTTAAAAGAAAATCCCCCTAGTCAAAGGACAGTTGCAAAATCATTAAAATGCTCGGTATCCACTGTAAACAAAATGATAAACGTTGATTTAAATCTTAAGAAAGCGAAAAAACGCAATGTGCATCGTCTTCTTCCAAATCATATCGCTGAACGCAGGACACGCTGCAGAATTCTATATGAGAAACACTTATCCAAAGAAAAATGGAAAACAATTGTCACAACAGATGAATCATGGGTGTATTTAAATGATTGCAACAAAAAAAGAGCCATTTATTATCATAAAAGGGGAGAAAAAAAATTAAGTACATGGTTCAAAGAATCGAAAGAAAGTTTTTCTAAGGGATTCATGATTGTTGCTGGTTTTTCTTATAATGGCAAGTTAAAAATAAAGAGAGTGGAAAAAAATGTCAAGATTAACTCCAAATACTATCAGGAACATATTTTATCGCCAATTTTTCTGAATGAAATACCATCGCTTTACCCACAGTGCCATCAATCTGTGAGACTCCATCAGGACAAAGCTAGCAGTCACACATCAAAATCCACTGTAAATTTCCTAAAAGAAATGGAACAAAAAACTGGTATCAAGGCCATACCCTTCACTGATATCCCTACTAAATCTCCCGATGTATCACCTATGTATTTTTGTGCTTTCGGAATTTTAAAATCTGCATTATCCAAACGTCGTCCCAAAAACCTTACAGGACTCTGGAAAGCTGTTCAAGAGGAATGGGATAGAATACCTCTTCTGACACTTCAAAAGGCATTATTATCCTGGAAATTGCGGTGTCGAAAGATAGTTCAGAATAAGGGATGTCAAATAGAATATTTAAAACACAAGAATTTTATGTAATTTAGTTTTGTGAATACAATATACATCGTCTAAAAAATGTGTGAACAGCCTCTGTAGAAGACATTTATAGCTCACTATAGATAAATATTTATAGTATATTCTCTTTGAACCATATACTGTCCTCCAACCATCCTAGGACCTTGATATACGAAATTAACTTTTCAACCGAACCTCATGGTTCTATTAAGACTGAGTTTACATCATCGAATTATGGACACAGATGCTTGAAATTGATTGCTGTGTTTTAATCATGAGTTTAAAACATCTTGTATGGGTAGCTCACCCTAGCTACATTGCACCAACTTTTTCATGTACACGTCGTTCAAAAAGCAATGGTACTCACGACGTTGCAGCACCGGCCGCTCGTCGAACTCATCCCATCCACATGAACACAAAGCAAACAACTGTAGTCGAACTATCCTACATGATAATTCTAACAACTTTTACACCCCATCTAGCCAATCGAATATTTTCTTTAAAAGTGTGATCTTTAGTTTGATTTCAAAAAATGTTAGTCGCGTCATGCTGAATGACATCAAACAAACGGAAGGAAAATTGAGTAAGAAATCCATTCAAATTTTGTAGGGCAGTAAAAAGAAAACCTGGACCACACAACCATTGTAAATTGGTTTGATGCCCACGCACTCTCACTTTCAAGTATTTGATGTCAAAACACAGTTTAATAAATTCCGGGTTTCCGATCAATGGGTGGTAACTTCTCAAAACGTTTTCTTGGAGAATCGGAGTGGTTCATTGTTTGTTTCAGTTTATCTTTTTCAGTCATTTCACCACAATGGTTTTCTACACTTATCTTCTCTGTAAGTAATTGTACCACTCATTTTTGAATTATGAAAGTAGATTATTTAAAATCCACGGCGGTGGGTATTTCAAAACATAAAAGCCGACTTTATAAGTACCCCTTGTAGCGTACTCTGGCTAAAATGAGGCGTTTGAAGATAGTTTAGCCAAAATTGAAATAGTGTGTAGCTAAGGCGTTCTAAACTGGAGTGGTATACGAGTGGTCTTAAAATGACAGGCTAGAATTAACAATAAAACTTAACAAATTTTAATAGCAACAAAGCAGAACAAATTCATTTTAAAAATTACAGTAGAATGAGACTTAAGTGCAAATGTATAATAACAGCGGTACTCCGAGGCTAGTTTAGCCTCCCCAGTAGCTAACAAAACGTGCGGCAGCTAGCCAGATGTTACAACGGGGCTCTCTCAAAAACACAAAGTCTCTTGACTATATCTCTGTGTGTATAACTTTGTCGGGAGCTTCTTGGATTTCCCCGAAATGCGCCCCTTCCAAGAGAGGGAGCCGTGGGATTAGTCAGGATGACAGCCTAGCTTCTCGACGATCGTTTCGGAAAGTTTTGGATTTTCTGTAATGTCAGAATCACTGAGATATGACCACGAAAAGACAGGTTTACTAGTGGCGGTGGAAGATAACGACGTTCCCGAACCGATTTCCGAACATTTTCTCAGGAAATCAATATGCATGGGCTTAACTTCCCAGTCTAAGAATTTTGGCGGGAACCGCTTATTCGTTTTTAATCCGCTAGGAATCTGCACAGGTGTTCAGAACGCAGCGAGAACATCGCAGCAACGTATTGCTTTTCGCGAGTAGTGAAAAAACACCACGAACTTGCGTGACGTCACACCTTACGCTGCAAGAATTTTTTTTTCTCGAAAGATATGCATGATTCTGAACATCACAAGAAATCACGAAATATATTTTGAAAAAATAATATTCTACATCTTGGCTGTATTTTCAACCTCATTTTGTTTTGTCACCAATGGCAACAGCATGTAATTCAACAGAGTACAAATTTTGCAAGTGGCTACATTGTGACCAAGATTGACGAAATTATTTGAAATGATAGTCTCTAATAATAGATTTTTCTGTATGTAGATACCTAAGAGAACAAATCATTTGGAATATCTTTCTTTTTGTAAATCCGTTTTCAATCCGACATTTTACTTTGTTGTTTTGAAATTTCTGTGACCAGGGATCTGGTTTGAAATATACACTGAAGAACCAAAAAAACTAGTACAGGTGTACATATGCAAATAACGGAGATATGGAACCAATCAGCGTTACGCGATGCGGTCGGCAGCGCCTGTATAATACAACAGGTGTCTGGCGAAGCTCTTAGATCGGTTCCTGCTGCTACAATGGCAGGTTATCACGATTTATGTGGCTTTGAACATGGTGTTATAGTCAGCGCACGAGAGATGGGACATAGCATCTCCGAGGTAGCGAGGCAATTTGGATTTTCCCGCACGACCATTTCACGAGTGTACCATGAATATCAGGTATCCGGTAAAACATCGAATCTCCGACAGCGGTGCTGCCGAAAAAAGACCTTGAATGAACGGGACCGTCGACGACTGACGAGAATCCTTAAACGAGATAGACGTGCAACACTTCTTCAAATTGCTGCGGATTTCAGTGCTGGGTCATCAACAAGTGTCAGCGTGTGAACTGTTCAACGGACCGTCATTGATGTTGGCTTTCGGAGCTTCAGGCCCATTCGTGTACTGTTGTTGACTGCCCGGCACAAAGCTTTGCGCCTTGCCTGGGCCCGCCAACACCTCCATTGGACTGTTGATGACTGGAAACACGTTGCCTGGGCTGACGAGTACCGTTTCCAATTGTGTAGGGCGGATGGACGTGTACGGGTATGGAGACAACCTCATGAATCTATGGACCGTACATGTCAACCAGGGACTGTTCAAGCTGGTGGAGCCACTGTGGTGGTATGGGGCATGCGCAATTGGCATGATATGGGATCCCTGATACGTCTAGAGACGACTCTGGCAGATGACGGGTAGATAAGCATCCTCTCCGATCATCTACATACACCCATTCACGTCTATTGTACATTCCGACGGACTTGGACAGTTTCGGCAGGACAATGCGACAACCAGTAATGCTCCTCAGAAGGAACAATTGCTAACCACATTAATGCGCCTTATCTGGCATGTACTGTTTTAAATTGCGACTAGTTTTTGTAGGTCACGTTTGTAAGTTTTTCAGACAGATCCTTCGTTAGGAATCGAGAGTAATGATTTCTTAAGTTGATCAATGACTGGCCTAAATTTGTAAAAAAAATTCTACTTGTCTTCTTTGTTGAGTATTTGAACTGTCATGGTTATCGCTAAAATGGAAATATCCTCTAATATTCTTGAAATTCATGAACTGACGTAGGATTCTAAATAATAAGTATTCAGACTAGAGTCCTCCATGTAGGTTTTGAGCTTTTTGGCTAATAATACAAATGTTTATGAAAACAGTATCTGTTAATAATTGTAAACAGTTAGTAATTTAGCAGGGTTCCTCTCCATTTCAAGTATTGATTAATCAACTTATTTTCAGAATTTGATCAAGTCAAAAACCTGTTCCAAAGAATATTGGGATCTTCATCACTTCTCCTTTCCACATAAGAAAGAATTCCTTCCATATTTCTTCCTTTCAATAATTCCTTTGTACCATCAATGTCAAAAAAATAAAATGGCCTACTTGCTTGTAAAATAAGCAGTTGTTAATGTTTCTTCTAATCATATAACAAACAGACAAAAATCAATTGAAACAGAAAACTATCGTAAACTGATCAACTAAGTAAGCACATACGTATTTTCAGTATTTAATTGAATTGTTTACTGCATGATATTGCAGAAGCATTTTAAAACCTGACTAAAGCATAAGGCTGGATTTTTTTTAAAAAGCCCGTCAACTGAAAGATAAATGTTTCATATTTTGAAGTTATTGAAAAATATTTAACGGGAAATAACATCTTTGAAATTTCGTCCTGAAATACCATGTTACAGTAATTTTTCCCTATGTTGCCATATATTGTGGAACATATCTGTTGTTTTACATGTATAAAATATTTGCTTTTAATACACCATTTTTCCAGGAATCTACATTTCTGAATTTCAAAAAAAAGGTACAGTCTTCGTAAGCTAGCTGGCAACGTAATGCATTGTTGGTTTAAATTAATAAACTGTTTTTAAAATAGAAAATGACTTTTTAATTGAAATGGGATTTTCTTATGTTAAGGGCATATGACAGTACGAATCATAAAAATTTGGTACCAAATGAGCTTTTCAGATTGAGAAAAAAATGATGACACTGCGCATGGAATTCAGAATGGAAGTATACGTTCATCTTATGACATGATTGATTGTGCATGGAAGACTTTGTATAAATAGACGCTATAATGATAACCATTAAATTTATGAGTGCTTAGCAGACTAAACTAGCTTTAAAATAATGTTTTATTCATTGAAATAACCATTGTGATAAAGATTCTGGGCTTTTTGATTTTATAGTAAGGGGACTTCTCTGCATAAAGCTCACAAATAACTTAAGCTTTGCACGTTTGTTCCAGTAAAATCTTTGTTAATGGGAATACTCACTGTTTGAAACATGCAAAGAAAATATTTTATTGATTTCTTGCATGGAAAACTTTGCTGCTCTCTTTGTGAAAACCAAAAGTTCATTTTCACAACTTTTCCCTCTCTAAAAGCTCAATAAGCTATATTTTATATGCAATATAGCCAAGAATGAAATAGGGTGCATTAAAGTAATGTGATAGGAGAAAAAAAATCGAAAAAAGAACTAATAGGGGATATTTTATTCACGTTTTATGGCCGGAATCATCATTTAATATCTTTATCACTTTTTTTATTGGAGCCTAGTCACAACACATAACGCTATATCTTGCTTTTGGAGGAAGAATCAAAGAAAGCCTTCTCTATGGTTAAAAATTTTATATCAGAAGTTATAAACACCGATTATTTTATAATGTTTTAATCCAAACTTCGCGAGACATCGTTATGAGTTTGACAACAATTTATTATAAATCACCGCAAGATAAAATCAAGAGTTCATGGTTAATGCCACTGACATGAACCACATGAGTCCAATATATCTAACATCCGTCGATATTATCTCGGAAAGTAGAAGGAAATCGTATAATTGGGATCCTAACGGTTATTTCATCTCTGAAGAAATCAAGAACCTCAAACGCACACCGATTATTTTATTTATTTCTTTGTAGCTGATAACACTGCTCGTTATAGGAATTATGCTTTCAAGACGGTTTGGTTGGCGAAATTCCAATTCAATTCCAGTGAAGTATTTAAACAGGGTGTTTTTAATTAATGATTCCACCGATCTTTCTGTTCGAATTCATTAATAAAACATACTGCAAGCTATACAGTCGAACCCAATTATAGCGAACCCGGTATATAACGAAATCACGGATATAGCGAACAAAAATTTTTATTCCGCCGTTTTCCTATTGTACGCAATTTAATTAGTATTGTGTCAGTTTAATGTAATCGATTTTAGTCGATTTAATTCATTAAGGATCATTTTTAATAGATTTTATCATTTTTTAATACATCATTATTGAATACACATTGCAACTAATGAGTTATACATTTTGTGAACTCTAGCATTTTTCTTAACGGTTCGGATATGGCGAACCACCGGATAAAGCAAACAAAACCGTTGGTTCCTTGATGTTCGTTATAACGGGGTTCGACCGCAGTCATGTGGATTCTCATTTTTATGCTCGAAGTCTCTTAATTTCAATTAGCTTCTATTAAAAGGATGCGCCATATTTCATGATTTTCAGATTGACTATTTCTGTCATTACAGATATATCACTAAAATAATACATACACATTAGAGGAGTATTCAAATTTAATTGCAGTAGAACGTAAAAATAGAAAAACAAAGGTATTCCCTTCAAGTTTTGTAATTTTCGGAGTTGAATTTAGATAGCATATTTACTTTGTTAGAGTTTTTGGCTTATGATATATGATACATGAATATCCACAAAATAATGTGGTTTAGGTGATGCTGATTTCAGAAATATGATATCCAATCTTTTACCCTTACAAGCTCAAAATGCTTATCAATTTAGAAAATTTCGTTCATGAGTATAAAATTTTTGCCCAATCTTTAACAGTGTAGGCAAATTAAGAAACTAATCAAATATGCATTTCCCAAAAAGGCATTTTCAGGAATATTTAAACTGAACACCTAGGAAATGATTCAAATATTTGCAATCAATTTTTAGGGCTGATAATTTTTCTCATTCATTGTTAATCAGCTCTAATCGGAATGAATCATTTCAATTTCGGCAACACATGAGAGCTATATTCTCAACCACCACAATATCGACCCCCCTTCAAAAAGACAGTTCTTGCAAAGACTCTAACCACAGTTGTCTCTGTGCCAAAAATTTTTCCCCATACCTACTGCTTACATTGCACTCACACAGGGTTAGTTCTCTCACACAAGGAAAAAGATCCCGAGATTTTTATTACAAAATTCTTGCAGTCTAGCCTAGGCACGTACCTTGGCTACTTGACCCTTCATTACAAAATTATAATCAGTGATATTCCAAAATAAAATACTTCTCTATAATCCTTGTCATGTTTCAATAAATTTTTGTACTAGGATTTGGTCCTTTTCAGATAATCTATGACAATATGACAACGTCATATTGTCATAGCGCGTACCTTCGCAAGCAAGAACCTTCGCTACTTGAGATTAACTTAGAACTACAAAGTGAATAAATACACAATTTTCCTTTATTTTTACTCTTTGTCAATATTTTACAAGTTTCCTACCAGTACGATAATTTCGGTACTTTTAAATAAAATAAGGCAATCCCCGAAAAAAGGTGATTTTACGTACATTTAAGTAGATTATTCCAAGATCAACATATATATATCATCTGTTCGGTTCCTATAACCGTGACCCATCTTGTGATATAGATTAGAATTTAAAGTGAAATTTAATAACTCTTTATCTAAAACTTTTAAACTCAGTCAGGGAGTTCCGCAGGGATCTGTATTGAGCCCTCTCCTCTTCCTGTTGTTTTTGATTGGCATTGAAAAAAGTTATAACTAAGAGGTGCAAGGTCGGCCTTTTTGCGGATGACATTGTTCTCTGGAACTCCAATTCTGATATTTGCCATATTGAACATTTGATTAACCTTACCCTCACTGACGTTGGAGTTTGCTAATGCTCATAAATTGAACTTTAACACTTCAGAGTCCATAGTTAGCTTCTTCACCACAAATAGACATTTGTACAACTATCAGCATAACGCCACAAGAATGTCGGCTCTCTACTCTGTGAAAAACACCCCAAATACCTAGATTACAGCTTAGATCCTGAAATCTTGAGCAATAAACATATAGAGTACCTGGTGGAATTGAGCAGGAGGAGACTTAACATCCTGAAATATATCTCTAGAAGATAATGGGGTGCTGATTCCAATACCCTGAGGACAACATCTATATCTCTAATTAGATCCGTATTAGAATACGGTTCTCAAATTTACTTTTGTGCGTCAACCACTAACCTTTTAAAATTAGAGAAAGTTCAATTGAGTGCTGCTCGAATTATCACTGGCATGCGAAATAGTTGTCCTACTGAACTGGTTCTTTATGAGAGTGATCTGCAGCCTATAAGAAGAAGCGCAGGGCTTGTAAAATATTTCAACAAACTTTACGGTTTTGATGATCATAATCGAACATCTTCATTCCTCAGAAGTTGGTCAAATAACCAAAGATTAAGGAGAAATAGTCATTTTTCTCAGATGGAGTTAATAGGCTTATTGGACCAAAGTGTTGAAAGGCACTCCTTGAGGCCAACTGTCAACCCTCTGGAGGGTCTGCCTAGAGTTCATTTCCAAACAGAACTCGCGTTCATCACAAACAAAAAATATGACTTATGAGAATACTTGCGTCAGCCTGCTCTTGAAATCATAAATCAAATCCCTCATACTGCTATACAGATTTATACCGATGGCAGTAAAGATGAACACAATACCTGCGGCGAAGGTGTTTTTATCAAGACCCCTACTAACTCAAATCATTACAAGTTTAGGAATCCATATTATTGCTCAGTTTTCAGATCTGAACTTATTACCATTGAAGAGGAATTGAAAACTATTAAAACTGAAACCACTCACCATGATATTTGGATCCTAACTGACAGCCGCAGTGCCATTCAGCACTTGAGCAGCTGGACAAGAGTCGGAGATAGAGCTTCACTTTCGAAACTGGAGATCCTCAAAGATCTTTCTCAACAACAAGAGGTTTATTTACAACGGATGCCGTCTCATATAGGACTTTTTGGAAATGAGACTGCTGATGATCTTGCTAAGGATGGAACCTCTATTCCTATTTCTTCGCGAGATACTTTGACCTATCTTGAAATTTACTCAAGAAGAATACTTATAAACCAGCATTCATGGGAGACCCCCTCCGACACACGACTGGTATGACCGAAAATCTCCTGGTGGTGCCCTTACTTTCAAGGGCGACAGAAGGATGCAGACCACCACTAGTAGATTTTCTAGTGGACATCTAACTGTCTTGCTTTCAATCAGGGGCAAAAATCTTACACCTTTTTCTCTAAATGCAATACTGCTGAAGCCTCTCCTGACCATATTTTAAACTGCCTGGGTTTGCCAAGGAGGATATTTATAGACCCTTTGCTTGTTTCTGATTTCATTGTAACTTTTGGCCTCTTGGACTTGGTTTAGCCTACGGCTAGAGCGGGTGGAATAAGTCACACACACACACAGATTAGCATTTAATTGAATTGACATTTGCATATGTTTGTTCTGCGCAACCGCGAACAGTTTGAATTTTGACAAGCGGTGAACACACGTTCTGTGTATGCTTTTTGCCAGCATGGTATGATCACGCATTTTAGCCGTTAGACACACTCTTTGTGATAGTAGTCCATTGCTACTTTTCTAGTAGCTTAAAGTAACTAACATTTGTTTGTTAGTCTAAGTAATGCTTATTGCCCGTAATGTGAAACTTTACCATTAATTAAACTCGAACGACTCTTGTTTTTTCATGTCTACATAATTTGATAAATAATCTGAAGTAAGATCAGACCCAACGTCATCAGTTGTGTTTATTCATTAACTAAGATTCATAGGTTGAACAATGATAAACAAATGGTAGTATATTTTTTTTAGTTAGTTGTACCTCTATCATTTTAATCACAATACCTTTCTTAGTGTCATAAAGACAAAAAAAATTATCTAGATGCCAAATGACTTCGTGTCTTGTCCTTTATCTCTTCAATCATATTTTAATGTACATATCCATAATTAAAATAACTATGCAGACCATAGCCTAAACTTTAATATTATCTTCCACAAGAGATATTATAACTGCGTAACTGAATACGGCTTCGAAAATAACTACATGACACATAACATCCAATGACAACGCATTTCTTATTCACCACTACATCGCGATTGAAACGAGCTTCAAACAACATCAGCTCGAGAAATACCAACCCAAATAATATCGGACTGCATAAAATCGATTGTGCTATCCATTTAGCCGTGCTTCTTTGAACTGTTTAGGGTGACATCAGGCTGCCCAATCCTGTGACGACATAGAAAGCCAGGAAGTAATTAACATAAAATGCTATCAATATCATTTAGTATAAAATACCATAAATTACAGTGCCCGACTAAATAACGGAGAAAATAAAATAAAACATGAGCTGGTGATTTCACAACTTAATAAGCGAAGATCTGAAATATATTATTTCCCATATTAAATTAAATTCAAGATAAACCAGTGTCTCTTTATCATGAGTTTAGAATATTTCAAGATGAACTTATATATAATCAGCAAGTTATCAGTTTTTGTGCCGGTGTGTGGAGCCAAGAAATGTCAAAACAAAGGAAAGATTGCGGTGACGATGAAAGATGCGCATTGCTGCCTTTCAGTATTTGTTTAGAATAACACGAAGTTTGATAAATCAACAAACGTAGTAAAATTTATCATTCGTTATCTTAGAATTGATTTATTTATCTGTCACATGCATATTGATGAAAAAATAGTGATATATTCTGGGTTGAAGAAAAAATTGCAGTTGTGTGTAAACAAATTGATATCAAATGCCATAAATTAGCTTGCTCTATTTTAGTATAAAAATTACAAGCAAAATTTCCTTAAACATATTAATGATAAAAATTTTCAGTGGACCGTTTTTGTCACAATAGGTATAATAAGGGTCCTTCGGTCACGGAGGTTCTAGGATTCTTAAACCCTCTAAGGGCCTGTTCACATAGGAGTCCGTTGCGTTTAGGAAAAGATGACGTTGAGACGAAAATAAACCAATCATAGGCCTCCAAACTATTAGCAATGAAATTTTTAACGCCTATGATTGGTTTATTTTCATCTCAACGTCATCTTTTACTTAACGCAACGCAACGGACTCCTATGTGAACACGCCCTTATTCCCTAACAGTTCAACGCAAGCGTCCATCAAGAGTGCCTGAGAGTTATGTTACGAAATATCAAACTTCATTCTCTAAAATTCCCTTAGTTCTTACAAGGAACTTATGAAGACGAACTGCGTGTCATTTTCTATAGTGGTTTTAGAGATGTAAACCTTTTCACAATAAAACCTTTATACACTGAAAATCCTCCATGTACTTACAAAATATTGTAAAGAACCCCTACTTCCCCCGTTTCATTGTAGTTTTTAAGATCTTTCGAATCCTACTGTATTATTTAATAAAGATAGTTTCAAAAATTGATTGATTTGTGTGCTTACGTTTGAATTTAAACGATCGAACTCTTCATAAGTATTTCCCACAACTTTTAGAGATGAGACCCCTATCCCTTCACGAGGGAAATTTTTTAAATAAAATTGTTCGAAGCAAATTTTCTAATATGCATGAGATCTCAGTATCAGTTGTGCGTATTTTTGTTAATAAGTTGGATTCTGGTTGAATATTTTTATGCGTACGGTAAATTTGAAACTGCTGCATTTCGGAAATCTATTAAGAAAATCATTCCAAATATAATGGCTGTCTAAAGATTTTTTCTATTTTACACTTTTTATTTATGATGAAAGTTACAACATGCAAATTACTTTGGGATGAGTTCAGTGATCATCTTAAAAACGTAAAAATATAAAGGCATTGAATTGAAAACAAATCCTATTCTTATCTTGCATAGTTTCAAACGTCTATTTCTTTTATTCGTTCATGCTCCGATAATAAGGAATTAGATATTATCTGAATCTTAAAAATTAGTATCAGATATTTTTAACCTTTTTAAACTCAGCCATGCAAATATAATGAGACAAAAATTAGGCCTCGTTAAGATTGAGAAGTCCTTATCTATTATTTGCGTACTCAAACGCTAAAACGATCTTTTTCCACCAATTTTTTTAAAATTTATACTTTTACCAGTGTGAATCTGAATACGTAGTTAATATTTAATACCCGTACATGTGTGTGGGGGTTTTTGTTTGCAATAAGGAAGCTCTACTTTTCTTCAAGCAGAAAGACTTGAAAAATTGCGAAAAAGTTTGAAAGAACTATTTTAATGAACAGTTTGCGATTCTCACAGTAACATCCTGTTTAGTATCAGTTACTCGATTTAAGTAAACCCTCTAAAACAAAATTATGGGCAAATGAACAGTTTGCGATTCTTTTAGTAACATCCTGTTTAGTATCAATTTCTCGATTGAAATAAACCATCTAAAACAAAATTATGGGCAAGACTCGCAAAAACAAAATGATTGGCAGTTGAAGAATTTTTCGAAACTTAGTCAAATGAATAGAGCTGTTAAACAATGCCTGATTTAGTTTCACGACAAAAACCTTGACTATCATCATTTTTTTACTAAAAAACTGCATATCAATTAATCTATATATTCACAATATATGAGTGCTAACTTTTCAAAAGTTTTAAACAATAGATAACAATATATCTTTCCTTATTTAGCCCACAGTAAAGGTTTTTCCTTTCTGTTACAGGACAGAATATTTACCCTAATTCAAAATGCTACGTGGGTTTGCTTTATGTTGCTTCAGTGATAAAGCTATTTGATTCAAAACAGATCAAGATTAAACTAGAGCACTTTTGCATTCAAAAGTAAAAAAAAAGAAGATAAATTAGAATTCGAAAGTGGCTTACGGTCAGAGGTTTTTCAACTCGCAAACTAGATATCTTTAAAGTATACCTAAATATTTCACAATAGAATGCGAAAAAAATGAATGCGAAAAAATTGCAAAGTTTATGAAGATTCCAAATTAGACCATAAATCAGGTTACTTTCAAAGGTCGCAAATATGGTGGGTTCAAGTATTTCTGAATATTTAATTCGTAAGTAATTTGAGGATGATAATTGCAAAGTTTGAGAGGCTGCTCAATAAGTAAAATGAACAGTATTTTTTTTAATACTGATTGTTTAAAACTTCCAATTGACTTTATCGTATAGTATTAAACCCATTGCTAACATCTCTCTGATTCATCTTTCGTTTTACAACACATATGGGTAGATTATTCTTTACAGGTTGCTTCTTTTTTTTTTTGACGTGACGTGGATTTTGTGCTTTTGATATTCGAGTTCATATTAGTGGACTCGGAGAGTGAATCTTTGACGTAAAACTTTTACTATAATTTTCGCTGGCAAAAGTTTGAACCCATACTGATTAACCAGACAGGCTCTCTGCTACTTGTACCACTAGGACTTGCTTTCTGCAACTTCTCATCAACTTCTTATAGGCTCTCATCGACCTAAGGGGATGGAGAGAGACTCGGATACCCCTCCCAAAGTGTGATCAACACGTTTTATCCGATCCCCATTTTTCAAAAATAAGACTTCTGTAATATTTTTTATAACTCTTCCACAAAAATATAGCAGATGCACTAAAAAAATATTTTTACCTGGATCTCTTACCAATAAACACTTTGAATTCGAATTTCTTATCCAACACTTTCACTTCCATTTATTGTTTCCTACACGTGGCAGTAGCCCATTCATTTCACTAGTTCTATTTCCTTGCTGGCTTTATTAGCTTTATACAGGGTCTGTGATGATAGACAGCTGCCTAAATCATAGTCTTAATCTCCACTGCCTGGATCGTTGCATAAGAAGACCTCCATTAACACGCTGTTATTATTCTAGACACTATATTTGCTTTCACAGGCTGCTAGTTCAAGTCAAATTATTTCAAAATACTGCTAATTAAAAACTTTTATTTAATAAATATTTACTTCTAAATATTTACAGCTAACAACGATTTAAGCCCCTTTGGCCTTCCTATTTTTAGGTTCGCTGACCTTCTACATTTTGACGACCTACTAGATCATTTCATATCTACTACAAATCTGCACTTAAAAACAGAAATGTTTCGGGTGAAGCGATGCCACGGAACTAATAGCAGTGCCACCAAGTGGTGATTAAAATCAAATTCCGAAAATTCCGTAAGACACGCCTTTAGGATTAGTGCTTTCTTGTTTAAGTAGCTCGCGCCATACTTCGGCCATTCTTCTGAATTAGAATAGAGCATGCAGCTTCTCCTCATTCCGTAAGTAGAAGGCAAAGTTTATTGAAGAATTGGAGTTGGAAGATTTGAGCTAGTATGGAAGAGAACCTAAAAAAACTAATTTGGTACTAAAAATATTAATCTGACAATCGACATTAGGCACTCTTATTCAGCTTTTGAAATGCAAAATAATGGAGTAGGTAACGACCTTAATGATTTCCATATGACAGAAATTGTCATGGACTGACGTCTGGGTTTGTATACAGTAAAGCTAGTGGGATATCCCCCATCAATGCAGGATACGCCATTAGCAACTGGCTAAGCTACTAACAATAACCTCTCCAAAAAGTCACTAAAATGATAACAGAATGTTAGAGAGACAAGACTCTTCGACAAGGGCCGGACGAGAGATGTACGAATGGCTAGGGTGATGGCATTCGGTGCCAGAGTCTGTGGGTTCGAGTTCCACAATTGGCATGGATGTTTGTAGCCGTTCGAAATCGACTTAAGTAGGTTCTGGTCTAATGAGCCCTCGTGTAGCAAAAAATGACCTTAGCGCTCTCAACGAAACAACCATCGACGAGGGCTATTACATGTAGCGTGTACTAACTTCTGGGCATGTTGATCTGAACCAACATATCCATAACAAAATGAACCAATGTATAAACTTGTTGGTATGGACCTGTAGGTTAAGAACAGAAGAAAAAAAATATTGATGAAGAGACTAATGGTATTACAACAGACACACACAGAGTGCTACAAACACTGCTTTGTATAGGATTGTCCGAATCTACTAAAAACTTTCCAGATACTTTGGACTGCAATGAACACACAGGCTTCAAACGTGGCATTTTTATCAATAGAAGAATAGATCCCCAGGTCAAAGAAATTCCGTTCTGCGCTGCCTTATAAAGAGGGCTGTAAAGTGTATGTGGAACCTGCATAACACCTGAATTCATATTGGCAAGAAAAGCTATGCTAATGATTGTAGGGCTTTCGACTATGTTCTACCGGAAAACTCTTTTATCAGTCATTTGCATGCCGGCGCATAGTTTCTTGCCAAAATCATCTTTAAAATTGGTAGTTTTAATCCTTTAATGGATCAAAAGGCTTTAGCAAATAATAAAAACTGCATTTATTTTATGTTGCTTTGCTTCTTTACTGCATATAAAAATAATAGCTTAAGTCAACACACTTTTACTTCATCTTGTTGACAGTGTTTGATAAAAGTTTAAAGTTTAAAAAGCTTAAAAGTTTTAACTGAAAATTTAAAAAACTGCTTTGTGAGTCATAAAAATTTTTTGTCGTTGTCTTTTCATTTTTACTCCAGAAAAAAATTTTTACTGCATAGTTTATGAGATTTTTACGGTACGCGAATAAAAGGAAGTAAATTAAACAACGTAATTATTAATATAACAAAACTTCATCTTTCCTGTTTTTAATTCTCAAGTTATCAATAATTCTCAAATTTGTGATACAGATAAAAAAGAGAGAGGTCGAGGATTAGCAAAGGAAATGCTAATGTGCCTAGAATGTTGTCTTGGAATATGTTTTTTACAATAAAAAAAGACACATAAGAAGGATTTAGTTGACATTAATTAAAGCGGAAATCTTTTCAAAAAATAATTCACTATGCAATTTTTATGCTGTGTTAAGAAAGAGGGAGCACAGGGGAAGTTGGCCTGAGGACTTATTGTTGATTCATCAAAACGAAATCTGAGAATTGGTTTGTTGTAGTGCTAGGTATTTTTTATGCTACACGCGGGTCACACAGACTGGGACTTATAGTTTAGAACTCATTCCGAACAGCTACAAACGTGTGTGGTGATTTCAAGACTCGAACCAGCCAAGTTCGGTGTTTCAAAGTGAGGCATTAGCACTTTATAACTGCAGTTGAAAATTTCGAGCGGGTAACTGCCATGTCTTTTACCCAACGATACGTCTTTTTTAGACTTTATCCCATTTAGAATGTTTTCAACTTTAAGAGTAGTGTAACAGATCCGTTCCCCGGACCAACAATAGCACATTCGGTGTCAGAGCTGGGCAAACGAAGGACTCAAAACGAGCAAAGAGAGAATAGGCATGCGCTAAAAAGGCGATGCCTGACAAGAATAATGGTTTACTTCCGGGGACGTTCTCCTGCAGCGTGAAATCAGTTAAAAACTGGAGAAAGATGAAGAGAACTGCAGAAAGTGCAGACTGTCATTTCTGAGCGGTGTAGAATCCACTAGTTATCCAGAGAAGAGAGATCCGTAGGTTAAGACTTCTCCAGTGACTTTTCCAGACTTCTCCGAATACTCTCCAGTGAGTATTCTTATCTGTGAAGTAGCATCAGTCTACGGGAGTCTCAACACTGACTCGTTATAGCTCGTAATCGGTGGTTCCGGGGATCACAGGTGGTCAACGAGAGCCTCGAGGGTGGTCCGTCACCACATATAAAACATTTGCCAAATAAATGGGAAATTTGAAAGCAATGTTCATTGAACTAGATGGGCAGAATATATCCGATAACTATCAGGTGTTAAATTAAAATTTCTTAAAAGTTTAACATAATTATTTTATTATTAGAATATGATACAAAATAATTTTCATACGCCTGGAAGGTTCCCCCCCCCCCCAGAAGTCAGTGTGTGGGGAGGAGGGGGGACGCACATAGGTCTATTTCTGGCTTAGTGGTCCGCAGACTTCTACGGGTTGGGAACCACTGCGTTATAGGCAGGAGAGTTGCTCCGTAGTAGAGATCTAGACGTAACTCCAGAGTTTGATTGAGAACTGTGAGACGAAAGAGAACGCTATTTTCTCAGAGAGATGTACGCCTGTCGACTTCGAGTTTGAAATTCGATCCGTACCTATTCCCAATCTTCACTGCACTGTACATAACCGTCGGTAGATAATTGTTCTTCTTGTAAATACATATATAGTCCACCTCCCAAGAGAAGAGACATAGCACCGGTTGAGTGACCTGTTTCTCGAGGATCTTCTCTTCGGGGGAAGGCAATACTTAATTGAGAAAGACAAGACTCGAAAACTGAAATATTAGTATGTGTGTGTTCACGCTACCCTTTGAGTTACTACGAAGTCACAGTAGTTAGTAGAAAAGGAAAATGAAACGAAGAATTGGAAAATGATTGTTAAAAAAATATCTTACAGGTGAAAGCAATGGCGTCAATCTCTATTTGAAGTGTAAAATATTTCTCTGATTCCTATAGTGAATTTCCATTAACAATTTGTGGAGAGAAATATGATACAGACTCAAATAGTTGAATTGCCATTCCATGCCTCTCAGAAGAAGCCCTTTATTTTTTACATGGGAGTTTAAGAAATGATCTAATCTGTCCCGCAAATTACTTGTAAAGCTCTATTCAGACAGGAAATGAATCATTAGCAGATTTCGAGGTGATTAACCAACCGTGTCCAAGATAGCTTTCAGAGATGGAACTCTAGTTTTTTATGCCCTAAAAGGCGAAATAGTTGAAAGAGCAGAAATGGTATGTCTTTTTTCAATATTTCACAACTAACGGAGAAATGCAAAGGGTATTATTTATTTTTCAAGTTGAAGTATAAAAATTTAGGAAAGATTTTTTTTTTTCAAATTTATTTTCTGATATTTAAGACAACCCACATATTTTGACTCTCTCCTGATATATAAAATTATACTCCTTTTAAGAGTGGTTACACTCGCTGAAGTGGATTGATTATTTTTGAGAAACAACTTGTCAGGTCCGGAATGCGAAACTCCTAGTTTCAAAGCTTTGTCGTTCTGGTTCAAACAAGCTTCTTTTATTGGATTTTAGTTTTATTCCTACAATTATCTATTCATTAAAGTTTATATCTTGTTATTCAAAAATTATGCATACAATTTAAATAATTAAATCTCTGCGAAAGACATTGATTTCGGGTACTATACTGCTCAAACCATGCATTTTCATATTTTAATCACTTATTTTTCATCACTGGTGTTATCCAACAGGAACGGAAAACTTATCAACTTCTGCGATCAACTTTTTCTTAAACTTGACTTAAACTTGAAAATGCTTAGATATCAAGTTTACGTCTACTTCACAATTGAATAAACTTATACAGCAGAAAAAGCTTTAAATATAAATTTACTAAAATATCGTTCACAAATATATTATGTTCTTGAAAAGATTTTATTTTGAATCATTTTATTGTAAAAGCACAAGTTTTTACTGTTTGAATCCCACTTTCCAAACAAAACGTCCCATTCACTTTCAAAATGCTGTATCGCTATTTGCTTGAGAGAAAATTATTTTGTGTTGATAGAATACTGCAAACTTTAAATCCTCAATTAAAACATTTTACTTACGTATTTAAGGTCAGCTATTTTACTGATATGCTTTAAAGCTTCAAAGTTCTTATTTACATTAATTAATTACTGAATATTGGTCAAAGTAAAATCTGACATATATATGATTTAAGAGAAAATTTATCACAAATTTTTAATTTGGAACAGACTTAAATTCAAAAATATAAAATTCTAGAGTGGTGCAATCGACTGTAAAACCCTTCACGTATTTTCATATTGTTCGTAATTATACTTCAAAAATTAAGTTCAGGTTTCAAAATTTAAGTTAACTTTAGAATTAAAGAATATCTGTACTGGACAAGAGTATTTATTGTATATGAACATAGGCTAATTTATGGCAATTTAACAGTGACACTCAGCAAATAATTATTTTAACATGTAGTGTGTGCCTAAGCTACGCATACCTGGGACAAAGCGCATTTTCTTGCCTTTGGCACTTGTACCTTCATCGTCAGTCAGAAGCTTTTAAACATCACTGCTATGTACCGAAATATGTACCGAAAAATGCTTCTCCTGTTAAATTCTGCAAAAGTAATTGCATTTAAGTGATACATCAATACAGTAGCAGTAATTTACTGCCTGAGAATCTGCTTTTATATCCACAAAGGCGTATGAGAGACAATGATATGAGAAACAACCTCAGTGGAAAAACATTTGTACTCTGAAGCTATTTGAAAACGCTTTTTTGATCTCCAGTATACCTATTGAAGTGTGACCTTCAAAAGGAATAGACACCATTTTATGATGCTCATTATGTATTCCACATGCATTTTAATATATTCAACATTATAGCTTATGATGTATTCATCTTGATACACGTGCATATATAAATGAATGATATTAACCCTTGAGGAAAAAGTTTGCCATCAGATAGATCTAAAGTGGATCAGAGGAGGATTAGGAAATTATTTAGATGAAATATGATAAACTGCGAATATAGATACCAATTTTTAATCCTCGAAAAGGAATCAAACCATGAATATTAAAACAAATGCATAGTTAAAATTGAAAGATTTTGTAGATCCAAATAACCTAATATCCTATTTTTAGAAGCTAGCTTTTATTCAACGAAGAATAGTTATAATTTAACCCAAAATATTTTATCTCTCACATTCTTTTCTAATGCGGAGGTCCGTTCTGTCACCTTTTATTATTCACCGCGATTCCTTGCTGGCTACTTTCACCATTTAGGTGAACCTCCCTATGAAGGAATAACCCGGAAACGACCAGGCAGCATTCGGGATTCGAACCCAAGCTCACTGCGGGGAAGCTGACCGCACTAACCCCAATAACATTTGAGCGGCCTCTTAAATCTTTTACTCCTATCGATTTTTCACTCTTTTTCGCACAAATGTTTTCCTTTTCACCCAGTTACTTTACAGGCATTAAGTTTCTTGGGTTCCATCCAAAGAGCTCAGAGTAACTTTATTTTGTTATGCATCCCTCAAAACTATTATTAGAAATCAATTCAGTGGCACAGATATATATTATAATACAGAGGCTGTTCGCACATTTTTTACACGATTTTGGTAAGCGGTAATAAAAAATCGTTTGCTGCAAAAGAAATAATTACAATTGTACTATGTTTTTAAAGGTCAAAATTATCATCTGCGGCTTGAAAGTTTTGTTTTTATTCAAAATGGCGTTTTTAACAAAGCAGTGGTTCGAAGGCTACATTTATGCTCTTTCCGAAGAGAAATATGCATACTCCGTTATCCAAAAACGATGTGAGAGTCATGGTTTTGTGATATCTAAAGCGTCGATAGGTAATATCGTCAACAAGAAAGGAAAAAAAACGTCAAATTGGAGCCTCAAGTGGGACAAAAATTCCAAACAAGTATCCAAGGAAAAAACGGACATCTTCGACTATTGCAAAGGTACGTTGTTTAATGTTAAAAGAAAATCCCCCTAGTCAAAGGACAATTGCAAAATAATTAAATTGCTCGATGTCCACTGTAAACAAAATGATAAACGTTGATTTAAATCTTAAGAAAGCGAAAAAAGGCAATGTGCATTGTCTTCTTCCAAATCATATCGCTGAACGCAGGACACGCTGCAGAATTCTATATGAGAAACACTTATCCAAAGAAAAATGGAAAACAATTGTCACAATAGATGGATCATGGGTGTATTTAAATGACTGCAACAAAAAAAGAGCCATTTATTATCATAAAAGGGGAGAAAAAAATTTAAGTACATGGTTCAAAGAATCGAAAGAAAGTTTTTCTAAGGGATTCATGATTGTTGCTGGTTTTTCTTATAATGGCAAGTTAAAAGTAAAGAGAGTGGAAAAAATGTCGAGATTAACTCCCAAATACTATCAGGAACTTATTTTATCGCCAATTTTTCTGAATGAAATACCATCGCTTTACCCACAGTGCCATCAATCTGAGAGACTCCATCAGGACAAAGCTAGCAGTCACACATCAAAATCCACTGTAAATTTCCTAAAAGAAATGGAACAAAAAACTGGTATCAAGGCCATACCCTTCACTGATATCCCTACTAAATCTCCCGATGTATCACCTATGTATTTTTGTGCTTTCGGACTTTTAAAATCTGCATTATCCAAACGTCGTCCCAAAATCCTTACTGGACTCTGGAAAGCTGTTCAGGAGGAATGGGATAGAATACCTCTTCTGACACTTCAAAAGGCATTATTATCCTGGAAATTGCGGTGTCGAAAGATAGTTCAGAATAAGGGATGTCAAATAGAACATTTAAAACACAAGAATTTTATGTCATTTAGTTTTGTGAATACAGTATACATCGTCTAAAAAATGTGTGAACAGCCTCTGTATTAAGGAAAAGTGTACGATATATATATATATACACTGCTTAAAAAAATTTTTGGAGCAAGCAAAGAAGTTAAGAAAACCGTGCGAGACAGCCACGTATTGGCATAAAATGGATAGTACACGCGTATCAATGCGCAATACAGAAAAAAAGACGTAAAAGAATTTGTAATTTAGCTTTAATTCTTTGAAAATATGGAAAAAACATGAAAAGATGATTTAGGGCAACAATTTGGTTACATGTAAACGATAAAAAAAGTATTGTTTAGAAATGATGCAAAATTTTTAATATGGCGTGTGGTCTCCTCGAACACCTAAGACTGCTGCACACCTGTTTTCCATGGATGCGATGATGTTATTGATAAGACTTTGGGGAATACTGTTCCACTCCTCAACCAGTGCAATCTCCAAGTCTCGGAGAGTAAAAGGAGGCCTTGGTCTCACAGCAATGCGTCGTCCGAGCATGTCCCAAACATGCTCGATTGGATTCACGTCAGGAGAGCACGCTGGCCATTCCATACGCTGTATTGTTTCAGCTTCAAGCATGTTCTCCACAAGACAAGCTGTATGCGGTCTGGCATTATCATGCTGGAAAACAAAGGAATCTCCAATGGCTGCAGCGTAAGGTATGACATGAGGTCTCAGTATCTCGTCTGCATACCTTCGGACCGTCAAAGTACCATACCGAATGATATGCAGGTCCGTACGTCCACCTATGCTGATTCCACCCCATACCATAAAACCAGCTCGTCTGTGTTGTGACCTTTCACGAACGAATGTGGGGTTATTTCGAGTGCCCCTTTCCCTCCATACCAAAACACGCCGGGTGTCACACTCCAGAATGAATCGCGAATCGTCTATAAACAGCACATGGCTCCAATCATGTTGCTCCCAATCTCGATGTTCAGCAGCCTATCTTCTTCGGGCCGCATGGTGGCGTGATGTCAACGGAATGCAGACCATTGGCCTACGTACAACAGCGACCGCGACACTACGTTGTGTTTGTCCGGATTCAAGTCTGCCTATAATACGCCATGCCATGGATTCCGGTAAATCACGTTTTTGAGACATTTTCTAGTCACCTTTTCTCCAAAAGAATATCTGAGCAATCGAATTTCACAGTTAAGGCAGTGAAACAGACGTTTCTGCAACATCCCGATTTCCGCCCTTATGTTCTTTTTCTGGTTTTTGACGTCATGAACTTTGATTTGCATATGAAGTTTTCTTCTTTTGTTTCCTGCTAGGCTTTAAATTATGGATGATTTATTTTATGTTACTTATCGGTGTAAGTATTTGCGTAATTTCGTTAAAACCACGTGCTCCCCTAATTGTTTTGAGCAGTGTATATATATATATATATATATATATGCACACACATATACATATATATATACATATATATATATATATATATATATATATATATATATATATATATATATATATATATATATATATTTATATATATATATATATATATATATATATATATATTTATATATATATATATATATATATATATATATATATATATTTATATATATATATATATATATATATATATATTTATATATATATATATATATATATATATATATATATATATATATATATATATTTATATATATATATATATATATATTTATATATATATATATATATATATATATATATATATATATATATATATATATATATATATATATATATATATATATATATATATATATATATATATTTATATATATATATATATATTATATATATATATATATTTATATATATATATATATATATATATATATATATTATATATATATATATATATATATTTATATATATATATATATATATATATATATATATATATATATATATATATATATATATATATATATATATATATATAAAGCAGAGTGTCTCTATGTATGTATGTATGTAATGTATACAAATCTACATTTCTTGACGAATCTGATTGAAACTTTGTATACTTATGTTTTGAAGCCTGGAGATAATTCTAATATAAGTTTGGAAGCTTTAAAATGCTTATATATAAATACAGTTTTTAAATAATATTTAATCTCAAGGCGTTGGAATCAATCATTCATAAAAACTGCGCATGTGCACCTAGATGTTACAAGGTAAATAAACACATTGAACATTGTTAATTAGTAGTTGTTTGGTGTTATTTAAAGTTAATTTTCTTATATTACTCCTTTTATTTTATTTTTATTAATCCTTTCTTCTTGGTTAATTTTCAGTATACGGATTACCGTTGAACTCTTTACCGTTGAAACCCCTATGTGATTTGCTAACTTGCGATTATTTACTTTCTGAAATTTGGTTATTAGGTATTTTACATATTGTGTTTGTACTTCAGAATGTTTAGTATACTGTATTTTATATTGTTCTTAATTTTATAATTCACGATGTACTTTTAAAAGCATAAAAATTAGTATATCTTAACTAAAAAGAATCAGTCTAAACTTAAGCACAGTTTTGCAATTTATTTACGGTTAACTATGTTTGTGTTTAGCTATTCCATTTGTTTATTTTAAAAAATGATTTTTTAAAGGTTTTTATTGGTGTTTTATGGTAAAACAGCACTTAAAAATTAAAAAAAGGAACAAAAACTTACCTGTAAATAGCATATTTTTTCTATAAATTGGTCAATTTGAAGTAATTTTTATTGAAATTTAGCTAAAATGCCTATAACTGCATAAAAATCTTAATGCTACTATTTTTATTTCCTTCTCACACATGATACATATGACAGTTATATTCAAAATGACCTACAATCTTAAGAGAAAATTTTAAAATGCAAAAATAATACACGCAATTTTATGTTCCAATATGAAAATTTTCCCCGATTCGTCATTCCTTTCCTTATAAAAACAACCCCAAATAAAGAACTATTTATTATACACCAATTATTGTGCCTCATTTAATTAACAATAGCATCTAAAACATTTTCTGAAAATTTTATCAAATTATATACATTATTATGTGAGATATCATGATAATCGTAGAGATTTGTGCTAAAAAACATAATTCTGAGAAACACACATTTTTGAACTCTCTGTGGCCATCTGGAGTACCACCACATATATTGTAAATAAAGATTGGTGCACCTATTATGCTTCACAGGAATTTGGATCAAGATTATGTATAAAGAAATTGATGAAGAACTTTATAGAAGCGACTATAATAAGTGGACAAGCCACAGGCAAAGATAACTGTCATATGTATCATGCATGAGAAGGAAATTAAAATAGTAGCAATATAATTTTGTTCAGAGTTATAGGCATTTTAGCTAAATTTCAATAAAAATTACTTCAAATTGACCAATTTATAAAAAAAGTATGATAGGTAGGTTTTTGTTCCTTTTTTTTAATTTTTAAGTGCTATTTTACCATAAAAGACCAAAAATATCTTTAAAAAATTATATTTTTAAAAAAATTGACTCCGAACGTAGAATATTAATCTTAAATTTAGCTAAATCGCCTATCACTTTCCCCAAAATCCTAATGCTAATATTTTAATTTCCTTCTCACACATGATACATATGACAGTTATCTTCAAAATGGCCTACAATCTAAGAGAAAATTTTAAAATGCAAAAATAATACATGCAATTTTATATTCTATTATGAAAATTTTCCCTGATTCGTCATTCCGTTCCTTATAAAAACAGCCCAAAATAAAAAAACTACAATTATATCACAGAAATATTGCAAAAAGTTGTAGACAGAAGCATAAAAAGAAAGAATATTCAAATAAAGTAACTAAATTAAACAAAATATGAGATAGTTCAAATTCCACTTCACTATCCCATTGAAATAATATTTAATGGAATAGTAACTATTAATTTATGAAAAATTAGAAAATTAACTAAATGTAAAATAGAAAAGTAAATATAACATAATTATATTTCACTGCCCTTCAAAAATATCCAATTAGAACACAATTTCCTTAGCAATACAAAAACAAACAAAAGTGAAAACTGTATGTGACTATCACAGAAATATTCCAGAGTTTCAACAGTAATCCGTATATTGGGAATTAACCCAGTAGAAAAGGATTAATGAAAAAAAGAAAACTAAAGGAGTAATATTAGAAAATTAACTGTAAATAACTCCAAATAACTACGAAATAACAAATCCATGCGTTCACTTACCTTGGACATCTAGAATTAACATATAGTGGGTGCGCATGCGCAGTTCTTATGAATGATTGATTCCATCGTCTGGAGATGAAATATTATTTCAAAACTGTATTTATTTAGAATTATTTTAAAGCTTCCAAACTTATCTTAGAATTATCTTAAGGCTTCAAAACATAAGTATACCAAGTTCCAACCAGATTCGTCAAGAAATGTAGATTTGTATACGTTACATACATACATAGACAATTTGCTTTATTTATATAGATAGATATATGTTTTGCCCCGTAAAATAGAAATATATTTACTGTATTATTTTAGTCCTTTTTGTTAAAAAAATATGTTAAAAGCTGAATGCTTCAAAGGAAATATATTTTTCAAAATATTAATATGTTTACATTCGAATCCTTTTAAGTTAGATTCTCCTCATGGTTCCAATTCTTTAGAAATTTGTCCAACTTATAGATTTTGTTATACATTATTGGTACTATAGCTTTTTGCAGTAAATGTCTTGAACTCGGAACAATATCCACCCTCCTGGAAATAATATTTAATATGTAATAACTATTTTTTTACATTATAATATACCTAACTGGTTTAATATTGTCAAATGATTAACATATTTCATTTTAATGTAACTAAACATAGTCTAATTTTTTATATTATTAGTTTCACTTTTCATTTACTTAAATTCAAGTTGAATACATTTAAAATTAATGCATCTTCCCCTCAAAAAAGCGGAGAATAGAATAAACAAACTGAAAAACTTTGCTCACCATATTTATATATATAATAAAAAAACACCTTAATTTACCAATAAATATTTTTATGTGCTATGAAAGCAATAATTTTTTTTAAAATTTGATTTTAAAAAGACTCATGTTTTTTAATTTCTTAATCTCACATATTCCATACAATATTTATGTTTAACCATACGTTGCTCTTACGTTTAGCTTCATCTCTATATTTTGACCCTTTCAATATAACGATTATATTAATAAATGTGTGAAAAATAACATGTTTGGTTATATTAGTTGTTTGAAAACAACTGATCTTGCATTTATGGTGCGTGGAGCCCTAATTGCAGATTTCTATTAATTTTTACGTTTGTCAGTGGCTTCTACCTATACTTTAATTTTTTTCTTTTCTAAAGAATCTTGCATTTATGGTGCGTGGAACTCTTAATTGCAGATTTTTAATTTTTTTGTTTGTCAATGCCTTCTAGCTATACTTTAATATTTTTGCTACAAAATCTTGCATTTATGGAGACATTTATTATGCAGATATTAATTATGGAGATGTTTATTGCTACAGAATCGTGCATTTATGGTGTGTGGAGCCCTAATTGCATATTTTTATTAATTTTTACGTTTGTCAGGGTGTTTTACCTATATTTTAATACAGGGGTGTCCAGCTCGCGGGCCGCATGCGGGCCAAAGCAAGTGTTAGTGAGGCCCAGAGTGTTAGTGAGAGAGAGCTCAAAGCGAAAAAAAAAAATTAATAGCCTGCCTTCATATAAAAAGTAATGCAGAAAAGGAAAAAATGGACCATGTTATGCAAATCATCTTCAAAATGGTGAATTTTATGAAGGCTTGGGGATTGATTCATAGCCAGTTTCAGGAATTTCTTAAAAGCTTGGATGCTGAATATGGCAATACTTTTAAGAAATAAGGTAGCTCAGTGGAGAAAATATTAAAAAGGTTTTATAGCCTACTTGATGATATCAAATTGTTTATGACATTGAAAAGTAATCTGTGCCAGAACTTTATGATAACTGGCTTGCAGATTTAGCAGATTTTGATAGATCTGAATGCCCATTTAAATGACTCAAACACCCGTCACTTTATGGATTTTACTTCAGTGCAAAATCCATGAAGTTGAAATTATGGCAAGCCAAATTAAATGTTAAAAATTTTTTGCGTTTAGAGACGCTGACCAAGCACAATTCTATAAATGTTACAAAATACGCAGCCCTACTTTCCGATTTAGTACAAGAATTTAAAATTGATTTGAGGACTTTGGGGAAAATAAACAATTTTTTTTTTGCATGTTTTCTACTCTATTTACAGTCGATATAGATATAATGCTAGCAAATTGTCAAATGGAATGCATAGAGTTGCAATCTGACATCTAACTTAAAGAGAAATTCAATAGAGTCACTTTGTTGTACTCATAAATCATACCTGCCCAGATATAAATATCCTTCACTGCATAGTCAAGCGTTATTCTGGTCATCAACGTTTGGAAGCACGTACATCTGTGAACAACTATTTTCAAGAGTGAAGCACACTAAGAGTCAAATTAGAACCAAAATTTATTCGTTGTTTTTAGTATTGATGTGTATGACATTCCCCATCCCTTTTTTATACTATGTTATTTATACTGTGTTTAGTTTTTAAGTTGACTTTGGTTAACAAACATTCATATTAAACCCCGAATCAAGAAACGAGAAACATAGTTTATGAAGGTACTTGAGATAATATTTGGATCAGTTTAATTGAACACAGATTTATATGGAGTTTATTAAGGACAGGATGTTTCTATTATTGCTACAGAATCTTGCATTTATGGTGCGTGTAGCCCAAATTGCAGATTTCTGTTAATTTTTTCATCAGTCAGTGCCTTTAACCAATACTTTAATACTTTATTTATATATTTTTTTGGCTACAGAATCCTGCATTTATGGAGGTATTTATATGGACAATTAGACATTTTTACTTTTAAGCTTTTAGTGATTTATTATAAATGTATATATTTTATGATATTTATACTGTTATTAAATCTATGTTATTTTTACTGTGTTTAGTTTTTAAATGACTTTTTGTTAACAAACATTAGACAATTTGACATTTTAATTTAAACTTGAAAAATGAAAGGCTGAATCTACTAAAATTCTGAGATGTGTATAACATTTCACATGTTTTTTTTAAATGTTATTTATGCTGTGTTTACTTTTTTAATCAATTTTGTTTAACAAACATTCGACAAAATGACATTTTTACTTTTCAGCTTTACTTTTTAAAACTCTTAAATTTCCAAGAGACAATTTGACATTTTTTCCTTTTCAGCTTTTAGTGGTTTATTATAAATGTATATATTTTATGTTTTACTTTTCAGCTTCTTTTGCTCCAAAGATGAAAGGTTAAATCTAGATGAATTCTGAGGAGTTAATTATAAATTTATATATTTTTATATTGGATTTTTTTTTTATTATTTGGGTGTATAACATTTCACATGCTTATTTTTCTATGTTATTTATACTGTGTTTAGTTTTTAAATTGATTTTGGTTAACAAACATTCGACAAATTGACATTTTTACTTTTCAGCTTTACTTTCCAAAAGACAATTTGACATTTTTCCTTTTCAGCTTTTAGTGGTTTATTATAAATGTATCTATATTTTATGTTTTACTTATCAGCTTCTTTTGCTCCAAAGATAGAAGGTTAAATCTTGCTAAATTGTTTAGATTTTAAATTGATTTTGGTTAACAAAATTCCACAATTTGACATTTTTACTTTACAGCTTTTAGTGGTACAATGATGAAAGACTGCATATACCAAAAATACTGAGATATGTATAACATTTCACATGCTTTTTTGGGGGGGGGGGCTATGTAATTTATACTGTGTTAATTTTTAAATTGATTTTGGATAACAAACATTCTACAATTTGACATTTTTACTTTACAGCTTTTAGTGGTACAATGACGAAAGACTGCATCTACCAAAATACTGAGATATGTATAACATTTCACATGCTTTTTTTGGCTATGTAATTTATACTGTGTTAAGTTTTTAAATTGATTTTGGTTAACAAACATTCCACAATTTGACATTTTTACTTTACAGCTTTTAGTGGTACAATGATGAAAGACTGCATCTACCAAAATACTGAGATATGTATAACATTTCACATGCTTTTTTTTGGGCTATGTAATTTATACTGTGTTAAGTTTTTAAATTGATTTCGGTTAACAAACCTTCTTAAAAATCCAGGCAACGCCGGGTACTTCAGCTAGTATATATATATATATATATATATATATATATATATATATATATATATATATATATATATATATATATATATATATATATATATATATGAATATATACACTGAAGTGCCGCTGAATTAGGGATAGCAAAGCCAATGCAAATTGTGTAGCGCTGCGCATCATGTATGCGCAAGTGAGGGCGCTGTGGTAACTGCATATATAGAGCGTACTGTGGTTGTTATGAATTAGTTGTTGGAATTGCCAGTATGGGTAAACTGCCTGATTTAGACGCCTTCGATCACGGACAAATCGTAAGTGCGTGACGCATGGGCCATTCAATTTCCAAAATCGTCAAACAGCTAGGATTTTTCAAGGTCGACAGTGTCAAGAGTATACCAAGAATACATGGATGGTGGAAAAAAAAAACTAGCGATCGGGGAAACTGCAAAGGACAATTAGCCTTGACAGTGCGTGGTGAGAGACGGCTCAGGCGTATTGTACGTAGGCAGCGAAGCCAAACATTAGCTCAAATTACCACACAGTTTAATGACGGTGCCAGTCGTACAGTCAGTAAACGGACTGTGCAACTCTCACTTCACCGTATGGGTTTCGGGAGCCGTCGACCTACGAGAGTACCATTGCTCTATACTCGCCATCGGGCTGCACATCTTCCCTGGGCAAGAGAGCACAGAGACGAGTGTAGAGGACTGGAAACGAGTAGCATGGAGTGATGAGTCTCGATTCCGACTACTTAACGCCGACGGGAGGCTGAGAATATGGCGTCAGGCTCATGAAGCCATGGATCCTGCATGCCTGGCTGGAACTGTACAAGGGCATGGTGGCTCAATCATGGTCTGGGGTGTTTTTTCGTGGCACAGTTTGGGATCTTTGGTGCGTGTACCAACCTCCCTCAATGCAATTCGGTACGTAGAGTATCTGGGTGATCACCTCCATCCGTTTATGCTGTTCTGTTATCCGCACGGTAATGGAGTTTTCCAGCAAGACAACTGTACCTCTCACAAGTCCCGGTTGGCTACTGGCTGGTTGGATGAGCATTCCTCTGACTTCTCTGTCATGAATTGGCCACCTAGAAGCCCAGACTTAAATCCTATTGAGCATCATTGGTATGTTTTGGAACAAGGCGGGAAAGGCCATCACACAGCACCAAAGAACCTTACTGAATTATGGACATCTTTAGCCAATATTTGGCAAGCCATTCCCGTGGAACGTTTCCAGAAACTTGTTGAATCTATGCCTCGTCGTGTGGCAGCCGTTATCAAGACCAGAGGAGGCCCAACTCGTTACTAGTTAGCTATCCCTAATTCAGTGGCACTTCAGTGTATATGAATATATATATATATATGTGTGTGTGTGTGTGTGTATGTATGTAAGTAACAAGAAATCCCGTCCTTCTTTAAATTTACATTTACCGCGTACTCTAAATTATCTTGTTAATAAAGCACGACCCATCTTCCAAAATTGTAACCTAAAAGTAAAGTAAGTATAATTTATATTAGCCCTGCAGATCATTAAGCAGGCATGTGAAGTATCTGAACTCAGTAACATCCCCATATATGAGTGTTCAAAGTTTATGAGATTCCGAATGTCAGTGTAATGTCAAAATTCTTGAAGAGCCCTAGAACCACTCTGGATTTATGCCTTGTATAACGTCTAAACCACACTTTACAAGAACTTTATGGCCACTTATCCTGCGCCCAGGTCAATAGGTCTCAACTCTAACAAGCGCGGGATCTAGCAATAAAGTAATCCCCGGGAAAACCGAAGTGGACGCGTGAACTCCACGAACTTAAAGTCACCCAATTAAAAATTAAGTAGTTTAGGCCTTCTGGCGCCAATATCGCAAAACACTCATTCGATATTTCCCTGAACGGAAGACTTCTCTCTCTTCGCTCCTAACTCTCGTTGCTGTCGGACCTGCTGTCTACAGTCCGGTGGTTACAACGATCTTCTCTTAACTCTCCAATGTAAGCACTGCTGTTTTCACGTCCCGTCCTGGCATGGACGCCTGACAAGTCCAGTGGCCACTGCAGCTAATGCCTTTTGATAAATAAAACACGTCTTAGAATTTGTGTATTTCCTCAATGGCTCCATATGTGTGTTATTCTCCTAAATTTTTTCAGTGAATTCCAGGATCAACCCTTCGCCCGACTGCATCACTCCCTCGTGCCGACTGCATCTCCCACAGCCACTACACATCAATGCCCTTGTGCTAAACTATTCCCCAATTGTGATTATTATCTCACACACACACACACACACACACATATATATATATATATATATATATATATATATATATATACAGAGGCTGTTCGGACATTTTTTAGACGATTTTGGTAAGCGGTAATAAAAAATCGTTTGCTGCAAAAGAAATAATTGCAATTGTACTATGTTTTTAAAAGTCAAAATTATGGTCTGCGGCTTGAAAGTTTTGTTTTTATTCAAAATGGCGTTTTTAACAAAGCAGTGGTTCGAAGGCTACATTTATGCTCTTTCCGAAGAGAAATATGCATACTCCGTTATCCAAAAACGATGTGAGAGTCATGGTTTTGTGATATCTAAAGCGTCGATAGGTAATATCGTCAACAAGAAAGGAAAAAAACGTCAAATTGAAGCCTCAAGTGGGAGAAAAATTCCAAACAAGTATCCAAGGAAAAAACGGACATCTTCGACTATTGCAAAGGTACGTTGTTTAATGTTAAAAGAAAATCCCCCTGGTCAAAGGACAGTTGCAAAATCATTAAAATGCTCGGTATCCACTGTAAACAAAATGATAAACGTTGATTTAAATCTTAAGAAAGCGAAAAAACGCAATGTGCATCGTCTTCTTCCAAATCATATCGCTGAACGCAGGACACGCTGCAGAATTCTATATGAGAAACACTTATCCAAAGAAAAATGGAAAACAATTGTCACAATAGATGAATCATGGGTGTATTTAAATGATTGCAACAAAACAAGAGCCATTTATTATCATAAAAGGGGAGAAAAAATTTTAAGTACATGGTCCAAAGAATCGAAAGAAAGTTTTTCTAAGGAATTCATAATTGTTGCTGGTTTTTCTTATAATGGCAAGTTAAAAATAAAGAGAGTGGAAAAAATGTCAAGATTAACTCCAAATACTATCAGGAACATATTTTATCGCCAATTTTTCTGAATGAAATACCATCGCTTTACCCACAGTGCCATCAATCTCTGAGACTCCATCAGGACAAAGCTAGCAGTCACACATCAAAATCCACTTTAAATTTCCTAAAAGAAATGGAACAAAAAACTGGTATCAAGGCCATACCCTTCACTGATATCCCTACTAAATCTCCCGATGTATTACCTATGGATTTTTGTGCTTTCGGACTTTTAAAATCTGCATTATCCAAACGTCGTCCCAAAACCCTTACAGGACTCTGGAAAGCTGTTCAGGAGGAATGGGATAGAATACCTCTTCTGACACTTCAAAAGGCATTATTATCCGGGACATTGCGGTGTCGAAAGATAGTTCAGAATAAGGGATGTCAAATAGAACATTTAAAACACAAGAAATTTTATGTAATTTAGTTTTGTGAATACAATATACATCGTCTAAAAAATGTGTGAACAGCCTCTGTATATATATATATATATATATATATATATATATATATATATATATATATATATATATATATATATATATATATATATATATATATATATATATATATATATATATATATGTGTGTGTGTGACATTATAAGTTAAATCTTGACATTATAAGTTGAATCTCGTCTATTTCTATAATTCGGGTCCCCACATCCGTTAAGAGAGGACCCTTTTCTCAGAATAAGCACTCCCAACAGCAAGTGAACATCTGCAAATTCCAGTGAGACAAACACCACAATAAATTGTTTTCAGTTGATAGGAATATTTGCCGTGTCGCCCAGAAGGAGTAACAAAACCCCGTCTCTAGTCATCTAAAATCCGCAGTTCACAATATCTCAGAGATAATGGCTGCAGGTGCCAGAGAAATTGATGAAAAGTGTCTAACAATACCATAAAGATAAAACGCACCCAATGTGCTTCTTAGTAGTATACCACCCACGACAAACATCTGTGTTGATGTAAACAGTCGCTGACTTTTGGTACAGCCCCTGACTAAGAGAGCAGGCATTTTGTTGTTGGCTGTGTATGTGAAAAGACATGTATGTTTCGCGTCATGCTAGAAGGACGGTCTGATATCCGCTATCAGTTCTTGTGAAATAAAGAACTGTACTTTTAAAAGAACTGTTCCTCTTCATTTGTGCATAGTGTGTATTATTATGAAAAATCATGTGGTGAAATGCCACACATATATATATATATATATATATATGTATGTATATATATGTATATGTATATATATATGTATATACAGACTGTTTATATACACTTCCCAAAAAAATAGGTGAGCAAGCGAAGAAGTTAAGAAAACCGTGCGAGACAGCCACGTATTGCCATAAAATGGATAGTACATGCGTATCAATGCGCAATACAGAAAAAAAAGACGTAAAAAATTTTGTAATTAAGCTTTAATGCTTTGAAAATATGGAAAAAACATGAAAAGATGATTTAGGGCAACAATTTGGTTACATGTAAATGGTGAAAAAAAGCATTGTTTAGAAATGATGCAAGATTTTTAATATGGCGTGTGGTCTTCTCGAACAGCTAAGACTGCTGTACACCTGTTTTCCATGGATGCGATGATGTTATCGATAAGACTTTGGGAAATACTGTTCCACTCCTCAAGAAGTGCAATCTCCAAGTCTCGGAGAGTAAAAGGAGGCCTTGGCCTCGCAGCAATGCGTCGTCCGAGCATGTCTCAAACATGCTCGATTGGATTCACGTCAGGAGAGCACGCTGGCCATTCCATACGCTGTATTGTTTCAGCTTCAAGCATGTTCTCCACAAAACGAGCTGTTTGCGGTCTGGCATTATCTTGCTGGAAAACAAAGGAATCTCCAATGGCTGCAGCGAAAGGTATGGCATGATGTCTCAGTATCTCGTCTGCACACCTTCGGGCCGTCAAAGTACCATTCCGAATGATATGCAGGTCCAAACGTCCACCTATTCTGATTCTACCCCATACCTTAAAACCAACTCGTCTGTGTTGTGACCTTTCACGAACGAATGTGGGGTTATTTCGAGTGCCCCTTTCCCTCCATACCAAAACACGGCGGGTGTGACACTCCAGACTGAATCGGGACTCGTCTATAAACAGCACTTGGCTCCAATCATGTTGCTCCCAATCTCGATGTTCAGCAGCCGATCTTCTTCGGGCCGCACGGTGGCGTGAGGTCAACGGAATGCAGACCATTGGCCTACGTGCATAGAGACCTCCCTGATGAAGCCTATTACGTACTGTTTGGCTGGAGACCCTTTGTCCTGTTGCCAAGAGCAACTGCCTTTGCAGCTGAGTAGCATTGTCTGTTCTGTTTCGACGAGCTGTTAACAGTATATACCGATCATCAGTTGCTGTAGTGGCGCGTGGCCGACCTTGCCCTGGTCGACGTCTAACATTTCCTGTTTCTTGGAATCGATTCCACAGCCTTGCAACGACACTTCTGGCGACTCCAACAGCGTCCACGACACTACGTTGTGTTTTCCCGGATTCAAGTGTGCCTATAATACGCCATGCCATGGATTCTGGTAAATCACGTTGTTGAGACATTTTCAAGTCACCTTTTCTCAAAAAGAATAACTGAGCAATCGAATTTCACAGTTAAGGAAGTGAAACAGACGTTTCTGCAACATCCCGATTTCCACCCTTATGTTCTCTTTCTGGTTTTTGACGTCGTGAACTTTGATTTGCATATGAAGTTTTCTTCTTCTGTTTCCTGCTAGGCTTTAAATTATGGATGTTTTATTTTATGTTACTTATCGGTGTAAGTATTTGAGTAATTTCGTTAAAACCATGTGCTCCCAGATCTATGGTTAAATTAGATAACAGGCAACATATCTATGAAATTACAGAAAACTCTTTGCATAATAAAATCAAAAACTTTAAGATATTACTTTTTTTACCCGTATTATAATTTCAATGGAATACGTATTATATATTTCATAATTAGAAAAATAGCTTTAAAAATATTTTTATCCAATTTTGATACTATCAGTTTTGATAACCCATGTTCTACACGGATGATAATCCTATGATTTCGAATGTCTGTCTAAATATAAATAAGTACAGTGAAAGTGTTACATGATTTGAAAAACTGTTAAATTTATGATCTGTTCTAGGCAGTAAGTGTAATGTTAGTATAAACTTTCAGTTCTCTGCCTTATACTGGAGAATAAGATAAATAGCATTTAGTTCGATAACGTTAGTGTTTAGAGTTATAGCACTCATTTTTCTAATGAAAAGAGAAGCATTCAGTGTGTGTTGAAAAACATAATTCCGCAGATCGATTCTCAACTAAAAGTACACGAGATCAAAATGAATTCAATTCCTGGCTCACGAATTTAGGTACCGAGCATCGATCGATCTCTTAGCTTCTTAAGTAAAAGAAAATACGCTAATGAAGTTCTCATTTTCTTAATAACATTGTACGTGTTTCGAAATATATACTGATCACGTTGGAAAATCGAATTTCAAAAATTGTTCTAAAATACACAAGTGTTAATCTCTTTTTGTGTGTAAAATATCAGAAAGCATTCATAATACTTTTACAGACAGTCAGTTTAGCTATTTTAGAAATTTACATTTAAAAATCCTTTTAAAAATATTTAAAATATATAAAAATTAACTACTATTAAAATCCACAATACACATTTTACAAATTTCTGTTATCGTAATTGAAACTGTTAGAAAAATCGTTAGAAAAATAGACGTAAATATTTAAAAATGTTTCAGTTATGGAAAAAATATTATAACAAGCATAATTTCCGTTTCAATATTTTTAAGTAGAGGAGAACCTAGATTTTTTGCCTTTTCACTAAATTCTGAGCTTGCCAATCTTCTATAACAAAAATATTATAACAAGCATAATATACGTTTCAATACTTTTAAGTAGAGGAAAACCTAGATTTTTTGTGTTTTCACTAAATTCTGAGCTTGCCAATCTTCTTTAACAAAAATATTATATCCCGTATTAAAAGGATTATTAAGTTCTATCAAAAAATTATTTTTAGCTGTTATACTTTGTCTAAAATTGCCATCATATATTCAAGAATTCATATCTAACGGTTCCTGAAAAAGAATTACATGACTGTAAAAGAAACAATGTATTTTGAATTATGGCTGAAAATACAATAAACTACGATTTTTTTATATAAGCGATCATCAGAGACAAATTAAATCAGAGATTTCAGTATTTAATCATTTTAAATTTTTCTAAATTTAGTTATTTTTTACACCGTTGGGAGGAATGGGATTCACTATAGCAGTGCTCTTCCCATCGCCGGGAAGTTCTTGAGTTCAGGAAGATGACTTTCAAGTCCAGAGGCTCGAAGTTCGATCCCTGCTCCGGCCCCTACAGCATAATATGCTTAAAGAGGTCTCATTCACAAATGCTTATCCTTGAAACATGTGTTTCAAGTCAGGAGTGAAACCATTGCCGAATAATTGGATATTTTCAGTACTTTAAAGAAACTTATAAAAAAATTATAACAGTTCGCATACAAGTTCAGGAGGGTAATTTATTGGAACGATTTAAGACTTATTTTGAAAGAAGCTCTAAAAGGGTTTGTAAGCTAAAGAAAACTATAAAGCTGATTTATTGTTCAATGCATCTGCAAAATATGAATTTTTAAAAAAAATTTTGCTTACATCTACTTGTAATATGTTTAAGTAAAATGTTATTCCAGGTGACTTTTGGAAATTTTTAAAGCACTCATTTAAATGTTATCAACAAAAAAGGGGAAATTAATGACTAGTCTAACTTAAGGTAGGTCCGAAGGATACACGGATTACGAACGATTGGGTGAAGGGGAGGGGGTACACAGGGATTTCACATAATAAAAACTGGACAAAGTAGCCGTGAGTGAAGAATTCAGATGGTCATAATGAGCTGTGGATTAGAGCCTAAAATGCCAATCCTAAGGCTTCAGCTCGACAAGACTGTTTAGAGAGACGTCAAAGGATGGAAGATGTCTTATTGAACGTTAGGAGCTGAATTTTATTGAAAATAGGAAATATGAATGGCATTTATGAGCACTTTATCAACTTAAGGATGAAGTTAGGAAAAATAACACTTTCTCACATTGCCTGGATAACTCAGTCAATAGACTTCCGGTTTTAAGTTTGCAGATCAAGATTCATAGCCTACTCCTTGCAAACGGTCGTTAGAGGGATATTCTACAAGCAAAAAATAAATATTAAAAATTTTAGAGAATCGTTGGGATCAGTTTAAAGTGAAAAAAATGATGAAAAGCTGAATCATACAGTATACTAAAAACATGCCTTTCTATCTCACAGTACATTATATAGAATATCTTTACTTCTTTTTTAACATATTCTTTGAAGGAATGTAAGCTATACCATAAACTCGTATACATGCAGTACCTTATGCACTTACAAACATATAAAAAAAATTAAAATGTTACAGTTGCAAATGTTACATGTGCTTTTTTTTCTGAATTTTATTCATTTATTTATATATTATTATTTCATTCTAAATATTTAATTCCGTAATATAAAATGTTTAATAGTAAATAGTCTAAGCATTTATTGTCTCATAATAAATATCATTGAGTCATATGAAGAAGCAACTTCATACTCTAGAAATAGTAGCTCTGAATTAAACAGGCGAGATATCAATCAGTTTAATGTGTTGCAAAGTAGTAAACAAGAATATGATCCAAAACATCCAAACAGCAGCATGCGATGCTGATTACCGACACGAAGTGCAAATTTGCCCTAGCTGCACAGTTGGCAAATCATTCTATCTGATACCTGAAAATATGTGGAATTATCCGTTCACTTTAATTTTTTATTTCTAAACCAGACAATTAGTAGAATTTCA
This sequence comes from Dolomedes plantarius, assembly GCA_907164885.2. Taxonomy (NCBI): domain Eukaryota; kingdom Metazoa; phylum Arthropoda; class Arachnida; order Araneae; family Dolomedidae; genus Dolomedes; species Dolomedes plantarius. Next base: position 12,609,723 of record OU015501.1, read on the forward strand.
ATTAAAAGAATCAGATGCGTTTGACGTTTGCATTTTTTGTGAAGTGGATGACTGTGTTCAAAACGCCTGAAACGCATAATGGCTGTTAACGTATATGGCGGAAAAGTATAGAGGATAGTTTCCCAACATAAAAAACTACTTATTAACTCTATGGAAGTGCATTAAAAAGTATTAAAAAACAATTTCGATGACGCGCATTAGCTAAAACACGTCTACTGGAGTCTGATAATTGAGTTAAACAAATCCATTTCAATTGAACATCTTCAAGTGAACATCTGTCATACTTACAAGCGTCTGTTTAAACTTACGAAAATGCAAACGCAATAAGATTGAAATAGGTCAGTTTTCAAGAAAGTGAAATCGTTTCAAATTAAGGAAGTATATTTAAATTCCACAAATAATAAAAACAATTAATTCTAAATTTACGTATTATAATACAAACCCCTAAATGCACGGGTTTCAAGAACTTGAACCCAGAGGCGTAACTAGGCATTTAGGGGCCGCGGGGCAAGGACGCAAATCAGGCCCCCCTTAAATATTACGACTTCCTTTTTTACCCCCTGTCTTGGGGCCCGGGGAATTGCCCCGGTTGCCCCAGCCTAGTTACGCCCCAACTTGAACCTCTTAGCGATATAAACACTTATACTCTATTATATATAGTTTCCAGTTCCAAAGTATCCGCCCCGTATGAATACTTGTAAAAAATTAAAACAGAAAATCTTAAAAGAAAAACGGAAGTAAATCCGAAGGTAAAATGAGTTGGGACGCTAAAGCTCACTTTTGGTAAAAGAGAAATAAAATTAGAAACCAATATAAGGGTCCCAAGTATTAACCTTTTTAAGACTGAAAACATTTTTAACTACTTATAAAACACTTTTCCCATAGAATGCAAATAAAGGCGAGCTATAAATGCAATAAAATGTGAATTCATTACTTTGAAGATCGCATATGTTCTCATAATCATTCATTTAAATTTACCAAATTAGGCTACACGTTTGGAGATTTTCAACCATGAAGGGAATCTATTTGTCTGTCGTCCTCCGAGTTTCTTTTTTTCAGATTATCTAATCGTGTAAAAGGCGAACAAAACTTATTTTGTCTGCTTCATAAAAGATGCAGGAGTGACGACGTATTTTATTACATTCTACTATCAAGGTGTTTCACAACGGTTAACAAAATGTAAAAGAATGGCGTCTGGCCTGTTGGTAAACGTCATTTCAGGAACAATACGTTGGAGATGGGATGATAAAATGAAAAGTTAGCGTGTAAAGTTGTCGATCAGGCAATGCTCTTTTCAGTACCTGTTTCCGCTTCATCTTCCTTTTGGTCGGGTATTGTTGTTCTTTGACTGCGTGCAACCTTGAGTTGGTTTTTCTTATTTGATGAACTCCTAGCTTTTAGAATGCAATTCTTAATAACAATGATAATCAAATTTAAAGTTCTCTGTCAAGATCTCATTTTATATCCTCTTCCTGTAACATTGACGAAGAAATGGAATTGATACAGGGCATAAGATATACACTTATACAGGCAACTGTAGTTTAAACATCATATAGCAGAGCTAAAAAATTAAATGTTTTATACTGAATATTTTTTAAATAGCAAGATATTAATGAAAAAATGTGTAATGGTTTGTATAACAACTAAATGCTAAGAAACTCAAACTATTTTTGTGCGATTTTATTTGTGCAATATATGCAAAAAAATGTCCATAAAAATACAAAAAAGTAATAAAAAAATAAGAAATTAACTAAATTAAGTAAGAAACTAGATAAATGTCTATTTTAAGTTATTTTCAGCGATTTTTTGTGCGTTTTTTTATGCGGTTCCTATCCACCGCACAAAAACAGGTTTGAGTGAATTTTATACTATAACATAGTTACACTAGATTCTTCGACTACATGTAACCTAAAATCCATAAATGGAATTAATTTATTGTATTTTCTTTCTAGGAGATCTATGTGTTTGGGGGGGGGGGAGGTACCTTTAAAGGAAGATTTTTTAGAAAGGATTTTAATTTCGGTTATATCTTATGAATGACGAAAAATTAAACTGCATCACAAAAATGATGTTCAAGTAAAATTTGCATTGCAGTCGAGATAAAAATGCAAAATCTGTATCACATTAACAGAATATATCCATTTTATTGAGTATTTTGTACGTTTTAAAATCGTAAAAGATCAGAAACTAACCAGTTGTAATGTCCTATCGGCGAGCGGAAACCACTGGATTGTTTGCCTGTGTTTGAAAATGAAAGTTTAGGGAAAAAGTAAATTAAACGATGGAAGAACTATCACAGAGTTCATGGAAACCATTATTACTTCAAAATGATTATAGTATACTGCTACAGCATTCTCCTAGAAACTGCCCGACCTGTCAATTAGATAACCGAATAGTCAATAAATTACACATTTATAACACCTTTGTGAATTAGTTAATAATAAAAACATTATTCATGAAAGACTTGTCAGGCTATATATTTCTTTCGATAATTGTTTGCTCCCTGACTTGTTAACCTATCAATGCTTAATCGGACCGAAATTTTGAAAATAACGATTAATAACTTTTTTTTACCCACATTAAGTATAATGTAGGTGATTATCAAGTATGATAAAAAATGCTTCTGAGGGTAAGTCTGTAGTAAATCTGCTAAAGTTATCCCACTGGCATTTCTGATATTTGTAATATGTTAAAGCTTACTAACACTGAAGAATCTATATTTCGAACAGTTAATGAATTGAATAATAAATTTATAAAAATACAAAGATTCAATTTTTCACTGAAATCACAGATTGGCTAGGTTTGGAGCACTACGGTTAATTTTTGGCTAATTAGACCAGGACCTAGAGGAAAGGCTACGAACGTCCATGGTGTGGGACACGAACCCACAGACTCTGGTAACGAATGCCAGCGCCATTTGGCCATTGTCCGGCAAACAGATTATCCAAAATGTCCGTACATACAAGATGTCTTTCCCTAAATATCATAAATAGATAAATGTAAATCTGATTAAAATATTTAGGGAATTAAATTATTCAGTTCGATCAATATTCTTACATCATATTCAGGTTATAAGCCATTTCAAAGGCCAACTCTTACAGTCAAATAAGTGGAAAATGCAGTCTCACTTACCGACAGTGATTTATCTAATGGATACTGAGTGATTCAAAAATGCATCCTCACATATAAAAATATCTTCAAAGTGTTTATTATACGCTATAAACACTTCGTAAGTATGAATTTTAAAGAACTACGCATACCACATAACATTGCAAGGGGCTGGAAACATTATGGGGATAGGACATACATAGATGTTGCCTTTTAAAGCAAAAGAAACTATGGATATTTTCTGAAAGCGATTCGCTACAACCGCAATGCCAGAAAACTTTTGTCTCCAATGTAATCAAACTGCAATTAATCACACAAAGAATGCGTAAGGTATCTGCATACAAATATGCAGCGTATGAATTTTAACTGAGTAGTAATTAGTATAAAGTGCCAGAATTCCGTTCACAAGTCAAAATTGACATTTAAGAATCAGATGCATAATACATTAGGTTTATTTGAGATACATTATTTTTAAAACGCTGGTCCCATTTAGTTTCATGAAGGCTCGATTACCAAAGAAATTATTTTCTAAATTTATGTACCATGTATTTGTACGTTTTTAGTGTTCCTTATCCAAAAATTCCATATCCGTTAAGTTAGAAAATCCTTAATGTTTTTAAACCCAGAAATGTCGTCACGAGTAAAAAATTCGACTCTTTCTATTTATTAATAGTGTAAGAATCGTATATCACATAATATACTGTTGAGTATTTATCAATAAATAATGAAAATGATATTTTGTGAGTCAGATTGTAACTTTAGAGTAGGTAATTATTGTAAGGCCGGCTACAGATTGTTTACAACTACAGATTATTTATATAAAAAGCTGTGGTTGAGACACACTTTTTTATGTCTTTCTATACAAAAATTCATACTCCGAATTATTTTTTGTAAATATTATATAGATTCCCTCCATGATATGTGTTCAAATAGTTTGAAATAAAAAAAAGAATTTATCTTTAAACTTGAGTGCCCTCCTTTAGATATCTCATTAGATAAAAAGCTCAAAATACCGGAACTCTTTTGGTTCCAAGCATTTCGGCTGCGGGATACTAAACCTACAGTGATTTCCGCTTATAAGAATCACGTTTGTTATTACTGTTTTTGATTCTTATAAGCGGTTGATTCTTATAGCCGAAATTTATTAGGTTCTTGGACAGGAACACACACACCTATATATACATATATTAGATAATTTTCTATAAAATACTCTTTAATTTACGTCAATTATCGTTTATTAAAATTATTTTTATAATTTTAAAAATACAACTTAATTTCTAGACCTATAAGTAGATACACATGATTATAGTAAGAGAAGAAAAAAATCCAGTATTTGTTACAACATACCTGCTTAACAGTTTAACATTTCAACTACAGGAAAGGTGCAAGAAAAAGATTTCTATGGTAGTTTGACGTAATGAAGTTTTCAGGAGGCTGTTTATACCTCATTCAATACCAATAGTCTCAGACCAAGATTCACCATCTAGCTTACGTTTCACGGTTTGATAACGTGCTGAATCTAATAATGTCACGTTTTCCTATGTGATAGTGGACACTTCCCCGAAGATTTATGTATTTCAGGGTTCAGGAAGCCACAACCAGGATGTGGGAGGTGGGTAAAAAGAGTCCCTGTCTTTGTTTGTCAGTGGAGAAAAGTGAAATCGGGTCCGCACGGTTAGGATGCCCCTGGGTCAAGCTAATAGAACAGTGTTTAGCTAAAGCATTTAAGGGGAAACTATTATGTTATGTCAAACAAAGAAAGGGATGCATTTTATGACTGTATTCCATCCCATCTTATCACTCTTTCTTTTAAAACGAATAAAGAAAGAACTCAACACCTTTTTAGGGGATTTTATTTTTTTTTTTTTGGAAAAATGAAAGGAAAGCGAAAAGTGTAAACTGATTCTTAAAACCGGTGGATTGATTCTTTAAATCGAAAATTTTAACATGGAAATAATACATTTGTTTTTGTTTTTACGATATTGATTCTTATAAACGGTTGATTCTTATAACCACTGATCACTATAAGCGGTGGTTACTGTATATAAACTCCACTTACCGGTTTTATATGAATTGATCATCCCTGTTTTTGGTGAACTCAAAATAAATTTTCGATTCTAAATAATAACTCCTCGTGTCTCCTGTACCCAAATCATAACATAAACAATTTATCCCTATTTAAGTTTCTCAAAGTTGAGATACTGGTCACTGGATTTATATACCACATAATGCTTTTAGAATTTGATTTGTTGTTTTCTCCAGAACATATCTTTGTCTGTCCAGCTATTGTGGCTGCCCTTTTCAAGCTTGTTTTGTCGCCGTCAGACTCTACAGCCCACAGGCACCTGATCTGGCAGTTGCTGTTATCCCGGCTTTTGCTTCTATTTAGGAATGCACTATTCGTAGACACGACAATAACAATCGCATATGTTTCCATCCAACTTTGTAAAGAAGGTAAAATGATATTGCACATGCATTCACATCATGTTTTTTATTTACCCATTCAGGATGTATATGTTATCAAAAAGTCTTATTGTTAGTTCATATACTAAGTTCCTCTTAGTGACATTGATACTGTTAAAGGTGACCCTAAATAACAATGACAACTGATTATTTTAAGCAGAAAAAAGGGTTGATAAATCAGTGGGGAATATAACAGTTCAGTTTGAAACATTTCAAGTACGCAATATCCAGTGATCTGAACATTGCTATTGGATTATTCCGGTTGGTTAGGTAATTAGACAATCAATTTTATACTACAGAACTGTTAGGACTAATTGCATCCCAGTTTTTCCATTGAAATGGCTATTACCTGAGAAAATCGAATGATGACATTCTATCCTCAAGAATACTATTTTTCTCATTTTATTTTCAGTTTTAAAAGAGCCGTTGTAATATCTAAAGACCATAATTTTAGTTGAACTAATTTTTTTGGCTTTGAACCACATTCTGGTGATACTATACAACCCTGAAACTGATTGTTGGACGACAAGTCAATGACCTCTCGTTTCTAGCGTTGCACAATACTCTTTCTGGTGAAAAAAAACCCACAGGTTAAGCAGTGGTTGTTATATTTTTGTCCCTTTGATCTCTACTTGATTTTTCTGTTATCATAATTTCTGTCCTCCGTATTGTTAATTTTTCTAGTTTCATTCAAACTGTTTATTTCCACAACACGTAAAGTAAACTTGACTGGAGAAATGCAGTTGTTGTTATTAAACTTTATTTCCTTAGTCTTCTGAATCGACCCTTTTTTTTAGCACATCATAATTGATATCAGAACTTATTGTGATGTCTAGAAGTTTTCATAAATTCAAGATTTTTTTACTGTTCATTTATAAAACTATTATAATATTTAACACTGAAGTATATCGAGGAAAAGAATATTGTGTTTTTTCTCAAACATCAAAACGTGTAATCCGCAAAAATTCTACTTAGTTCGTGGACTTGTTCAGTGCTTTTTATGTGCGGTCCGTGGATCATTAATGGCCCGTGAAGGTCTGTGAAAATATTGGGAAATAATATTAAGATAGCTATGTTTGCAAAACTGACTGCAGACTATGTTCTTTGAAACAATTTGTCTCTCTTTTTAAAAGATATGGTAGCTAGCTTGTAAATAGTAAAAAGTTTCAATATTTAATACAGTATTTCACAAAAGAAAATAAAGTATTGTATACAAAAGAAAATAAATTTTAATAAAGTATTGTTTTTTCAATGATATAAGTACTACTTTTTTGTTAGATTTTTACTCCAAGACCGTGATAGCCAGAGGACGCTTGATAGATGGTTTGTCCTCTATGGACACTCTAACTCAGTCATTCCCAAAGTGGTCTATATCGACCCCTGGGGGTCGATATAGACATGCAAGGGGTCCATGTCAGTGAAAAAGAAAATTGGGGGTGCATGAGATGTAAATGGGGGTCCACGAGTTAGACAGACCGTCACCAAAATGTTGGCTTCACATAAATGTAATAATCTGCCTAACACAGATAGTACCTATGGAAGTATTTACGTAATACAAGTACTTTCTTATAATAGATAGATACATTTCCTAATTATATGCATATTTCATAAAATTGTGTAAGAAATATATTCACTTTTCGGTCTCAGTACATGTAACCTGTGTTGTGACATCATGGACTGGAACGGTTGCAGCGAGTGCCAGCAGGTGGCCGTTATATTGAACTTGCCAATTTCTCAATTTGGCACAGACAAACTGCCAAGATAACCTTTCAGCCTATGTTCAACATTTAAATGTCCTTCACACAGACTTTGAAATTAGGTTTGAATATGTATTGACTATGGAAATACCACATAGGATTATCAATCCATGCGGCGGTGACATTGAAGAAACGGATGTCATGTTACAAGAACTGATCGATATAATCACCAACGAAGAACTTAAGTTTAGAAAGGGATATCAACAATTCTGGCTTCAGAGAGACATACTTGTTACATATCCTGCATTATGGACTATCGCGAGAAAGTTTTTGATACTTTTCCATTTTCATACCTCGTGGAAAGGGGTTTCAGCCCGGTTGTCAATCTCCTTATTAAAAAAAAAGAAACAGATTAGAAATCACTCGCCAAGGAGATTTAAGGTTAGACCTGACTAAATTGAAGCCAAATATTGAAATTTTGCTATCAAAGCATTAGGCTCATCCCTCCGATTAAAAGCATTGATTTTGTTGTGTATTTATTCTATGTAAAAATGTTACTAGATTTGCATTTTGTGTCGTTTTAATTAATATATATAACTATAAAACTTAAGATATATATATTTTTTAATTTTAAAAATTTTCACTCTACAGTAAACCCTCTCAAAGTGAGTAGCTCTGTGTCAGCTTCAAACATACTTTTAAAGTTGATGAATTTGTAAAAAATCAGTATTAGGATAGCAGGGGATCTACCCAAAACAGAAAAAATCGTCAGGGGGTCTACGGGACAAACAAGTTTGGGGACCTCTGCTCTAACTGATATCCTTATATAAGGAATATTCCTTATATATGGAACCCCTTATATTCCATACAAGGAATATTTTATGAATTCCTTATATATGAAATATACATATGTATAAGGGATATCCATATATTAGGGAAATAAAATTCATCCATTTTATTAATTGCCTTAAAAAAAAATTTTTCTAAGAAATTCAGTATAAACTGCTTGTATTATTTGGTCGTGTGATAACGTTGACAAAACTCAATGTTTAGTTTGGCGCTTTGTTGCTATTTTTGATTTATTATCCTTTTATTTTATCGACAGTATGCATAAAATGAAATCAAGTTAGTGTTTACAATGTGCATCAGCAACCAACAGTCAATTTTTACCCACGTTTAGACCATTTTTCGAGCTTTTCAAATTCGTTGCATTTTAATTATTTCTCTTTTAAATCATGACCCTTTCAGACACCACGTGCTAATAAAAATTTAATATCAATTCAGTAAATAAGAAAAATTCAAGGAAACACAATAGGATTGAATTGAATTGCTTTTTTCCCTCATTTTAGGAAGAATTTCCCAAGGTGTTTCCCTCAAAATCAATTCATCGCTCAATGATAATGTCAGTATTGTTGATGAAATTAACTTCATTTCTTTAGTCGCCTGAATTTGAATAGCCTTCAAGTGGTAGATGTTTGATTTCACTTTTATATTTACCTTCTTTCATAAAAAAAGATGCTACGTTTTGAGTTTTATGATGGAAATTTTTCCTTTAAATTTCACTTCTTAAAACGTTTGTTTTTGCAGTATTGTAAATGAGTACAGTTTCTATCCATGATAATATATATGTGTGTGTGTGTGTGTGTGCCTGCAGGATCAGGAACGTGCATAGGGTCGTAGGGTGGAGAGGAGGGGAAAAGAGAAGAGTCTAGGACTCTGTACTGAACAGACGGGTTATTGACATCAGGAGTTCGAATGTAATGTAAATGAGAGGATTCTAGAATGCTGCTCTGGACAGACGGTTGAGAGTTATCAGAAGTTCGTGTAATGTAAATGAGGCAAAGAAATTTTTGTTCGAGGTTGCTGTTGTAGATTTCGTTGGAGATGGATCTTATTTTCTTTAAACTGTAAGTAGATTTTAACTATGTTTGCAATGGTTGATAGTCACTCTGCAATCGTCCACATCAACCTACACACTAGCTGTCCCAAAACAGATACTGCACGACAGACCACGTGAAGAACCTGTGTGTGTTGGTGGGAGTTTTCGAATTGCTCACTTCGGAATTGGATATGCTTCAGCTAGTTGCTAACCATTCTCTCTGTAAATATGTAAATAATATCTTATAGTCCTTTATATTTCTTATATGTTTAGCTTTTAGAATAACTTCCAGCTGAGTGGCAACCCGATATGTTGTATTTTCGATTTCAAATGAAATGGTTTTATTTCTCAAAGATTAAAAACTGTTTACACACTTTTAAAAATATATTAGAACTTTTTAAAAAACAAAATAATTATTTAAAATTCTCTTTTTCAAATTTCGGTTTTTGGATTTTGAAATAATTCTTTCAAATTTCCGTTTTCAAATTCTACTTTTAAAACAAAAAAGAAGTTCATTCAATTAGAAAAATTTCTAAAGGTTTTAACTTCTCATTTCCTAAAACTAAAATTATTTCTAGTACTTTAAAATTATTTCTGGATTTCAATTCTTAAATAATTACAAGATAAAAAGAACTTTTTATATACCATGTTTTTAAATATTCTGTTGAATCATATAAACTTGACAATTCTGTGTATTAATAAATACTTTAAAAAAAATTTTTGATGAATTATCCCATCAACTTGAAAGAAAATGAAGTTAACTGGAAGTTAACTTGCGTTTAACTTTTCGTCCCGGTCGATAGATGGCTGCACCAGTCTACAAAACAAAATTAACTGAAAATGAATTCAAATCTGCTTAAAGATGGCTAAAAGTATTAGAATAATGCATTGTCATCGTGTTCTGATCCATTCTAAAAGTTTCAAATGTCTAGCTAGTCGGGAAGTTATTTAAAAATCGATTGCAAGATTTGTACTGGACAAACACACACACAAACAAACAAGTAAGCGAGTTAATAAAAACATGGTAAATTACTCATTCTCAACTAATAATTTTTCCTTTTGGCAACATGGCCGAATGTAAATATTAAATCTCAAGGGGGAAAAGGTGCTTAAAAAATAGAAAGACGGTTCTGATGAATTCAAATTTGGTGGCGGAAGAATCCTCATCAGTTGCTCATTAAGTAAAAACAAATTTCATGAACTTGCTGGAATTATTAGCGAGTAAAATAATAAGTCAAAAAATTACGAACTTGGCATTCTGTTACATTAAGATACTATGGCGATCAGCGCGGGAAAATTTCAAAAGTGAGTTTTGTAAGTACTCTTTTTTAGAATAATAACATTTTTTTATTAAATGTATTTGGTATATTTTGGAAGCTGGACATCTAGCAAATGCCGATAAATCGTAAAATTGATATTAATAGGTGCTGAAAACCGAAATATTTGTCCATAAAAATTGTCGATTTCTTGAAATTCGGAAAACTGCTTCGGGGAAAAAGTTTCGTTTCCAATGAAAAATATTTTTAACTTTATAAAAATGTGCATATCCTTAAAGATGAAGAGTTGTAGGACACATAGAAATAAAAAATTTGTCGATTAGTGGACTGAAAAGTTAAATTTTGCATGCATGAATATAGTAGAAATTTGCGAAACGGAAAGGAGCTGGCCCACCCGGAATTTCAGCTGTTTCTGTTGTCTCCTTCTTTTGAGTTCGGCGGTTTTAATTTAATAATTAAAAAAGTTTAAAGTTTTGAAAGTTGAGGATTGCATCAGTGGACGCGTCTTGTCCGTTCGCGTCCATCGGTACCAGTCGCGATATCCTGTTATGCTCGGTTCGCGAGATTAGCCCGTCCCCGTGTCTGCTCACTAGCAAACATACGTTTGTTTACCTTCAGCTGTTAATAGTAAGATTATGTGCAAAGTGAATAAATGTATTATTTCCAGCAATTGAATTGTTTTAGTGAACTTGATGTGTCTCGTGTCTGACTACAAAAAGTTAACCCACGTGTCACCGCAAGCCTTGTTCCCGTATCTCGCTGAAGTTGTCGACCAGTCGGTTTTCATTATATATACACTGCTGGCCACTGTAAATGCAACACCCTGAAGGAAACATGCAAATAACATGAAATTTTCAACATGCATTAGCGGAGGTGAGATATGCAAATGATTAGAATTTCAGCGCAGACGCACATCACGCGCACCTGTGGCGCCACTTCAAAGCGCTATTTAAGGCTTGGAGATTTCGACGATTTCAAGTTCGGCAATTGTGTTTTTCTTGTGGTTTTTAAAAAAAAACGATCAATTATGCCTCGTCGAAAACAGCGATCATCTTTTAATCAAGTATCCGAGTTCGACAGAGGAATGATAGTGGCCTACCGAAATTGTGGATTATCTTTCAGGGAAATCGGTAGTCGTGTTGGACGAAACCAAACAACTGTAATGCGGATATGTGATCGTTGGATGCAGGAGGATACGACGGACCGGCGTGTTCGATCGCATCCACCTCAGCGCACCACTTCACGTGATGACAGGCAAATTGTGCGCATGGCAGTGACGGATCGCTCAGTCACATCACGAACCATAGCACAGCACATGCAGTCTGTAACGCATCATCCAGTGTCTGCGCGTACCATTCGACGCCGTTTACAGCCGAGTGGTCTGTCCGCAAGATGTCCATTGCTTTGTCTACCCTTGACGCAGAACCACAGACGTCTCCGCCGCCAATGGTGCGATGACAGAAAGATGTGGACGGCAGAATGGAATGAAATTGTCTTTACTGACGAGTCACGCTTCTGCCTGCAACACCACGATGGTCGCATTCGAGTCTGGAGACAACGTGAAGAGAGGATGCTGAACAGCTGCGTTATGCACCGCCACACTGGTACTGCACCGGGTATTATGGTATGGGGCGATATTGGATATCACTCTCGCACACCTCTAGTACGCATTGCCGGTACTTTAAACAGCCAGCGCTACATCTCCGAGGTGTTGGAACCAGTTGTCCTTCCTTACCTTCAAGGCTTGCCCACAGCCATATTTCAACAGGATAATGCGCGACCACACGTGGCACGCATTGTCCAACGGTTCTTCGTCAATCGCCAGATTGAATTGCTTCCCTGGCCGCCTCGCTCTCCGGATCTTTCGCCGATAGAAAACATGTGGTCCATGGTTGCTCTACGATTGACCCAGATTCCATCCCCAGCTGCCACAGCAGATCAACTTTGGCAACGTGTGGAAGCTGCTTGGTCTGCTGTACCCCAAGAACTCATCCAAAGTATCTTTGAATCAATGCCGAGGCGTGTGGCAGCGGTGATCTCCAACAATGGCGGCTACTCTGGCTACTGATTTTGGCAGGAACCACACTTCACAGAAGTCTATAAATTTAATCATTTGATACTTGGTCAACATGTTATCTACAAAATAAATTTTGTTGTGATATCTCTTGTCTTTCTTGGTGTTGCAATTTGGGTGGCCAGCAGTATATATAATATAATTACATTGAACTTTTGAATTTTGCTGCAATTTCCGTGTCCCTTCTGTCAATAAATCTTGAAATATTTCTCTTCAGGTGCATTCTTATGTTTAAAAGCTTCTAGAATCAAAAGGTGAGAAAATTATTATAAACATTTTTTAAAAATGCGTATCTCCTTCAGCTTGTGAAGCTTTTTAAAATTAGAGGTAAAAACGATTGCCTTGGGTGGTGCAAGTTGAAGAAAATTCGTTGTTTCACTTCTACGTTATTTGAAAGACAGTGTTTCCAATAACCTTTCAAAATTCATCGTCCCCTTAATAATTTGTCGTCGCTGAAGCTATCATTAAATAATTTTGCACTGCGTGAACATCAGTCATCATATATTCAACAGACCGAAACCAAAGGGTTTTTTTTCTCACTGTTCATCAGTTTTACTACGTGGATTTGATAGTGAACTTTTGGTATGCAGAATATAGTAGATTTACCTTTCAGATTTTTTTCTAATAGTTAGCTATTTTATTCTAATATTTAAGAGGTTTTTAGTCTGAGAAATGAATTGAAACAATGCCACTTCTTGAGGCTCACTTTTTTGAAGAAAGTTTTTTCTTTATTTTATCAGAGGTTCCCAAACTTATTTGGCCTACCGCCCCTTTTTCTAAAGAAAAATGACTCGGAGAAATTTTCCTTCCTAAGCTAACAAACAGAGATGTAGTGACAAATTGACGTCCTTTTCTATATATATAGATTTCTTCCTATGTCCTTCAACATAGTAAAGAAAGATGTCGTAAATAAGGCAACTTGAAATGATAAAATTATTTATTAAAACCAACCATAGTAATATTCGCATGACACACACAAAATGAAGATAAAGAAGGATAATATTAAAATAAAAATGACAAAAAACTTTCAAATTAATCCGAATGAGAAGGAGGAACTTGGTGTAGTGTTATCAGTTAATTAACATTCGGCACTATTTTGTCAACAGCGTTTTGAAACCATCGCGATTAGCTATTTGGAGTCTGTTTCTATTTTTAATAAGCACATTTGCGACTACACTGAACCCATATTCCACTCAATAGGATGAAGGAAATGCAATGAAAAACTTTTGTACTCTAGCCTATAATCCAGGATAAAGTATCGGTATCTGATTTTTCAGCCAGAATTGTTGGTAGCTGAGTTTGAGCGCCCCTCTAGTATGTCTTGGACCAGCAGTGCCCCCCTGGGTCTTCTCAGCGCCTCCGTTGGGAACCGCTGTTTTAGATGATTAAAACCCGCAGAATTAAAGAAAAAATTTTCAAGAATTGCAATTTTCTATTTCCCTTTGTTTATTAAGCCCGATTTTACTTTCTGTAGATACTGTACAATACTTTGTAAGAGACAAACTCATAAGCTCTTTTATTAGTAAAAACGAAAAATACCAAGCATAAAAGAATCTTAAACAAAATATGTTTATTACATCGACTACGCTAAATTCATTTGCATTTCAAACTTACGTAAAGTTAAACAAAATTTGAAGAAATTTAATACAAATTCTAAAAACATTCAAATGCATTGTTGTATTTACGTAACTTTACATTTGGTTATTATTTTTCAATTATAACATCACATATAAGACATCAAAAAGCACAGCAGTAATTGAAGTAAAACCTTTATGAGAAATATTAGACAATCTCAGCGATGCCTTAGTATTTTATTAACAGAATGAATCTTGTTGTTGCTTCTGATGCTCCTTGACCGATAGCATCTATCAGTTCAAGTCCAATTAAGGCCAGAGTGGTACGGCTCCGTTTTTTCATAGCACCACGAGGGTCGGAGTTCGACTTGGCTAAATGGCCGGTCCCGTAATTTTGAACCGAGTCAAGTGACGAGACCAGGAAAACTTGACCCAGCACCTCCAGAGGTAATTTGAGAACTTGGAGGACATTGCAGCCACGACAGATTTTACACCAGCCGCCATTAGTGTACACGGAGGTGGATTTGTAGCGACGAGCATCGAACCAGAGACGTTCAGATCACTTGCCAATGGGCCACCACGCCCTTAATGTATCTTGTAGAGCGCAGGAACCTCTTCGTTCATTAAAATCTGTGATATGAAGAGGAAAAGAAGAAAACATTTTTAATCAACCTGAAAGTAAATTAGAAAATACAGAGTACTTCATTAAATTTTTCTTATTTGGCTTTTAATTAATATATAGTATAAGTTGTTAAATAAATAATATTGGATCAATTGTTTTTATACTATGTATCTTTTAAAGTGAATTCCTTATAAAGTTTATTGTAAGAACATATTAGTCCATTAACCATTCACACGCAAAATCTTGTTATATTAGTGATGTTTCCATATTAGGAATTTAAATCAAGGTAACTGTAATTATCTGTGTTTATGTATCCAATATAATATTCAGAATCTAAACAAGAGTGAAGAAAACGATTCCAGAGCATAAATACCCAGAAATGTTTGCAGGAAATCCCCGTAGAATATAACGCATCATCCCATTATTTTTTAGCCCTTTCATATTATTTCGTAATATCGAGGACCGATACAAGCTGCTGAGAAATCCGACTCATTACTGAACATGAATATTATCATTAACTGCGCTCGAGTCAATGTAGCGTAAAAGAGTGACGGCGAAAAACTTATCTAACAGGGATTTAGAATCAGTGCATTGCGGTTTTCTTTTATAGGCATCTCAATCTCATTAATGAGATCCAAATACTGCGATCTTTCAAACTGCGATCACAAAGTTAATAATACCCCAGCAAAAAAGATTATAATGCTATTCAATTAAAGTAAAGCTGAACTCTCGATTAATGGTGGTTGGATTAACCATTCTGCGGATTATCTGTCCATCCTAAAATAAAAGGTTAGAAATAAGTCACAAAGAACGTCGTCAAACAAAAGAATAGAACAGGGATAAAAAAAACTCAAGATAAAAACACTGAAAAACTATGCTAATCGTATTATTTTTTGAATGAAACCCTATTTAAATTACTATATCTAGTTCATTTCAAACCAGCGAATAGTTCATTTTTTATAGCATGCAAGGGCCCTTTTTTGGATTATGCGTGTTTTCCGTGCTCACCCGAGCATTAATTAGCACGGATAAATGGGAGTTCAGTGTAAATAATAGAATTCAAATATGAAGATTTTACATATCATATCCATCTGGGGTCATTTTCCGCACAATTGTATTAATAATTCATCAAAATATTAAATTTCTTTGCGGTCTGTAATCAGTAGATCTTGTCACAGATTTGCATAAATATTGTAAAAAACGTCATGGGTATTGATATTTTGATATCTATTTCCCTTAAAACACATAATAACCATGATGCTGATTTTCGAACATATTTAGCTTTTTCCGTTCCAAGTGCTCACATCTACACCATCAAAGCAGTGTCATAGTACTGTCTTAGATTATATAGAAATATACCGTGCTCACCCGAGCATTAATTAGCACGGATAAATGGGAGTTCAGTGTAAATAATAGAATTCAATTATGAAGATTTTGCAGATGAAATCCTTCTGGGGTCACAATGTTCATATTTGAAAAATTTTGTTAGCAAAATGAACGTCACAATTTTTTTTTACTTAAATGTTATTGAATTAGATTTAATAATTTTTATGAACTGCAAATTTTTAAACTACATCAATAGGCCTAAAACTGCATACAAAATTATTAAATACACATGTTTAATTACAGTGAAATTATTATAAATTGAAGAAAACTAATAATGAAATGTAGTCAATGGGGCATTTAGACCTTAATCGAGAAGCAGCTTTAGGAGGTCAATCAACCTTAATGTATTTAAACTCTTTTGTTTCACCACCAATTGTTTATGAGAGAAACAAACATTTTAAATAAATCATTGTTGTGGCATATTTGAAACGAGAGGAACATTAAATATCTTTTGAAATGTTATCTTTAACGCTGTTTATCGTCCATCCCAATCCATGTAGGTCTTACACTGTAGGACGTTGAACTTTCGAAAACTTTTAATATTCGCTGCAGAACAAAATAAACATTTACCCACTTGGCATCTGCGTTACGAAGGACAGAAAATCTCATTGCAATGTTTTCGATCAATATCGTGTTTTCTTTCAACTGCACAAGATATTCTGGCACTGACAATGAATACACGACGTTTGTAACAAAAGAGATATTTGGGTTTACGAGCATATTAAGAAAAACTTTGACAATGCGTTCAAATGGTTAGGAGAATAATGTGTTATCATACATAAAATAAAAATCACTCACGAATATTATAATTAATGTTAATAACCATTCTGAAGCAATTTTCTACATTAATATGATGCCGAAAAAATATATTTCAACAATTTTGGGGTTAAGTTACATTCCTGAACATATTTATAAGATGAATCGGGCATTTTGAACAAACATATGTGGAAATGTTTACACAATCCTAAACTATATATATATATATATATATATATATATATATATATATATATATATATATATATATATATATATATATATATATATACATGCGAATATATGTACATATTAGGCTCAAGCTATATAATCTGGTATTTCATTTCATAGACTGTATTTTTGAGATCTTTGTCATCAAATATTATTTAATACGAAAAAGCTTAGTTGCTTTTGACCTTTTAAGTAGGCAATCTGAATTAAAAAAATAAGTAATTTCCTCAGAATACTTTTTGACCTTCTTGATGTCTTTTTCATTTGAATAAGCATCTGTATTTATTACATCACTTTTAAACAAATGTTCACATCAGACTGAAAGTATTTTGTAAATCTGTAAAGGATGTTTCATACGTCAGCAGTCTACAATTGTATTCGAATGAATATATTAGTAGTTGCATCACTGGAAACAATAGATAATTCAAATATCTTATGCTGAGGGGGATAAAAATATGCAAAATAAATGAAAGAGAGAAATCAAAAACTTGTGCTGTCTTTTATTTATACTTATTCAGAATCAGAGACATTACTGACTACTTATGCATTCACTGGAAGGTTTTGTAGAAGCATATTTTATGTATTTTATATTTGACAGCATTTATTCAGTTAAAACTACATGTAGAACGTCAATTTTTGGTGTTTCTTAAGTACAAAATATTTAAAATCTGAAAAAGAGTATTTTATTACAGTACTCGTATTTTCATCTTTAAAATGATTTTTATAATTATTATATAAAAAAAACACATTTTTATAATAAAAAACCACTTGAGATGAATATTTAACATTCCAATCGAAATAAGAGGTTTGATACTATTCCATTCACGTGAAAAAATGTTCTATATTTCACGGGATTCTTTTATACACCTTCTCATTAAATCCATGATTAAGATGTTCTTTTCAATCTTATGAATGAAAATTCATCTTTATTATTTCCTAGCACGAAATATTGTGCGAATAATTCAAGGCACATATAAATGGCAGCTCTCTAAGTACGCAGCTTGGAATAACAATGGACTGAAAATTTGTTGTTCTTAGTTTTTGGCATACACAACGCTATCTATCACTAGTTTGCTTTTTTTTGAGAGTTTTGAATGGCTACCGTCGAACAGGATGCAACCTCTGTTATGAAACCACAGAGTTGAAGAGGGTCATCTACGAGGAAATTCTTTCTCACACACACTCACCGAGATTGCGTTTTCAGTTTGGTGTTGTTCTTTATTATGAGTGGATTTTTCGTCAGGCCAGTTTTTTGAAATGGGTGGGATAATGCTTCTGTTACTTGTGGAGGCATATGTATGCGGTTAAGTAACGAACTCGCGGGAATTGCGTTATGTTACTCAGGTTAGAAGAAATCAGGTTATCGGGTTTCTCAAGACAAAAAGCAAATACATTTGATACACTATTTTTTTATCTAGTACAATACTTTTAACTTAATTATACACAATAGGTTAAAAATTATGACAACGATCTATAAACTTTGAGTTGTGAGAGATTATAAATATAGGGTCCAACAAGTT
This sequence comes from Dolomedes plantarius, assembly GCA_907164885.2. Lineage (NCBI taxonomy): Eukaryota > Metazoa > Arthropoda > Arachnida > Araneae > Dolomedidae > Dolomedes > Dolomedes plantarius. Next base: position 12,628,310 of record OU015501.1, read on the forward strand.
GGAGTGAAAGCTCTAGGTACTATAGATATTGGAGCCCATTGTGGATTTTTCCCATGTCCCCTTTTAATAACGAGTGATTTCGTTTGAAAAATTAAAATAATTGAAACAGTCTAATTTAAAATTTTAGAATGAGATAAGTTTTGACTATGTTTATTCAGAGAAGATTTTGTGAATTGAATGGCTCTAAAATACTATGAAGTGTTTTTTGTGCAGATTCAAACTCTAAACAGAATATCGGGAACAGTGGAGCATCCAGGGGGGGGGGGCAAGGGGCTCTGCCCCCCCCCAAAGAAATAGAAATTGTATTATGAATATTGTTTTTGCATTATAAATATTTTTATCTGTTCATCTCGCCCCCCCCCCATGCATTATAAATATTTTTATCCGTTCATCTCGCCCCCCCCAAGAAAAAATCCTGGGTGCTCCACTGATCGGGAATGTGTATGCAGTAAATGGAACCATTATAGATGTCATTCTATCTACTGCAGTTCAATCTTGTTTGGCGTGTTCAGTGGAAAATCGATTTTCAATATCTTGAGTATTTTTTCCGCGTTAAATATACTTGTTAGGGATGACACTGTAAAATTATTCCATTTGACACAAGTGAGTCACATTTAAACACAAATTACAACACTGAATAATCTATTATAAGTTTCGGTTTGGGTCATTACAGACGGCATGCGCAATTCAAAATAATTGCGATCTTAACTTCTCGGGCTACGCAGAGCATTCTAACACTATTAGGCGAAAGCAGCGCCGTACAGAATAACTAATTTATACAGAGCTACAGTTACGTTTGTTGACTTATTTTAGCTGAAAAAAGTACAATTTAAAAGCTTGGTACTATGTTATAATGGATCAGACTCTGTTCTGTCAAATTTAAAATGTGATAAAAAATATTGCTTATTAATTATTTATATTAACATTCTTCTCCAAAACGAGATACAGGGTTTGAAAGCTCCTAATTTCGAAATCGTAAACGATACTATTTTGCTTGTGTCTAGGTAAATTTTTAAATGTTAAATTATTTGTAAAATGATAAGAAATTAAATATTTCTTATAGAATGCGTGTTCCTTTCAACCCCCTAAATGGTGAATATAGGACCATAAAACAATAATTAGTAAAACCATCTAACATATATTTTGTCTTCAATCAAAATTTGTGTTAAAAATTTAGACTATTGCACTCAACGGAGAGTTCGAACAGATTGTCTTGAAACCTAAAATTAATTGTTAAACTGCTTCCAAAGTACTTTTGGTAGATATTTTTTAACGACATCGGCATAAACTAACACTTTAGTATAAAAAAGTATACGAAAAATCTCACCGTTTGTCATTATGTATTATTTCAAGTACAGTGGAAAAACACCTGAAGACTAATACCAGAAGAATATGACACGGGAAAAAATGTCATCCTATTTCATCAACAGGATGAAATCCTGTATAATACTCATTTTATAACATGTTATTACTTTCATGATACTCATAAAAGATTTAATATAATTAATATTTGATCAAATGAAAAAGCGAAATGTACGTTTCCTGAATCTCCAAAGAAATGGTATCGGCTTGGGATTCTTTACAATGAAGAATAAATCAATTCTGTAAAAGCTACAGAAACTTTTATGTTAAAACCTAGTACAGTAGAGTCTCGATAATCCGAAATGATTGGGACCAGACCCTTTTCGGATTAACGAATTTTTCGGATTAAGCGAAATCTTCAATAAAATAAAATAAAATTACATAATAACGTGTGATTACATAAATATTACATATTACGTAGGATTACACAGTTTATTTTATAAGGTCTGTCTAAACATTACCAAATCTCCGGACGAAATGGGTGATAAGAGAGCGGAACGCTGCCTAGTACAGTACAGTAGAGTGTAAATTGTTCGTTCAGTAGAGTGTAAGATTTTAGACGATCGGTAGATTTTTGAAATGGTTTTGAAAGAGCCTGTCAACATGTCAGACAAGAGTGAAGGTGAAGCAGACGGTGACAGCGAGCAGAGGGTATCCCACTTGGACGCCGCGGCTGAATTTGATGTAGAGCAACGCTACATAGAGCAACACTCCACCTCGACCCAGCGGACACCATTTTTCTGACGCAGTAGCGTAATTTGGCTTCAAGGGAGACGTATTCGTCTCTTCGAAAAAAAAATTAACAGATTTTTCAAACCAATGAAGTTCAGTAATAATTTGTTCAGTGCATTGTCTAACTCTGAATTTTCATGTAATTTTCAGAAATATACTTTATATTACTTAGTATCACTGTGGTTTTTATTGAAAACTTAAAGACTTCTTTTCGACTTTTCGTTTCGGATTAAGCGGACTTTCGGATTACCGAAGTTCGGATTATCGGGACTCTACTGTATAAATCAGACTTCGTCTGAAAAAGCAGGTCTAATTTTTTAACTGATAAGAGTATGTATTTTTATGAACCAGTAAATATACTTTTCTCAACTCATGGCATAAGTTAAAAAAGGTGTTTTTTCCAAAAACCGAAATGCTACTTCAATTCGACATGAAGAGATACTTTCTATGACGATCAGTGGTCCGAAAGAACCCAACCAGTGGTTCTCGAGGTTAGGAGGAATCAAAAAATGGGTTCAACGACCACCAATCGAAACAATTTTTTAATATTGGAAGCAAAAAAATATTTTGTTCCCAATGTTTTGTTCCAGTTCTAAAAATTTCTGCACTTCTTCCGCTTTCTGACGTTTTGAGTACGAAAAAATCCTTGTTCTGCTTAAAAATTTCTAATATATTTTCTGTGACACGGACTCACAGCATCACAGACATTTGACAGCTAGTAAAGCAAAGGCGAGCTGAAAAATCTCGTTCATTTTTAAGTTTTCGTAGGCTTTTATGTTTGCTATTCAGTTTACTTTTACTTTCAATTTGTTATTGTTATTAGGTTTATTTGTTACTTTTTATTAAAGCTCTTTATCGCAAAGAGTTTGTTTATACAGAAAATGAAACCCATTTTTTGCCTCGAAAAGGATTGGTTGAGAGAGGGTCCCCAATGAATTTTTTTTTCTTTTGAGGACAAGTGGTCCATAATCAACAAAAGGTTAGAAATCGCAGTTCTAGATCATAGACATACGTATTTAAGTTACATACTACTAACTTCTCGTCCCCCCCAAAAAAAAACAATAGAAAATTAAATAATATATATATATATATATATATATATATATATATATATATATATATATATATATATATATATATATATATATGTTATAAACTCTTAATTCATCTAATCTGAATATACCGAACTTCCCGTCATCCGTGCTAATAAAATTTGGCTATCCAAAAATGGCCTATGACACCGTTCAAAATTCAGTTTCCAGAGGTTTGGAATGAACTGCATTAAGTGGACTGCATAGGTTTTGATTCTAATAGTAATAAAAATTGCGTTCATTATAACACACGCTTTCCAAAGGAAAACGTGTGTTATAACGACCATAATTATGAGCCATGTCAACAGTCTTCCTAATACTTTGTATTATATTCGTGACCTTTATCATTTAAGATACCGTCGATGTACAATCGGGAATTCTTATTCTTTTGCCAATTAGTGTATTATTCGTGAACTTCTCTCGAATTTTTCGAACTTAAAGTTTATTGCCAACAGAATTTGACTGAGATCTGACTGTATCCATCAGATAATTGTTTCCTGTTCGCTTATTAATATTCCTCTGTAAAAGTCCAATAACATTCATTCAAGCAAAAACCTTTTCTCGTTCTTTCAAAAAACAAATTGCAGTTTCATTTACTCACTTCTGTCTTTCAGAATTATTTATCGGAAATAAATGTATGGTTCTAGTGACAAAATGATTGCTCTTTGTCAATTTATCTCCATTCTAAATGGTAACCTTTTTCAAGTCATTGAGATATATTCAGAGATTTTGACTTAGGATTCTACAATTATGTAAAAACTATAAATTTTGAGATAATTTTACGGAAATATTTTTCTGTATAGTTCCGCCCTTTAATTGATCTTCCCAACTGTAATGAGCAGGAAGAAGCATAATTGAAATATCTAGAAGAAACATTTCATGTAGTTATTTGATTTCTTTTTCAATCTCATTCTGCTCCCCTGCTTCATACCGGATATTTTATCATTTATAAATTGAATGTGGTAACGAAATACTGCTATAAATAATTTTCTCTTAAATTTTCATTTGTCTCTTTTCATTTAACGAGATAACATCGTTATCTAAAAAAGAATAAAATAAATATAAAAAAGAATAAAATAACTATCAAACTTTTAAATTTAATTTTGATTTTGCATATTCAAAAATTAAACAAGAGTGAATTCAAGTTTTAGGTGGGAAAATAATGGTTCTATCTTTTTCCTTTGTTGTTTATCAAAGCAAATGTATGAAATTGAGTCGCTAAAAGACATGATCAAATTTTTCTTTTTTTTCAAATAGCCTCGTTCGAATTGTTATCATTAAAAAATGTAGTTTAAACCCTAAGAAGTTGCATTTTATATTTTAAAAAAATTTTAAACGTAATTTTTGAAAAAAATTGTTTATGTTACAGAATTTTAAAAATTCTGGTAGTTAAACATTTTTTTAATCCTTTATTGATGTATTAAAATGTCAAGTTAAAATAAAATTCCTTACAAATTTAACTATTACTTTACAATCGTGAATAAAAATTTATATAAACTTAATAAACGCATTTATACTTTTACTAATTGCTGCAATTCGAAGAAATCAAATATATTTCTCGTACCAAAAAAAATTAATAATACCTTTGACTTAATAGAAGTAAAATTTAAAAGAGCATAGCCTTGAAAATGAGTTGTTCCAAAGAAATAAAATATTTTGTAATACGTATGAGTCAGCTTTTAATTTTAAAAAGCATCCGTTCTTTTTAAACAAGTCCTTTCTAAGCAAGTGTCATGAAAGGCTTAATTTTTTGGTTTCAGTTCTCAGGTGTCATGATAAAATATTTTATTTTAATATATGTTAACAACTTGCTTTTTCAGTCTACAAAAATTATATATGAAACATCTGAAATCCCGCTATGCTCATTGCTAATTCTAAATGTAGGGAAGTTTACGCGACAACAGTTTACATTCCACATATAAAAATTAAAACTGCTGCTTTCCCATTCCTTAAACTTTTAAAATGCCTAATAACGAAATAACCTTGAGCGTGCATGTTTGGATTCATTTATTTTTCAATTGCTCAGTAAGGTATAATTACATGAAAGAGATTCCATATTACCTCAAAATCTGTTATTTTAGTGGTAAAATGTTATCTCGTTGAATGAAAAGAGACAAGTGAAAATTTAGAGAAAATTATTTACAGCAGTATTTCATTACCACATTCAATTCATTAATGATAAAATATCCGGTTTGAAGAAGGGGAATAAAATGAGAATGAAAAAGAAATAAATAACTACATGAAATGTTTCTTCTAGAAATTTCAATTATGCTTCTTCCTGCTCATAACAGTTGGAAAGATCAGTTAAAGGGCGGAACTATACAGAAAAATATTTCCGTAAAACTATCTCAAAATGTATAGTTTTTACATAATTGTAGAATTGTATAAGGCAAAATCTCTGAATATAACTCAATGACTTGAAAAAGTAAGACATTACCATTTAGAATAGAGATAAATTGACAAAGAGCAATCATTTTGTAACTAGAACCAAACATTTATTTCCGGTAAATAATTTTGAAAGACAGAAGTGAGTTGATGAATTTTTCTTTTTTTTGAAAAAACGAGAAAAGGTTTTTTGTTTGAATGAAAGTTATTGGACTTTCAAAGAGGAATATTAATAAACAAACATGAAACAATTATCTGATGGATACAGTCAGATCTCAGCCAAATTCTGTTGGCAATGAACTTTAAGTTCGGAAAATTCGAGAGAAGTTCACAAATAATACACTAATTGGCAAAAGAATAAGAATTCCCGAATGTACATCGACGGTATCTTAAATGATAAAGGTCACGAATATAATGCAAAGTATCAGGAAGAATGTCGACATGGCTCATAATTAAAGTCGTTATAACACACGTTTTCCTTTGGAAAACGTGTGTTATAATGAAAGCAATTTTTATTACTGTTAGAATCAAAACCTATGCAATCCATTTTATGCAGTTCATTCCAAACTTCTGGAAATTGAATTTTTAACGGTGTCATAGGCCATTTTTGGATAGCTCAAATTTTATTAGCACGGGTGACGAGAAATTCAATATATTCAGTCAAACTTGAATGTAAATTAAAACTAGAAAAAAAAAAGATCGCTGCAGCGGAATTAGAAAAAAGAATTTCAAAAATTGCGTTGTGGATAAATATATTAGCGATTTTGATAGAAAGAGACTACATGCTCCGTATATTAGGTCTAAACTGTTTCTACTGACCAAATTGAGTTGCACTATGATTTGAATTAGACACTGTGACCAAAATTCTTTCACGGAAATGACAGATTTATTAAATCTATTAATAACTTTATTCAAGAAAATGGTAATTAAAGTAAATGGTAACCCAAATTCAAGTAAATAATTTTCTTCAGTTACAGAGGTATAGCATACGAAATGTTTATTCATATAATTATTAGATATGATTCAAATCAATTAAAATATAATACATTGTAACTAAATGTGTTCGACTCAAACTTCCGTAAAATATTTAATTGAAAATATGCATGACTGAAAACATTTTTTCACCTATTTTTCAAATACAGTGGAATCTCGATCTATCGTTTTTCAAGGGACTGACTGAACTGAACGATTAATGCGCGAAAACGATAGATGCGGGAACATAACAAAGCAATATGATCGTCGGGACTGGGCAAAATAAATGATATATACGGGAAAACGATGATTCGGAGAACGATCGACCGAGATTCCACTGTATTCAAAAGGAGTATTATAAGAGCGAGACAAATTAAATTGCTCTTATAAAAGGAATATTATAAGAGCAATTTAATCAGAAGAGCATCTCGTGAATCTCAAAATTGAAGATATTTAGTACGGTGCTAATAGAAAAAAAATTCTTGGATTCGATTGGAGAAGATAAATCTCGAAAAACCTAATCATGAATATGTTTTAAAATCAAGTTGCTTTAAAACCCTTTGCATCACGCTAACTCCAATTTAAGGAATAATATACTTCAAAATAAAACTTGTGTCATTTTAAGCATCAAAAATTAAAATAAAAGCACATAAAATATTAAATAATTGTCAAAAATGATATTTGTTGCATATCTGCAACAGATGGTGATTGAAAATTGAATCATTGCAAAATTGTGTATGATGCAGATGTGCAACACAGTGATACAGAGAGTTAAAACTATATAGTTAAGCTTGGACCGTTTACTTATTAAAATATGGGTACTACTATAAATGAATGGAAATTTGATATTTTCCGAAATTCTTGCATTGATATAAATTGCATCATGAAAGTACTATATTATTAATCTGTTAACACTAAAAGTAATTAGGAATTTTTTTATTATTATTCAGAACCATACCTTGCGAAGTTACTGTACTTTATCAATGAAGCTCAAAATGTACTACAACAAAAATATTTCGCTGAAAGTGAACTGTGATGCAAGGCAAAAATCATTAGCGTATTTTACCACTAACGGGAAATTCAGCGATGCTGAAAATTTTAGCACGGTAGGTGGTAGGTATAGCGTTGTCATTTTTCCTCGTGTGGTATTTCTCTGACAACGGCAGCTGTTGTTTAGATTAAATCACTTCCTCCAGATATCGCTCTTTTTAAATATTAATTAGTTACCCTTTCTATGTTCGTATCTGTTGCATCGAATATGTAATGACCCATTATCCAGCATTTATTAGTGTTCAAACCAGAGTTCTGTACAGCTTAATATGAAGAATAAAATCTTTCATATAAAAATAGTTTATTAACTATGAGCAAAACATTACCGAAAAAATAAAAGATTTAACATGACGTCTAACACACGAAAACTACACATCGTATATTTAAGGTACGCATTACATGTATACAGAAAACGAAGGGAATATGATAGGAATAGCCACTTTCCCAAGCCAAACGTGATCGGTTTCATAATACGGCGGTTTGCCGTTAATACATACTAAGTTAGCCTATAATTGAATTCTGAATGAATCGAGAGTAAATCACACAAAATAAAAAAAATTTCCGATTAATATTTTGAAGTGAAATGATGTTACATTTAAATATTATTGTACGTGAGATACGTTGGTTTCCATGACTATCAGGTGGGCTGTTCCCGTAATTTCGGAACACCTAATAGATCAAGCCATATTTCCAACATTGCCCCACCCCACCCCCTCTCATGTCCACTATTAAACTTTAAATACAGTATAAAATTTTCCAAGTTATAAAATGAATTATACACAATATATTATACACATCTGTCAAAATATTCAATTTGGAAAGATAAAATACATACAAATGACAATTCTCAAAAACATTCCCCTTTGTTAATAAAATAGAAGCAGGGAGACTGAAATACAAAATTCAAATAACATTTTTTGGAAGGAATTTGATAATGCAACTATCTTCCTCAGAATTAGAGTAAGCATACAAGAGCTTCTACAATAATATCTTGAAAACGGTAACAGGCTATGAACTCAACGCCCCACAGTTCAAAACAACAAACATCTCTCAAAATTTACACGCTTCCCAAGATTTATGAAACTTTATAAAATAAAGTAAGGAATCAATGTTTACAATCTTATACATTTGTAAAAATTTTATTTAGTATTCTATAAATACCTTCTTTGGGTAAAGGTTTAGTGAATATATCCGCCAGAATGTTCTTGCCCCTAATGTGATTTATTTCAGACAGTTTTTTGTACACCAAGTTTCTAAGAAAGTGATATTCATCAATATGTTTTGTTCTATTATTTTCAATTGGTGAACTAGAAAAATCCATAGCTGCTTGGTTGTCACATAACATCTTATTAACGCAAGAGTCATACTGAAATAAATTGAAATGCTTACCTTTCTCTAATATACAGATTATCCATATTGATTCTTTCGCTGCATCTGTTATTGTTACGTATTCTGCCTCCAGGATAGAAAGACTGACATTTTTGCTTGAAGGTTCTCCAAATGCAGAATCAATAAATAGAATAGTTCCACCCATCGAGATTCTGTCATCTCGATTTGCGGCAAAATCCGAATCACTGTAACACGTGACATTAAGTTTCTCAGTTTTAGAGAGATCTCATTTAAATTCTTTGGTGTTTTCAACAAAGCCTTATAACTTCAACTATCCCACTGTACATAACCAGGATTTACCTGAAATTGAGAAAGTATGTTTACTGCACAACTTATGTCAGGTCGGGTACGACCGGCTATATATGATAAACAGCCAATAATATTTCTATACGGTAAACAAGCCATTTCCTTAATCTCAGCTTCTGAGTTAGGAAAATCAATTTTAGATAACAGAGTTTTTCACTTGGCTATTGGCAATGTTGAAATCCGAAATTTGAATATTCTGTATAAATTACAGATTTTTCTTATATAGTCCATTTGATGGATGAACAATTTACCATCTATTTCTTCAAATTCTACACCAAGTAATTTTATAGTTTTCCCATTATTTTGAAATCGAATTTTACTGTTAGCTTTTTAACTATTTCCTCAACAATACAACTGGACTTAACAAATATCACAATGTCATCAACATATAATAACAATAGCATATTATTTTCATAAATGTAGACACATTTGCACCACTTTATTTTCTTAAAATGCCGCCCACATGGCTTAGTGGTTATTCTTGAACTTCCCCACAGTGGGCTTGGGTTCAAATTCCGAATAAGGCTCGGTCTTTACGGTGTTGTCCTCTGACAGGGAGCAATGCTGACTCACCTAAATGGTGCTCCCACAATAAAGTAGCCAGCAAGACTTCGAGGTGAATAACAAAAGGCGAATGTCTCACGCCTATGTCAAGTGTCTCCGCATTTAAAAAAATCTTAAAATTTGATTCTTCTAAAACATAGTTAATTTCGAAAAACCATTCTCTTCCACTTTCATGAAGTCCGTAAATAGCTTTATGAAGCAAACAAATATGGTTTGGTTTTTTTAGGATTGGCAAATCCCTGAGGTTGCAGCATTAGTATTCTTTCCTTTACATTCGCATAGCGATAAGCACCGTAACGTCCCCGCGGTTGAAATAAACACACGAGATGACAGTAGACTTACAACACAGAGCTTGTATTAAAATCTAATTCTGTACAGTATGTACAAAGGCAGAGAGACTATCCTCTTCTGCACACGAGAGATAACACAGGAACAGAAACAAACTTTCACGAAGAGTCTCCCAGTTTTTCAACAGAGAGGTATCTCTCTAACAGTCTCTAAGACTCGTTCAGTCTTTCAACCGATAAAACAAACGCTTGATCAGCAACTGGGACCGTCCCATTCCAGTACTTTGGCTGGACGCCTAGACCGACGCTCTAGGACACTTTCACAGTCCCTAATCGTAGGATCTCTGCTCCCAATACTCAGAGAGATTCGCGGGCCCTTGGTCTCCGCACAGCACACTATAGCCACTGTTCTCTCTGCAGGACTGATCGAGGTGAGAGAATATTTCCCGCGCTTTCTACGCTGCGGCAGCCACCGGTACTGGTCAATTTCCGCTCCCACGCTCGGTGGCTTTCAGCTCTCTAAAGGGGGGGGGGACGCTTCACTCGGTGGGGTCAGCGACGTTCGGTCTCGAAAGAACAGAAACACACAGCATGCTGCCTCCCCACACTGAAGTCGGGGCACCAGTCGGTTTCAGCCAGATACAGGAAAACCAATTTACACCACAGGCTCACATTTTCTTCTGAAAATTAAATGTGGGCCCTTTCTTTCTCGGAAGCAGGTCCCCCTCGAAAGAGAAAACTTTAGGCTTGGGTGGTCTCTTTCCCAGAAAAGAGCCACGACGTTACAGCACACTCAATATCATGCTTCATTCACTTGCTTCATTTTTGCTGTTCTAGAGTCCACACAATTTGTTTTATCGGGCTGCAATTTTGGCATGACCGTCACACTATTATTTTGGCTGGTTTTAAGAATGTATTTACAGTTGATGAGAGAAAATCTTTTAAGCCAAATTTCAAAGTCTTTTCCCTCTGAAGTAGTTTGATTAAGTTTTTCTGATAATTTAATTTGAAGGTATTTAGGTTTACAGCAATACAGACTATTGGTCTTGCGTGCATAAAACAATTTTTCACCTTGACTATTATTAACCTCTATTTTATTATTTTCCCAATGAACGTTTTTGTCACGAGCTGAACTGGACTGCCAGGGTCCTCCAGGTTATGCCCTTACCGGTTGTTGCAGACCGTAAGATGGACCGGACAATTAATTTCTTCTAAGGTTAAGGGAATACATAACATTGTTTAAAGTAATTTCGCGCCTGTGATGACCCTCTGTAATAAAATAGATAGTAACAGTATCTATTGCTTCAACGGGGATAGTTACTTCACTTAATGCAAGTAACATATTGGTATTAATAACAGTTTTATAAGTACTAAACAATTTTCTATTATTACAAAAGTGAGTCGATGCTGCAGTATCAAAAACCCAAAATAAATTACCAACATTACTGTCATCTTAGTTGATATACTCCTCAGTAATAAGATATCTGTTATTTTTATTATCTTTATTAGTTTCTTTACAGTGTGCTAAAATATGTCCCATTTTTTTACACTTAAAACATGGTCCAACCATTCCTTCCTTCTTGAAGCAATTTTCAAACTTTTTTTTTAACCAATGCGGAGGCACTTGTCGTGAAGACATTCGCCTATAATTCACCGCAGTTTTACTGGCCATTTTATTATGAAGGCACCATACAGGCGGACCAGCATTACCCCCTATGACGGGACGACACAAACAAAGGCATTTTAGTGGCGCGACGCCGGAATTCCATCCGAGCACCCTCACCACCGAAAGCCAGCGAGCTGTACTACAAGGCCGCCACAGGCCCTATTTTCAAACATATTTTGCTTCGTTTTCCATGACTTATTTCCTTTAGATTTAGTGATTCTAGCTTTAAAGGCTCCATTATTAGTCCTATTTAGATCACCTTTACATTGTTTAAGTTTGTTGTAGCGTCATAGTAGTTTATTCTCTGAGGCTTTTTAAAATTAATATAATCGTGACCAAGAAAGAGTCCGAGTTGTGAATGATAAGGCCACATCTTAAGACAAAAACTTAGCAAAAATGTAATAACAAAGAAAATTAACATTAAACAAGTATAACATATTCAAATGAATTTTAACTTAAGTGTAGATTTAACAGCACGCTCCGAGACGCGGTTAGCCTCCCACAGGAGCTTAAAAAACACGACCGCCTCGTCTGGCCGTTACAAGAGGGATCTCTTGAAAATAACAGAGTCACGCATATATACTCTGCTTGAAGTCTTCGCCGGTGGCGGCCGTCTTCTTGGAAATTGCGGGATTCCCAGAGGGGGAATCGAGGGATTTCGTGTACGATGACAGTCCTGGATCCTGCGGGATATTTTTATGGGAACATATCGCTTCTATAACGTCAGCATATTCTGAATGATGACCCTGAAGGAACATCTTTACGAGGGGAATAGCGGCTGATCCCAGATCTGCCGGTAAAGATGAAACTTGTGGGATTAGCCCGCAGAAACCAGGAATGTTAGGATTCAGCGGTGACCGTATGTGATAGTCTTTTAATCACCCCACAGAAATTTAGAATGCAGTGGGAACGTATGGAGGGGTTTTTAATCTTGCAGCTGTGAGAGGACTCTTCGCAGGTCGTGAGAACCCACACGATACATGCGTGACGTCACAATGTTCTCGTCAGACAATAACTCTTTTCTCACTTTTAAATTTAAAATCATCATCCCAGTATCTATAAATGGATTGAACCGTACCTTAAAAGTCTGGTGGTAGATAAATGATGAGCTGGAACGCTTGGTACAATTCTTCAAGTGGGTGTTCTGCATCACGGAGTTGATTGACAATATTCTTTAGTCGTGCTTCGTAGAGGTCAATTTCCTCGCCGTCCACAAACTGGCTGTTGAAAAATTCATCGAAGGTGTCCAATTCACACAGAGAAGTGACGCGGACTTCTGGAGGAGGCGTGGCGGGGACGCGGTAGTGACGTGACCTGCCGAATCTAAACAGAAGAGTCCACCAGTCTGGCGCGTGGTGTGGCGTCAACCATGACGTCTTCCATTGGACGATGAAGATGTTCTAGCCCTTGATAAAACTGAATAATCCAATTGAATAAACTTCAACAAAAGACAAGTTTTTGAGTCCATCATATATGGCTTAAGGGGAACGGGACCTTGAATCTCATATTTTTTATTTTTCAGTTTTTAACTGTATATACAAAAGAGAATAATTAATATTCCTTTACTACATTGAAAACACTTAGAAATCCCAAATAAGTATTTTGTTGTAGAATAAGGCCGAATTGAATATATATATATTAATTTAGCATTTTTCAAAATGCTCATGCACATTCCACATCATTTAAAAACCTTAAATTTTTTAATATAAATATATATCTTTTATTCCGGATGTTATTCTTTTTTCGTTTTTGCATCTTTTTTACCTCATTTCATGGTATATAAATTTTGAAAATATTTGTAGTTTTAAAGAACAATGTACAGTTTACTGCAAACACTTCAGTTAACAATTCTGAGAAATTTGGAAGCAATCAAAAGGAAGTGTACACTGCAATTGCAATAATCCGAACGATTAAAATCGTACAATTCAAGAAACTACTCAATAATTTCCCAAAGTTTCACGCTGAACTCAAAATCATCACGCATTTTGATAATTAACAGCACACGCCACTTGAAAGTCTTCGCCACGTGTCGCTTCGGAGCGCCACTCGACACTAGAAAGAGACGCGGAACGGACCTTCGGAGGTCACGCCCGTGCCATGTTAGTGAGACACGTTAGTGGGAATTGTGCAGTTTGTTTACATAGAAGTGACTTAAGAGAGCGCCAGATCCCCGCCACACCTTCCCTGTGTGAATTGAACCTAAAAGTCCGATGATTCGACTCCTTGTGTTGGGTTGAAAATGTTCCTTTAATATTTTCCACGCAACTGTTCCATCATCGGTGTCAACTATAAGGTTTCTGTACTCCTTCTCAATACTTAAAGAGAGGGTTGAGTACGCTCTATCTCTTCGTAATTCATCGTCCCGTTTTTATTTCGGTGTGGCTCCATCTTCAGCCTTAACTTCCTTTTCGGTTATGAACTTCCGGCAGCCTTTGTCCATTAAGATGACTTTAACTACCATAGTTGGAACTATTTAATTTTTCAATGATAGGCTCCATAGCTGATACTTTAAAACGTTGGAATATTGGATAGCCACCCCGCCGAAGGGGTTCTACTCACTTAGTTTCATCCTTCCTGCTGCACCTTCCAGCTAAAATTGGGCGAAGCAGATGATATTAGGGTCCATAACCTATGTTGCATCGGATATGTAATGACGCATTATCCAGCATCTATTAGAGGTCAAACCAGAGTTGTGTACAGCTTAATATAAAGATGAAATAAGACTAAAATCGTGTTTAATATAAAAATAGTGTCGTGACCTCAGGCCCTTCTTGCTGTTCCTCTTCTTTTTAAAAGTAAAACAATGTAGGGTTAGGAAGTACATTACGGACATTAATTTATTTACAAGCCTATATACATTAGAACTGTTGGAAATAACATCTGTTACCTCCATGGTGCTGGGGTTCATTTTTGTAATGCGATTTGTTTTTTGCTGAGTGGCAACGAAAATGTTTTTTGTCATTAATATATTCGGCTTGAGAACTCTGTAGCAAAACTATCGTGTTTTCAAAAGTGTGAGTGTTCCGTAGTAATAAATGTTTTAATGGACTCGTCAATTGGAATTTATTTGAACTGATCCGATTAACATTAATAACAGTTCCACGGAGCAGTATATAGCAAGTTCCTTTCCCGTAGGTCATCTCTCTTTCTTCCGTTATTCGATGCTGTCCGCTCTCTCCAAAGCTATCCTCCCGTTCCCCGTTCTCAGGCCAGTGATACATTCCAGAGCCCTTTCTCCTGAACGCTGTTCGATTCTCTCTCCGCTTCGTCAGCCGTCGGTCCATGGGTCCTTCTGATCTTGTGTCTTGGACGCCGTCTCAAAATCAAGGGGGCCTTCCTTCCTTGTGTTGCAGACAGCGTGTCTAGGGAACTCTCACAAAGCAGAGTTCTTCCTTCCTTATGTATTGATTGATGCGTGTCTAGCTGAAAAATACTCACGCAAGGCGTATCCAAAGTGGGATCTCTGGCAAATAGTCTACTTAGGATGAACAAATCATTACTGTAAAAAAATAAAAGATTTAACATAACGTAGGAAATCTAAATTTAAGGTACGCATTATATGCATGCAGATAACGAAATAAATACGATGGGAATAGTCACTTCCCATTCCCAACCAATCGTGATCGGTGACATAATACGGCGGTTTTCCGTTAATGCCTACTAAATTAGCATATAATTGACTCCTGAATGAATCAGGAGTCAATAACACAAAACAAAACAATTTCCGATTAATATTTTGAAGTGAAATGATGTTACATTTAAATATTATTGTACGGGATATACGTTGGTTTCCATGACTATTAGGTGGGCTGTTCCCATAATTTCGGAACACGTAATAGATCAAGCCAAGTATCATATTCCAAGAGTATCACAATGACTGTTAAAGCGCAAAGTTTTGTAGTTTTATCTCGTCATTACTGTTCAATTAACTCAATTTAACTTAGTCCCTAGGTGAGCACATTTTGAGGTCAGTGGGTGGGGAAGGTTCGATTCTCCCAAATGTCACCGCTGGAGGTGGTCGGTCAAGTACCAGGGGTTAGAGTTGGCTCACCTATACTGTGCTCCCGTTGAAAGCAAGGAACGATTCTCGTGGATTATGTCTTGATTGACAAGTGGCAAACAACACCAACACTTAAATGTAGATTTCCTATCTTAGACGTTATGTTAAATCTTTTATTTTTTTATAGAGTCAATTAATTTGCAACTTGAAACGAAAGTGGGTTATGGTATAAAATATGCGTCTGGTGCTCCCTTGGACTTGAGTTTGGATGCCTCTGCTCTCCTCTTGTAAATTTTCAAGAGATAAGGACTCCTATCAATGGGTGTCAAAAGCTGACGCTGTCAAATTTTTAACAGGTTCTTCGATCCCTTTATTGTGCGTGAAATGGGATCCTCCTTCCACTTGTCTGTTCAGGCTTGTTTCCTATCGCAGTCCTGACTTGTGGCAGAGAGAAAAAAATCAAAGAAATGTTCCAAATACATAAATAACAAGTGATCCTGTGAAAAGAAGAAATGTGCGGGGAAAGGCTATCAAAAATGATAATAATTCTTATTGCTTCTCTAACTCCAGTTTAGGAACGATCCCCTTGTCTTCGCAAACAGTCGTTACAACTGTCGAACTGATGATGGTGGAAACATTGCATATGTCATTCAAACACTAACTGAACTTGCTGAATGTAAAGAGGAAGCTGTGATATCGTGGGGAATATATAAGTCTCTTTTTGTAGTAATAGTTCTTATGACACTTTCTGTAGTTATAAGTTGTTGGGGGTTGCTTTCAGTAAATTAAAATTTGTAAAGTCTCAGTGGTATGTTGAACCAGAAGAGTACCAGTGATGGGGAAATTAAGGACAGAAACAGTCTTAGTGGAAGCTGAAAGTCTTAATGAAGAACATGGACCAGTCTATTTTGAAGAAACGATGTTGAAGCGGGATCCGTCTATATAATAGAATGATGGAGGCAATGAACGGCACGTCTCTATTGAGAGGCCCACGGAAGGAATAGACCTACAGTTCGGAAGGCTGGAAAGTGGTGTTCGGCACACCGTATTCAGGATCGGGACAGAAGAAATGATAATAGTCTTTCAGTAAAAAAAATCTAAAGTGCTGGAAGATGATCCCTCTGTACATCGGTTGAAATACAACACTCACTTACGGCCAAATCGATACATGAAGATAGTGGAATGCGTTTATCACAATAACTCCTGTAGTGAGGTCATAGTTGGAAACTATTGATGTAGAACCGGGACCTTTATATACACGGCTGACTGCTTAAGAATTGTCCCAAGACATCAGGAGATGTACAATGCTGCAGAAAAAGTTCTTTCAGGCACGAAATACTACGGCAGCAGGAGTCCCCTAGTTCGGGTGGCTGGAAAGTGGTGTCGATTGCCGAATCGTATAACATTGGCTGTACGCAACAACCTTCAGGTAATCACAGTCAAATTTAGCATGAAAGGTTGAAGTAGCTGGTAATCAAGAAATCTTCCAAAAGCATTTGAAATTTAAAAAAAAGAGGTTTATTTTCTGACCCAATCTTGGGTAACATAAAAGGATATTTACAAGTGCAAGGAAGCTCGGTACTATATAAGCTGCAGCGAAATACAGAATGACCGCATTGGTCTAAAGTCTGAAGATTATATCTAACATGGCACCATTAACATATAGAAAGATAGCCCCCCCGATGCAGAATTGGCAGGGCCAAAACTCATGGGGTGCTTACACGCAAAAATATAAGAAACAACTCTCCCTTAGGAAACAAAAAATAATGGCTCTCTACTATTTTTTTCTCATCACTGGACAGGCGTGCAAACACGGAAAGCGAGGGTTACAATAGCGAGAAATACGCCAATTAAACAAAAAGCGGACCACCCGTCCAAGGCGTACGCAATATTACCTCAGCACGGAGGAAAATAGACAGTAATAACACCGCGAGCGCTTGATGGCCAAAAAAAGGAACCCGGCCTTTCCGATACCTCGCCAAGAGGATAGCATTCGAGCGCACCGAAAAAATTGAGGCCCGTGAATGGTTTAGCCCCGATATTACTAACGCTCCTCTGCTCGATTGGTCGAACCAGGGGAGAAAGACCTTACTGGGAAAGCGCTTCCTCGCCAAGCTGACGCCAAGTTCATTAATGGGAAAATCTTGCGAACAAGGGGGACGAGAGACACAACTTTTATCACTACTTTAAACCGATTTTATGGTCCAATTTAGGGGGCAAACGTAAAACGGCATGACGTGGACAAAGGCTAGTTGGATGTTCCCAAGAAACACCCTGCAATTACCAGCCATAAAATGTGCATTTTAGACAAACTTAACAAGGGAATCTGGAGACTAACACCTGGCTAAGCAATTTACAGTAGAAGCTTTTACGGTTTCAGAGAAATGGGCAACGGCTAAATTCTCAACAACACACACGTCGAGGGAACGGTATAGAAATTACACTATTTTATTTTATGGAGCAACTATTCAGAATTAGAGATTTTATATTAATTTAACGTGCGTTACCAGCTCAACCAAATTAATTATTTCTGGAACGAATTCCTCGTTACACTGAAGATGAACAAACTGTCGCTAAAAAGAGATCAGCGATTTTCTGCCAGACTTATCTGTTTGTAGGAGATAATGACAGAAATATTGAATTCTTGCGCCAGAAAAAGGGCAATAATAACCTGAATTCCTCTGGGGCATAACTCGCATATGCTCAAGGAAGGAACCTTAACTCATTGTCCACCGGTGCAAACGCAGATGGCCGGTAACGAGTCAACTCGTGGAAGTTAATGAGCGTGACCGGTCAATCAAATGGCCTGCCAACAATGTGTTAAAGAAAGGAGAATTTATTGCTTGGAGAGATCACCTAAATATAAAGATAATTATTAAAGCAAAATAAATCATTTTTACCTCACACACACAACAACTGTGACTTACCAAATTTCATTCGAACACAGAAACAGCAGACGTTTCGATCTCAGATAAGATAGACTCCAGTGGACAAAAGATTTGCATTGCTCACTGACGTTATTCAGAGCGGGAGATCCCTTTATTGTCTATGTACCACTGAATCTGCAATCGCAAGAACACATAAGAAAAGTCATTTCCTAAACATTTCGAAAATAATCGTCACCATTTAGAGATGCCATCGTTTAATCAAATACAAGTATAAGGTGGAGGGGGGGGTGGAATTCAAATGAATTACGATCCTAATGCACGCTTATATAGAACACATTTATCTATATATTTCACAACAAATGATTCTTTTCCTCTGTTTCAAAATCTTCTCCGTATAGACATCATTTTGAGTATACATATACACACATAAATAAAAACTTATTATGTATTTATTAAGTATCTTCGCACTAGGGAATTAAATATGATAGGATTTCACTATAGGTTAATTATTATTTCTAAATTTTACAAAGAATTTTTACATTTTAAATACAAATTGTTTTAATTTAATGCTGCGTATTTTAAAGTCTATAATTTTTTTTCCTCTTGTAACGAAACGAAGTCATAAAACTGTAGATACTAAAAGTCAGGCAATTAAATCAATTGCCACGATACTGTGCAAAAAGATAATTTCTACAAAACTAAACCACGAAATTCCAAATTAATTCGCAATGTGTATTCATCTTACTTCATTGCCAAGGGCTCTCTTAAACGGAAATGTAAGGAGGTATTTCCAGTTCCAGAGTAAGGTAGAAATAACCTTCATATTACGTAGAAAGACGCAAAATATTAAGAGCAATGACCCAGAAATTTTTTATTTAGAAAAAAATGCATTTAATACGGAAAAAATTCTCCAGAGCGCAGCGCTTCCTGAAACACTGGTCAAGAAATTCCAGTTAATAACTCTAATTTACTAATCAGCAACGTCCTCACATGACGCATCATCAGACTCTGGGAGAGACGCAGCCCTTATATGACGTCACGTACAAAAACAAAGCAAAAAAAGGAGGAACGGAAATGATGACGTCACGCAACGAGTTACGTAGTCAAGTGCTATGCACTCCACTCTCTCTTTGCACACGGCCCTTTTCTACGCCGGTATAAAGAGCCGGTTGCAGGAGCGGTTCATATATTCTCTTGCTCTTGAGATTTTCTCGTGGTTATTTCATATTAAGACTTAACTCTTCAATCCTTTACAATGGCCGATGTCGAAAAGACCTCATGTTGCAGTAAGTTACTTTTCAATTTTAATATGAAAAGTTGTAATTTAGTTGCAAAAGTGAATTCAAAAATTTTTAAATCTAGAATATTATATTGAAAAACAATTTCTTAATATTAATTCGAATAATTATTCGCTGATTTCTGTTTGTAACGTGATACTTTATTTTTCGATCACTATAGTATTTTCTCTGTCCTTGTGAGATACCGGAGAAAACAAAACGCTAAATTTCTCTCCGTGTTGTCAAAAAATATCATAAACCGTTAACACTTCCGGCTCCTAAGTTTACATAAATTCTCCTACTAGTTCTTTAATTGATTTGAATTGTTTTACCTCTATGTTTAAAATGAAGTATCTAAATAAATTACAAAATTATTTTCACTGAACTCTCTTTCTCTAAAACGATGTTCGAATGCAACTGTAAAACTCTTCTTAACTCTCATAGTAAAAATTCGAAGATTTGCAACAAGCTCCGAGTTTATGTATGAATTTCAAAATTCAGTACATTTTCTTTTAAGCTTATTCTCCTAAGTATGGTCTAGATTATCTCCTGGATTATGTAAAATATTTAATCATAACGTTCTCTAAGCTTTCATCTGTTTAGAATATGAAACGCAAATAAAATTTTAAAAAATCTTATTTAATATTTTTGTTGATATGTACTGTATAATACCATATATTCATTTTATCTAAGTTAAGATGCTTTAATTTATTTTTTCAACTTTTTTTCACTTTATAGTTGACTGTTATTTAAGAACAAAAAATTTATCACCGTGATCTTCAATTTTGTACCTCCTTTTTATAAGATAAATAAGCAAAAAGTTCACACTTGTTGAGTATGATAAATATTTAAGATGATAAATATCTTTAGAGATGATAAATATTTTTAATTTCTTAAGGAAGAACGTCTTTTATTTTACATCTTTTACTCGTTAATGTGAGATAAGAATTGTCTACTCTTAAATATACTTCCGCATTAAGGAAATCTAAGTTTCAAGTAACCGTCGAATATTTATCTGAAATTTGTGTTTATGAACTGCTAAAATTAATGAAGCGAAAAGATCTGTTTGAAATTGCGGAAGTGAAAATGTCCAAACTTAACACCTGTTGCTTGTGTCTGTATAAACGTTTCTCTGCAACGTAAGAGGATATGCTTTTTTAGCAAAACTGTTTTTTTTTTTACTTGTTTGTTTTTCACCAGGTAGCACGCCACATCTTGTTTAATGAAATTTTAAACATCCAGAAAACTTTATAACATCTAAAATATGTTAAATCAAATACGATGTCAAAAATGTCTAGGACGTTTCTAATCGAAACTGAAAATTAAAATTCTGGGTTTTATTTATCTAGCGAATTTACTTTACAGTTTTTAATTTTTCTTAAGCAATTTTTTTTCTCAAAACAACTAATTAATATGCTAGTGTAAGTAAGTACCTCATTCCTTTATTTCAAATCCTAAAACGACGGAAAAAAAACATGTAGTTTTCAAACTGAAAAGTTTGAATGCCAGTTTCAAAGCTAAAGGACGCTCGATATACATTATGTCTGTAATGGATTTGGAAAAGGGTATCTTTTACGCAACCTCTAATAATTTCATTATTTAGATTGTAAGATTTTACTGGAAAGAACTACAGATTCTGTTAAAAATTCGAATAATTTTAATCGACAAATCATTCGGTTTTCAAATGTAAAGTTTGAAATATTGCTTCCTCCTTAATATTTCGGTTTAGTCTAAAGAAATTTTCATGCGTAGGATATAGTCCCATGTAAAAAAAAATTACTTCAGTTTAGCCAAAAATGGCTTAGAACTATAGGATTCATAGATTTTTACTGAGGATGTCTTTCTTACTAAAAAAACACGTCCTGGGTATTGATCCCAGGTCTTGTCATTATCAATGCTTAGTGAAGGGATTGACCCTTTCGGAAGCGTATATAAATCATCCGAACATTTGACAAAATGTAGTTTGAATTAGCTTATTTTTCTGTATTAAGTTATTACAGAAGAAACTGATTTATTTTCTGGTTGTAATACAACCACTTCCTTCAACTGAACTGATCATTTCCCATTTTTAATGCTTGTATCACATGCAAAATTAGCCCAGTAAAATGTGGATATATTTGTTAATGGTATGTTATTGAATCAGATTCGAGTCAGGTTACGAAAACGTCAGAAATGCATGACCCCAATTCCTCTCCCCTGAGTTCTCAGTGCATCAAGTTGCATTGTCAAACTTTTAAGAGTCGAGTGATAATGACTTTTTTCATCTGCTAATTGACATCTGTTTAGTTATGTTATTAGTAACTCCGAAATCAGAAGCATGCTACTGAAAGAAATGCTTCTATTCTAGATATTTACGGCGGGACGAAGCGATTTAATAAGATGAATGCTCAGTTGAATGGGTTGTATCGACGCTGCATCCGAATCGCTTGATAATGAAATCTGTTTGGACGGCAAATCCTTTCAAGATTTCGGGTAACATTTTTGAACTGAAAGGAAGTCAAGATCTAGCAACGGATGCAGTCTGAATGAGATGAGTGTACCGGATAATGGAGTAATTTTGGAATGAATAGAAAGGGATGTCTCTGAATTGGGATGTTCTTCCCCCATCAGCCAAAGCAGATGGCTTTTATTATCATTTTATTTCTCTACCATTTGAGAAAAATTGGATAAGTATTGTACGGCAGATGTTCTAATAATTTTCGCCGAAACAGATGATTGATTGGTTTGAGGATCTGAGCATTTCTAATAAAACGTAGTGCCTTTCATTGCGAAATTTTTGTGGCATTGTGATACTGAATCTGATGCAGAGGTTTTCTCTTTGCTATTTTGGGATATATATTTTGCATTATCGTTTCCTACAGAAAAAAAAATGCCAATTTCCATACTTGGATATGTCGTTCATGGCTGTCATCACAAGAGAGGTGACTGAATATCATTTTTGAAGTGTTTGATTTTGAATACACGACAAACGTGATTGACAACGATCATTTTTCAAATTTTGACAACTGTCAGACATCATTTACAGAACTTTTCTCTGATTTGTTCAAAAACGTTGAATTAAGTAACGTCTCTGAAAACTAGGCACCGTTCTGCTGACTGGTATCGTGTAAAATAATTGAACCGAACAGTTGAACCGATAAAAATATTTATTATGCAAATGCAATATTCATAATGCAATTTCTATTTCTTGGGGGGGTGGGCAGGGCCCCCTTGCCACTGGTCTGTGCTCTCTCTTTAGTCATTACTATTGTAGTTTCTCCAATGGAATAAAGCAATTTTATTTAATTAAGAGTTTTTTATCTTTTTGTTGGATAAACCTGTATCAGTATGGTAGGTGCATTATTTTTCTCCGGGTTCTGCTCTGTTCTTTCTTTTACGCACCTTTGACCCAGGGATGAATGTTTTTTAATGTTCTTCATTTCTTACAAATTTCTCTTTGGTTTAATTAAACATTTCGATAGAATCAAATTATGGTAAATTTGGTATTTTTCTTTTTCTTAAAAGTCCTCTTAATGAAAATAGGAAGGGAGGGTATGTGTGTGAAGGGGGGGGGGGGGGAGGTCGCGACTGGAAAAAGTTTTCGAAACACTGTTCTATGAGTTTAAAAGTCATTTCAGGAGGTCTAAATTAATATCGCAAGGAGAAGGAAAATAATATTTATTTCGAACATTCCTCTTTTTGAACTTTCCATGTCGCTCAAACTGTCAATATACATCCACCCTTGTTATCGATTGCTACAAGGTCAAATCTGATGACATGTATCAGGCGTTGTTCGTTATATCAACATAAGGATTTCTAAAACATTACTATTTCGTTTGGTCATTTTTAAATATATATTTTATACAATATACGTGTAAGTAAAATGTATAAAAATATGTACCATAGAATTAATAAAATTTTTGATCATAGAAATGAAACCTCAAAGTTTAGAAAAATATTGCGTGCAATACGATCCTTTGAGTCAAATAAAATCGATCTAAATTTTTCTATTTAAAAAGACCGTGATTTCCACTGAATAAAACAATTGAAGCCAATTCATTTTTAGATTTTGTGCTCTACAACATCGTCGATCTATTATTTATTTCCTAATAATTCTACTCTGTTAATTTAAGGTTTCTTTATTACGGTTTGATCGGATTAAACAAGCACGGGGGACACACCCTGGAGCCATTTTAATGGAGATTTTTGCCTTTTGTCTCCTCGGCAAACTTTTCAAACTAGTTATTTAACGAAAGCATTGATGTTGCTAAATTTATAGGATTAGATACGACCGGGTCTTTCTACTAAAACTATAAGATGTATCGAAGCGAGACATTTCTTTATCTAATCAATCCACGTGTTCTCCCTATCAGACCGATCGTGATATTGATTTTGCCGACTTTCTTTTTAGCAGCCAATCTTTGATTATTCCAAGACCATTGTAGATATACAGATCCCTTGGCTGCATATATAAGTGAACCTTAAGTATTTTATCGATAAATTAGCAAACTGAAAAACGTGCTTAAGAATTCGTTGGTGTTGTTTTGAAAAGAGCCAGACCCCAAAAAAATAAAATAAAAAAAAATAAATTGTATGAATATGACCTCACGCATTCAACAAAGTTGATCAATCATAATTTTTAACCTTGAATCGTTTTTACTTGTTGACTCAAAGCGTACATCTTCAATTACGCTGTTGTTCAATGCGTAGTAAGCGCTCATTTCCGCGTTAATGTCACGAGGTTATAGTATTGCTTTTTGTCGGCCTTTTGCGTAATGTTAAAACTTGTTAATATCTCGAATCTTGGCGCCATCGGCTTCATAGATTTCAAGGTTTATTCTTAAAAAACAACAGCTCTGCTATTAATTGATTCGCATGACACTGTTGTGAAACGTCGTTTGTAAAAGGTTCAACATATTTATTTCTAGATTTTTTTTTAAAGACTAAATTTCTTAGACACATTTTATTTTTTCATTGAGTTAAAAACTCTTTATTTGTTTTTTAACTTTTTTAGCAAGATTATACTCGCATAGTTCTTATATGCTTAAGTTCATACTATTAATTATTTTATTTCAGATACATCTATAGGTCTATAAAGTCACATTTGATGTTTTTAAACATCATCAAAAAATTTATATCTTAATATATTAAATTTTAACGTATTAAATTTCAGAAAAATTTCAATTAAGTTAGGATGATTAATTGTAATGAGTTTGAACAATTCAACGAGGCAAGATAGGTTTTACTTTTTAACTAGTGGAACATTATTCAAAATAAAATTCTTGCTTTAAATCTTTTTTTTAAACATTTATACTTGAACGTTATGCTTTGTGTTACTTATAATTGTCCTCTTGAATAAATCAAAAGTTGTAAACACAATGCTTCTGTTGTACTGATATACTCTTCTTTTAGGTATCTCTGTATGTGTATGAAGTACGTTTAAATTTTCTGTGGCCCCTTTTTGGGAGATGATCTGTCAGAAAGGTTCTAATACAACGGTGGGCAAATACGGCTCTTCGTTGAGCCAAGTGCGGCTCCCATTAAAATTTTGTTTTATTTTATTCCCTGAACCGTTTGTGGTGCGCGTGTGCGCAAACCATATTAGCCAGTCCGCATGTAGGGAGTAGTAGCGGTAGTTGGAATTCAGCGCTCTTGCTTATTAATAAATATCTTTATTATATTTGATTTTTATTATATTTGATTTTATTATATCTGAATTTTATTACTAAAATTTTGAAATAATTATTTTCTTTTTCATAATTATATTTTTTTTTATGTGTTCGTATATGTGATTTATAAGAATATGCACTTACAATAAATAGAAAACTTTGAATTTGCGTGTCTACGTGTGGCTCTTTGTAAAATATAAAAAACCTCATTGCGGCTGTCTTTGGCCTCATATGTGCCCACCGCAGTTCTAATATATTCTCCTAAATCTACCTTCATTGTCTCGACCATAGTGTGACATTGATTGGATATTGAATTTTTCTGATGTGGGTTCTCTCTTGTCGAATCTGATTGAGAAAAAGTTATGAGTCTGAGACTTTAGTGGCTAATTGATAAACATGATTCCATTAAGTGATCGTTGCTATCAGCTGATGTGCATTTTCTTTCCATTTCAGCCGAAGCCAAGGAATGCTGCAAGGATGAATCCTGCTGCGAGAATGGCCAGGGTGCATGCCACACTGGCAAAGAAGAGTGCAAAGACAGCTGTCACAAGAAGGCTTGCGGCTGCAAGGCTGGAGAAGATTGCAAATGTTCAGAAGGCAAATGTGCATGCTAGCAGACGCCACGCATTTTTCACTGCTCTTTGCACCTCATGGGTCCATGGTATCGGTTGTCACCAGCCTACAAGTTCCTCACAACATCCCAATTGAAGATGATTAATTGTTTGCATATTTAGACATTTTAATCACGCGAATATTTGATGGTGGCAACCGTTATTTAAAATATCACTTTATCTGCTTCATTATTTTTGAATGTTCAGCTAAAACGCTGTAGTTTGTATTCGTCCGCATATTTTGCATTATCCTGATATGCAGTTCAACGTAGGTTGTAACGGCTAGAGGGCAGATGTCTCACAAATAAAATTAAGTTCTTTTGTCTAAACAGTGTATGTACTTTCCTTTCATATTGCTATTCTAAATATGTATCTAGTTACTTGTTTACTGAGTTACATGTTTAATACTTTGGCAGTCTATAAATAGTAATAGAGAATATTTTTAAATTCAAAATTTCATAACATATTTGCGCTGCCCACATGGTATAGTGGTTAGCGTCTTAAGCTTCCCCGCAGTGGGCTTGGGTTCAAAATAAGAATAAGGCTCGTCGTTAACGTGTTGTCCCTGCATGGGGAAGCAATACCGACTCTCTTAAGTGGTGCTCTCACAATAAAGTAGCCAGCAAGACTTCGTGATGAATTAAGGCGAATGTCTCGTGCCTTCACATTAGAAAAAATAACATTTGCTTTACTCTGGTGTGTCAGTTACTATAGTAATTTTCAGGGAATAGTTTTCAGTTTTTACATTACATTGAAGTAACAAGACATTATGATGAACGCTTTCATGCAGTTAATGGGAAAATATATTGTCAACTTTGCTAAATATGACGATAAAAGATAACGAGTCGTCATGGTTTTGGTGATGAAAATATAGGATTATCAAGTGAACACTGATTTTCATATTGCAGAAGATTGCATCTTTTATACCTTTCTCTAGAAAATTTACTAATTTATCAATAAGAATAATGAACTAAACGTTTAAAGTAAGAATTATTAATTTTTCTTTTACATTTTACCAGATCCTTCTATTTCAAACCTGAGTAAATTTTGCATCGTTCTTTAATATTTTATTTATATATTGAATTTTCAATAATAATACACGTCGTATTTTCAAATTCTTAAGATTCCAAAATTATTACACCTGTACAAATTGATTCTATTTAGCATTGTAGACCCAAATGAATTTAAATAAAGAGTCCAGATTATAACATTTACCTCTAATTTTAAATAGTTATTTTATAAGGATGTAATTTCGTAACTTGAGTAACTTTATTACTTTTGAACCAAGATAAACCTATCTGCGTGAAAGTGTGCGAAAAATTTAATGTTTTCATTAAAGTTTTGATTTTGAGACTTTCAATTTTGGTACTCGAGAAAGAAAGTAACAGAAATGAAACGCTAAACAATAAACGCTGTAATTCAAAATACCGAGAGCTGGGATTTTGTTTAATCATTTCAAGAGAAGTCAAATGTAAGATGCAAATCTTTTTGAAGAGATGAAACTTTTCGCAATCTGTAATAATTGTGAAAGGGGCCGGACGATGGCTGAATGGTCTGTGGGTTCGGGTTCCATTGTAGACCTGGATGTTCGTCGCCGTTTAAAATCTGCTTTAAGCAGTAGGTTCGTGGAGCAAAAGATCACCTCAATCGACCAATTCTGAATGAATTACTCAAATAAAATGCTTGTTGAGATGCAATTTATTTTAAATTAAAATTTTCAAAAAATTACCCAACATAGCTCAAAGTTTGGTAACATTTAAATGCATATATGTTTTCCGATATCTGAAATGGTTTAGAAATTGTTTTCAGCAATTTCAAACAGTGCAAATTACTTATTAACAAATTGGAAAGTTGAGTGATCGTCGAGCATATTAAATACTTATTTTAAGAGTTATTCAGCATGTGCTGTAAATGTTCGACCTTGAAACATTTTTTCATCCTATGCGTAATTTAATGACACTCATCAATTTGAATTGGTACTGAACGCATGTACAACATTATCTAATCCATAAACATTTCTAAAAATATTCCCATTTCTCAAATACTGCGGCAGCAATAACAAAATTCGAAAAAGAGATTAGTGATGGAAATGCTTCACATACCGCTCAATAACTCAAACGGGATACTTAGAACATATCAAGTCCATACAATGCTTTGACGACATCTTTAGTACATTTTTGAAAGTATCATTTTTATTACAGGTGTCCAATTTATATATGCATATTCAGGGTCCGATTTAGAAAATTTTTTACTATAAGCACAACTCAGGATTGGGGGGCCCCCTAACGCTGATATGGGTGTAAAATTTCCAAAATTGACACAAAAAAAAAATAAATAAATCATGAATCATCGTGAAAGTACCATTTTACCAAGAATAGGCTATTTGAAGCATAGAAGCCTAGAACATTATCAAATAACAAAAAGCAACATATTTACTTCATCATTAAATCACCAATACAATGCAACCAGAAAAGCTTATTAATCCCTTATATACACTATAACATGCGTATGATGAACTATACGTATAACTAGACATATGATGAACCAATCAATCAAATTTGAAAGGATATATAAAAAATATTGCTATTAAAAAGGTAAAATTTAAAAAAAAATTGAATTGGGAATTTTTTTTAAATAATTTTTTTTTTTTTTTGGGGGGGGGGGGGGGCTAGGCCTGGGCCTAATGGAAAATCAGGGCCTGTACATATTTGAATTGGGCGTTAACATTTGAAGATAGTTTTATTAACAGATTCTGTTGTATTTAAAACAGTTCGTAAATAACTGTAAAATAAAATCCTCTTTCAGTGATAATTATGGGAAATAAGTGTAATAATAGAGTGAAGTGTTAAAAATAGTAATTGTAGCATATATCGCACTCAGACGCGGATGAGAGGTAAGAATGCTAGACCGGGATTGAAAATTGAGGAGTTTTCTTTAAGAATAAATTTTCAGAAGTCTAAGAATATTACTAGTCCTCTTATCTGTATTTATTGTTGGGAATTTTTTTCGAGAATGAAACTCTAAACAACAGAAACATGAAATCTATTCCTGAAATTGCGCCGTAAATAGCATACCATACGCTCCCACACATTTCCACGTTAAGAGTCCTTTTTATATAAAACATCTTGTCTCTTTGTATTCATGAGATCCCATGCTCTATTTCCGTACATAGAAAACGGTTCATTTGTTATGTGGACTCCTGACCTTAATGTCCAGTTTACTATACTTGTGGACCCACAAAAGAAAGAAATCCACCATTCCCGATTAGCAGCTTCCCGCCACAGACAAATGCCACTCATTCATGAGATGAGCTCAATTACTGAGTTCAACAAACCGATGCATGCCAACAATGCCTCCATGAAATCAGCCATGGGGAAAAACGCCACGTACTAGGATGCGAAAAGCACTCACCTCACTTGCAGCGACAAGTTAGACATTGTTCAAGAGATACATTATTTGGCTACTTTTCGATAGAATAAATTTGAAAATTTTATTTGCATTTTCGAAGTAGAAATATCCGAAACACTTCAGTAGTCCACTTTAGAAAATGGAAGACAAAATAAAGGATATTTATAAAGTAACGTTCCTTCTGTTTACAATTACGTGTGTTGTTTCCCTTGTAGTACTCTGACTTTGAAATATTCTTAGAATGTAAAAGAGAGAAATAACTCTTTGTTGCATATTCAGAATTTTAGACATGGTGTTCCAGTGACATGCCAATATACTTTTAGACGTCTCCATGTTAAAGGAAGATTTTCGATGTTCACTTCGAGTCACCGAAACCAGTAATATAACACCTGTAAATTATTACATAAAAACTTGAAGATAAAGTTTATATAAATATATATATTTATATAAATATTGATTGTATCAACTAGTACAGTTACATACAACTGCATGAAGAAGATAAGTACTTGCATATCAAAAAATTTCACCCCTAGTTTTTTGCTTAAGGCTGCTATGTACTTAGGAAAAAAACCGTATTTCCCTTTTCCTCTTCTTGCAGACTCTTGTCTTTGAGGAGTCCAGTTGACAGTTCGAGAATTCCACTCCCCTCAGGATTGACATTTTGAGGGATTGTAATGGCTCTCTCTCTATAGGGGGGGGGGGGGGGTTAAGCACTGCCCCCAAATTTTTTATTTAAAATATATTTTTGTCAACTATTTACAGGTACATAAATGCTGATAATCAAATAAAATTGGTATTGTCAGATAGCCTGAACATTTCTCCAAAGCGCTACAGGATTCATTTTATAAATTTCGTCCACCGAAGGAATTTATGAGCGTTTAAAACACACTATACCGGATTTTTCCCCGAATAATTCAAATTTTAAAATATTAATTTCATTTTTTTAAAAACGAAAAATGTACACAAATGCAAAATTTCTTTCTCTGTGACGGAGTACAATTTAAAAAAAAATCTTTGAATCCATGTCGGCAATCCGTGGACAAATTTTCTCCATAGGTTAACATTGAGGTGAGCGAATCCAATGCGGTTAGTACATAGCAGCCTTAACTGCTTTCATAGATGTAGAAAAGTTTGTAGTCTCAGTTGAGAATGAGTAAGGAATATAAATTCTAAAGTTCTTTATTATATTACGTACTTTCAATTCAGTTCGTTGCTAATTTTTTGAAATTAAGACGATGTTTTCAACTGCGCCGCGAGACACCCATTCAGCACGTAATACGTTATGGGTCACATGGAGAAAGGACGTTGCACCTCCAGTAATATGTCACTACCGGAAATTAACATTTTCTTTTTTCCATACTTGTAGACGAGTAGATTTTAGAAAATTCATAGAAGCTTAACATTGAATCTCTCTTTAACAAGTTTCCTATATTTCTGTAGATGGTTGGTCGGTACAGTCAACTTTTTCTGCACTAGACCATTATTTCTGTAGATATCACTATATATTAAAGGTATACTTTTGGCCTGGATTCATATCTAGACTCTCTGATGCTGCTACCCTTATTTAAAAAATTCAGGCCAAAAGTCATGTATGTTTCTGTACTTCCAGATGTCAGATTGATTCACCAGCTGGTGCTCCCGTAATGGATACAACATGTCCTCAGGCATTACGTGCATGGCGAATAAAAATCCCATTATTAAAAAGAACTTGCCGACGTAGTAGATCGGCACAAAACTCTTTCTTGCAATCGCAATGTTGTTGAAATGCAAGTGTTGGGAGCGGAAAGAAAACATGGAGAATTACCAAAACCAAATAAAGCAATACCTCGCCATCACTTTAATTATTCAATAAATATGGATGCTATTAATTATGCATGAAATATACTCACATAATATATAGCAAGCTGCTAAATGGCTTATAACAATTACTTATGCACAAACTCAGGCATTTCAAGAAATAATACCAAAATGCCTGGCGTCTCGACCTTATATAGAAAATTGGTATTGATGCTTAAACGCATTGTTTGTCTTAAACGACAACATTATTTTGAATGGGAATTCAAGTAGTTTGTGATTTTTAACCGGTCAATCGAACCAACTCCAAAACATCCAACATCAAATTCTGTGATGTTTTGGAAATTTAAGGTTTTCAAAGGTTAAGAAAGAAAGATGTTTTTAAAAACATTCTACAAATGTAGAGTCACATGTTTGTAAAAAGCCATTCCGAAAGAAAAAAAGAAATTTAGGTAAACTTTGAAAAATAAAAACACACACAAAGGACTTTAAATACTTCATATCATATTTTATTTTTCTGCTGTTTATGACATTATATTCATTTATTCGTAATTTTTACACTGTAATTTTTTTATATTAAGTGCTTAATTACGCATAAATTACGCTTAATTACGCATAAATTTGTTTATTTTTATCTTTATTCTAACTTTTTCTCATGTATATACAGTGGCTCCCAAAAGTGTTCATTCACTTACGATTTTCAATGCAATAGGGGTCTATCCATTAATTAAAATGAATATTTCAGAATGGGTATTTAATAATAAGATCTATAATCTATTCTTAACAAAACTACATGAAATATTTTGAAAACGTAGTAAAACTTTATTTTTAAGAAACCAGTCATTAAAAAGTAACAAAAAGTTTATCTCACAAAAGTCATCGTACACTGAAATATTTTCGGATAAATTCATACTTAAAATTGTCGTCTGGAGCTTTATTTTTATTTTTGAATTGTTGTGGCGTTCAAAATATCGTTTGACTTTAATTTTTGCTTACCTACTCCGTAATATTCTATTTATTATTTAAAAATGGCTCATAGTCGTAAAGAAACAACAAACAGCATTCGAAAATTGATTATTTTTCATCATAGCAGTGGTAAATCAGTTCGGAATATTACTAAATTACTTAATTTATCCCATTCTACTGTGCAGTATGTGATAAAACGCTTTAAAGAAGAAAATCGGATCGAAAACAAGGTATGAAAAGGTCATCCAGCAAAGTTAACAAAACGTGATCAGAGATTTATAATTAGAAAATTTGTGAAAAATCCACGTTTGAGTGCTGTAAAAGTTTCTGCAGAATTTAATGAATTATTTTCTACTTCAGTTTCACCTGAAACTGTTCGACGAGTTCTCCGAGCAGCTGGATTACATGGGCGTTCCGCTTGTAGAAAAATTTTGTGAGTGAGAAAAACAGAAAGCTTAGGCTTTCCTTCGCACTATCAATGATAAATAAGCCCCAAACGTATTGGAATAATGCCCTATTTTCCGATGAAAGCAAGTTTAACATTTTTGGTTCCGGTGGGCGTATAAATGTATGGAGAAGAAAAAATGAGGAACTTAATCCCAAGAACTTAGTAGGAACAGTTAAGCATGGCGGTGGGGGTGCATGTCAGCATCAGGACGAGGTAATTTGGTATTTATTGATGGCATAATGAATCATGCTATTTATATAAATATTTTAAGAGACAATTTAAAATTATCAGCCCAAAATTTGGGTATTGGAAACAACTTTGTTTTTTTATCAAGATAACGATCCTAAGCACACGGCTCTCAACGTTCGCCTCTGGTGTCTCTATAATTGTCCACAAGTTTTGAAAACACCACCTCAATAGCCAGATTTAAACCCAATAGAACATATTTGGAGAGAACTGGAGGTTCGAGAACGAAAACACGACATTCACACGAAAAGCGAACTAAAAACAATTATGATGGAAGAATGGATGAACATTGATGCAGAAATTGCAAAAGAACTAGTGCAATCTATTCCCAGACGTTTAAAAGCTGTTGTGGATGCTAAAGGATATCCTACTAAATATTAATTTAACGAAAAATTATAATATTTACTAATATGTAGAGATTTTTTACAAGTGTACGATGACTTTTGTGAGATAAAGTTTTCGTTACTTTTTGATTATTGGTTTCTTAAAAATAAAGTTTTACTATGTTTTTAAAATATTTCATGTAGTTTTGTTAAGAACAGATTATAGATCTTAATTTTAAATACCCATTCTGAAATATTCATTTTAATTAATGGGTAGACCCCTATTTCATTGAAAGTCGTAAGTGTACGGACACTTTTGGGAGCCACTGTATGTGTATGAGTGTAAGGTGAGAAATTTTGCCAATTTCCTCCGTTTGCTGTAAAATAATGCAAAAGGAATCAGTTATTGAAGAAACTGTCTGATGGCATCGTATGAATGAAAATGAAAATCATCTGAATAAAATGAAAAACCTTACATTAATAAACCGATTTTTTATACTAAATTGCAGAAAACATTTAGTTTTATTAAAATTTTTTGCAAGTTCGGCCCTCTGATCGTAACATTTATTCCATGTTATCTAAAATAGAAAGTCCTGTGAAATTTCTTCCAATACTAACGCGATTTCGAATTTTAACGATTAGGTCACATACCAGCATTTCCAATCGTTCTTTCACTTTCCGAACGGCTAAACATCCTCGAAAATGGAACCCGGATCTCCTAGCAGGTATGCTGACCATTACAACATTAGGCCCTCATCTCAAGAATCCTCATAATCTGTCATTATTTATCAGCTGCATATTGCATAAACCTTTTACTACAGGAGGATTTGAGTCTAAATGTTTGTAGTTTTTGAAGGTTTTCTGGGATTTCTATCGCACATAACGTCCACCTCTTTGGAAAGTCCTTGTATTCTATCTTCAGACGACACCTCACATCTTCAATTTTAATGTTTAGCTATGAGAATTGTTTTTCTCTCTCTGGTTTTCTAATCACAGATTAGGAAATGCGTCGTTTATTAAACACGAAGTTTGAGTTTTAAATGAAGAATTTAAATTTTTAAAACAGCTTTCACGGCAGAAATTGGTATAGGACGGCATTGATGAAAGCTGTGTGGTTTTATGTATAGGATTTAAGATAGACCCTGTCGTATGTGAGTGGTCTGTTATAATAATTAGATGGAGGTGAAAATGGGTTTTAGAGATACCAACTTCCATCGTACGTTATGGAAATCACAATGGATGTAGAAAACTCTGCTTGTCTAGAGTTTATGAAATAATATATTGCAGTTAATTTATTAAACCTTAATATAAATATAAAACGAATAAATGCATACTAAAATGTGTCTATTCTACTAGTTTCACACTGCCTTTGCAGCTCTGACGTATGTAATGTACTATTCAGTTATTTGATGTGTCTGTTAGAAACAGGTAATAATACTTAAAAAAGTCATCCAGCTTAAATCCCTTGTAGTGTTTTTGTTACTGTCTTTAACATTATTGTTCTCACACACACACACACAATATGCTTATATATGTGTGCATGTGTGTGTGTGCGCGCGCTCGTGCGTGCACACACACATACATGTTTGTATACACACTAAAAATGAAATCCTGAAATAGCCTAAAAAAACCTACTTGCTTCAGGGTGACATTACTACGGGTATACGGCATACCGGTTCTGGCCACCCCTCCTACCTAAAACGGGTAGGAAATGACGACGCTCCATTAGCTAGTGCTCTGCCTTATACAGGCAAATCGTCTACCCAAAATCATTACACCAATAATTATACAATAAAAATATACTTGTATACTTGTTATATTATTAAATAACTGAATAGTACATAACATACATTAATAGCTGTAAATGCAACGGGAACTAGTATAGACACATTTTAGACATACATGAGACCATTTTAAGAAAGATTCAAGCTGAAAATTATCAAGAGATGTAAACGAGAAAGTTTCCAAGAAATACGCATATCATTTCATTTATAATCAGTCCATTTCACCACCAGTAGGCGAAAAAGAGGAAGAGCTCTGGCAAAAAGGCCTGTTTTATCTTAATGTTTTAAGAGGCTGCATGTAGGACAAAACTTCCATTGAACTTAACTGAAGTCAATTTGAAACCATGAGTGTCCCTTCAGGACCTTCAGGAAGAGTAGTGGGAACTATAGTACATGGGCCGGGCCCTCCACTGTAGGATGATATAGCAATGCAAAAAACTTCAGTGATCAGTAAAAAGCGAATGTAGGAAGGAAAACAGAGAGTGGGGAAAGCAAAAAAGCTTCGATAGTTCAAGAAAAGTTAAAACACGGGGGAAAATATAAAAAATTTAGACGGAGTGAAGCTCCAAGCAAGAACATGGTCACGTGGACCAAAGGGAAATGACTAGCAATAAAGAGGGAAGTTCCATGAGTGTCCCCACTCTTATGAAGTGCTTAGATAACACTCTACAATGCAGCTGCTTCACGAACACAGATACAAAAAAAAATCACACTATGTTTAAAAAAAAACACCTACCTTAACTCCTTAAACCAATGGTTCTGAACCTCGGGAGGCGTGAGGGATACTCAGGGGCTTTGCAATATATTAGGGTGGCCCTTATTTTTAAATTTTTTTTTAATGTCTCACCCCCTCAGTTTTTTCTAACTGGCCTAAAACTACTGCCTAAAAAAATCGGGTCATTCGCATAATTCTAAGTGGTGCCGCAGAGGCTGTGAATGTCGGCATTTATATAAAAATTACTGTTTTTCTCACAAGTTTAACAGAAAAAATGAAATAAGATTTTATGGGCTTTAATATACTAAATAATATTAAATATACACTAAAACATAGTTTTGCATAACCCACCAGCACGTAGGAATCACGATAGGGGGCACTGTGCAGGCGGCGTCGGCAGTACTGGTTGTCGGGAAAGCTGACCTCGGCGGTTAGTCATAATCAGTATTACGCTGTCTTCCAAACGAAGCAGTAGCACGTGGTTTGTTAAAAATGGAGCTAAAAAGTAAACTTCGCAATCATATATATCTGATTGAAAGAGAAACAAATCAATTATTAGGTAGCAAATTACCTTCTAACAAACAAGTAATGCAAGTGCTATTTTATAATATGAGATGCGTAAAATTAAGTCTCCGTGAAAGTGCTCGTTTACTAATTTCTGAAACTGTAATTTTTTGGCAAAAAGCACGAATACCATTTAGAGAACCTCAACAATGCTTTGTTAAACTTGAAGCCCTATATAATGAATGGAGAATGCTTCAAAAAGTTCTAAAAGAAAGAGCGAAACTCAGGAGAAAAAAGAACAAAAATTTAAAGAAAAACTAGAGGACCTATTTGATATTGCTTACTCTAATGCCTTGGAAACTATTGCAATAGAAGAAGACAGACAATTTCTCATCTCCCAGAGGCAGAAAGGACGAATTGGTGTTTTAGGGGGCATTGATAAAAGAACTGATGAAAAGGAAAAAAGAGTTCTAAAACGTCTTAGTGCAGAAAAACATAAAAAAATTTAAAGAGGATATAAAAATGAGTGAAACAATGGAGGACATAGACTTGGACATCGAAGAGTCGTGTAAGTAAAAACCATTAAGAACTTTTGAAATTTGTTTTTGTCCAATTATTACATTCTTAACGCAGTATTATGTAGTATATTTAGAAAAGGTTTTGTTTTAGTGTCAGTTTCGACTGAAAAGAGAGTTCATCTGAAAATGAAATTGACTGTGAAGATACGCTGTGTCCCACAAATCAGTCAGGTCCACCCAAAGAATGTAAACGTAGGAACATTAATTTTATTAACACCAAGTTGGTAGCAGCTCTTGATAAATGCAAGTTAAGTGACAGAAACTCTGTCCACATTTTAATGGCTACTGCAGAAGTACTGCTGATCTGCTTTGGGACACAACACTGAAGATCTAATTATAAATCGAACCTCGATACAGCGATGCCGTCAAAAGCTTCGTGCCGAGCGTGCTTCAGTAATCAGAAATGAACGTCTGACGTTACAGTCAGAGTTCAGTACCGTCCACTTGGATGGAAAGCTGCTTCCATCAATAACTAGAAACAAAAAGCTTGACAGGCTTCCAGTAGTTATTTCCGCTAACGGACAAGAGCATCTTTTAGGAGTTCCTCAATTGAATTCTTGGAGTGGAGACGATATGGCAGAAGCTATTTACTTGCTTGCTGAAAATAAACTTTTAGATACAGTGCAAGCCTTGTGTTGTGACACCACTGCGTCAAATACTGGAAGAATAAAAGGTGCTTGCGTTTTATTAGAACAAAAACTGGGTAAAGATCTCTTATACCTACCTTGCAGGCACCATATATATGAATTCGTTTCAAAGTCTGCTTTTGAAGCACGCTTTGCTACGTCGTCTGGACCCGAAACAGGATTATTTAAACGTTCCTCATAGTATTGGGGTTACGGCGCACCCCAATACTATGCGGAAAGAACTGCACGCCCTCAATATCCACGGATGTGTTGCTGCACTCAAACCAAACATCACCTCATCCAACAAAGCCGGCAGACTCGCTTGGTGTTTGCAACGTCGCAACTAGACTGTGGACCACTGAGAAACTATTTTATGGAGCGACGAGTCACGCTACACGCTCTTCCAGTCGGATGGGCGTGCTTGGGTTTGGCGAATACCAGGCGAAAGTCTGTAACCCGAGTGCATCGTTCCAACTCTCAAGTTCAGTGGTGGTGGTGGTGGTGTACTTGTTTGGGGGTGTTTTTCATGGTATGGCCTGGTACCTTTGCATGTTGTTCCTGGAAAATTGAACGAATACATCTACATGATCATTTTGATCAATCAGGTTCTTTCTACGCTCTGGCAATTTTATGGAATGGACGAATGTTACTTCCAGGACGACAACACTCCATGTCATGTTGCAGCCTCTGTCAAGCAGTGGTATCAAGATATGGATGCATAACGTCTTCCCTGGCCTGCTCAAAGTCCCAACCTAAACCCCATAGATCATTTGTGGGACGTGTTAGATCGACGCTTACGGGCCAGGGAACCACGTCCAAAATCTACAGCTGAGCTGGCGACATTCTTGCAGCAGGAATGGACACAAATACCCACAGCTGTGTATCAAAACCTTGTTGAAAGTATGCCCAGAAGGGTTGCTAGTGTAATTGCAGCACGTGGGGGACCATCCCACTATTAAAGTATATATACTTTCCCTTATACCATCACATCTGGCTGTTCGGTCCATTATTTTAGGGTAGTATATATATATATATATATATATATATATATATATATATATATATATATATACCGGGTGAGTCATAAATTCGTGCAAACTTCAAAAATTCATAATAAAAGAAATAATGCTCGGAAAAGTTTCCAAAAGTAACCGAAAGAGGGCGCTCACACGTCATACTGAGACGTTTTATGCAAATCAGGCAAACACCAACAGAAAATCAAACATATCACAATAACATGAGACTGTGCATTTATTTTAAAGTAATAGATGTTCAACATTACCATCAGCACAAGGTAATAGGCAAGTGAGACGCGTCACTACGCCCATTACAGCGGAATGTAGCATGTCGCCATCGATGGGAGCGACTGTCTGTCGAATGGCATTTTTCAGTTCCACCAAAGTGGTTGGGGAACCCCGGTACACACGAAACTTTAAGTATCCCCACAACCAAAAATCCGCCGGGTTCAAGTCTGGTGATCGTGAGGGCCACTGAACCTTACAACCTCGACTTATCACTCGGTCTTCAGTGAAAGATTCCAACAAGAACGTCTTGAAATCACGTAAAATGTGGGACGGCACACCATCTTGCATGAATGTGGCAACAGGTAACGCATGTCTTTCCTGCAATGCAGGCTTAATGTGGTCACGCAAAAGCATAAGATACCGTGCTGTAGTGACTGTACAGGTTTTCCACCCGAATACAGGACAAGACTCTTCAAAATAGAAAGGGCCCAGAATAAAAGACGCGGTGAAACTGCACCAAACAGTCACACGAGGAGAATGCAGTAGCCGGTTCAGATACTCACGAGGGTTTGAAGTCGCCCAGATACGATTGTTTTCCGTATTAACGTCACCATGCAGTGAGAAATGGGCTTCATCCGTCTACATGACATTCAGCAACCATTGTGGTTTACTTTCCATTTGTGCCAGAGCCCATGTAGCAAAGATTTGTCTTGCATCTGTATCTGCCGGTAATAACTGGTGAAGTGCATGGATTTTGTACGGATACAGATTCAACATTCCGTGCAGAATACGTCGAATCGACGGTTCCGAAATCCCCGTTCTTCTTCCAGCTTCACGAGCACTGCTACTTCCCGTTGATGTCGGCTGCAAAATTTTCCATAGAACTTTGTACAACATGGACGCGGTCAGCGCTCAAGGATAGTCTGCCAATTCGTGGACGATCCTCCAAAATCCCCGCTTCCTCAAAACGTCATACTAAATTCAGTATCCCATTCAATGAAATATGCCTTTTTCGCACCTTCAGTCCTTTCTCCGTGCGAAACTTTCGCAATGCAACAGTTGGGGATTCACCATTCTTGTAGAAAAGTTTAACAACCAACACTCGATATAGTAAAGAAAGCATGCTGCAGGCTTCGAATGACGGATCCATTTCCAACCAGGTGTTTTATTGATAGCCTGATTTGCATAAAACGTCTCAGTAGGAAGTGTGAGCTCTCTCTTTAAGTTACTTTTGGAAACCTTTTTTTTTTTTTTTTTTTTACATGAAAAAAATTTCAAAATCCCTCTGATCATATGGGCGCAAACAGAAAACTTTTCCGAGCATTATTTCTTTTATTATGAATTTTTGAAGTTTGCACGAATTTATGACGCACCCGGTATATATATATATATATATATATATATATATATATATATATATACAGTGATTTCCGCTTATAAGAATCACGTTTGTTATTACTGTTTTTGATTCTTATAAAGCTGTTGATTCTTATAGCCGAAATTTAGGTTTTTGGACAGGCACACACACACCTATATATACATATATTAGATAATTTACCATAAAATACTCTTTAATTTACGTTAATTATCTTTTATTAAAATTATTTTTTATAATTTTTAAAATACAACTTAATTTCTAGACCTATAAGTAGATGCACATGATTATAGTAAGAGAAGAAAAAAATCCAAAATTTGTTACAACATACCTGCTTAACAGTTTTAACATTTCAACTACAGGAAGGGAGCAACAAAAAGTTTTCTATGGTAGTTTGACGTAATGAAGTTTTCAGGAGGCTGTTTATACCTCTTTCAATACTAATAGTCTCAGACGAAGATTCACCTTCTATCTTAAGTTTCACGGTTTGATAACGTGCTGAATCTACTAATGTCACGTTTGCCTAAGTAATAGTGGACCCTTCGCCGAAGATTTATGTGTTTCAGGGTCCAGGAAGCCACAACCAGGATGTGGGAGGTGGGAATAAAAAGTCCCTATTTTTGTTTGTCAGTGGAGAAAAGTGAAATCGGACCCGGACGGGTAAAGATGCCCCTGGGTCAAGTTAATAGGACAGTGTTGTCCTAAAGCGTTTAAGGGGAAACTATTATGTTATGTCTAACAAAGAAAGGGATGAATTTTACGACTATATTCCATCCCATCTTATCAATCGCTCTTTAAAAAAAAAAGAAAGAACTTCGTGTCTTTTGAGGGTTTAAGTGGCTTTTTTGGAAAAATGAATAGAAAACGAAGAGTGTAAACTGATTCTTAAAACCGGTGGATTGATTCTTTAAAGCGAAAATGTTAACATGGAAATAATACATTTGTTTTTGTTTTCGCGATATTGATTCTTATAAACGATTCATTCTTATAACCACTGATCACTATAAGCGGTAGTTACTGTATATATATATATATATATATATATATATACATATATATATGTGTGTGTGTGTGTGTGTGTGTGTAGACTCGGACCCTGATACCCTATGCTCGAGCCATACGCATCGGGCCAGATCGACCCCCCCCCTCACCCCCTGGCTGCAGGAGATGGAGGGAGAGAAAGGTCGATCAACGGAGGAGAACGAGCTTCGCCATTGGTGTGGCAGGTTCTCTCGGGATCTCGCTCTTACCACCCGCTTCTGGGCGAGCGGGTTATGTAATGCTTATTTTTTTAATATAATTGTTGTCGTGTTTTTAACCTAGTGTCTAGGATTTTATTTCATTGTCTCCGTTTATTTCTTCATTTGCCCCGTGGTACATTGGTTACCACATAATCTTGGGGGCCCGACCGGGATTGTTCCTGAAAGGACTGTTTACATATTTACATAACGTACTATTGTACCTGAAAGGACTGTTTTCACAACGGACTTTATCGTAATCTGCACGTGAAGTACAACGTAACAACGTCATCGCCTGGAAATTCAGGTAGGAATAACCTTATCTCATTTCTTGCATCTATAATATTTTCGCGATGTATAAGAATACGCGGAAAGAAGGTCTAATTGTTTTGGTTCAGGAGCTTGGATTGGAACTGCCACCGACTCCCTCCATAGCGACACTCAGATATTTTTGAAACAGATAAAGAGTCCGTACAGGACACTTTAAATAACATTGCGGAGGAAAGAAGGCTAAAATTCGAAGTTGAGGCCGCACAAAAAAATTGAAGAGCAAAAAATCGAACTTGAACGGATTAAACTTGCTCAGTTGGAACGGGAAGTTCAATTGGCTAATGCTCGAGAAAACACAACGAGCGTCCGAAACGTTCAGTCAGGTTCACAGGTGAATATGGAACCGATAGTTACGAACACTTTAGAATCGTTAATAAAAAGCATTCGTGTTCTTAGTATGCCAGTCCCTACAAGACCAGAGAACTTAAATTTGTTCTTCCAAACTCTGGAGAGGGCATTTAAGACGAAAAATTTTAGTAATGATTTCAAGGCAGAGATATTAATTAATTTACTCGGCGAAAAAGCTAACAATATTTTGCGGTACATCAGCGAAAATTAAATAACTGATTACGAGAAAATTAAAGAACTGGTACTTCGAGATTATCAGCCGACACCACAGGAATGCTTAAATAACTTCCGAAAAGCGCAGCGATATGCAGATGAAACACATATCCAATTTGCGTCGCGACTTACTGCTAATTTCCAGTATTATTTGAAACTGCGGAAAGTAACGAATTTCAATGATCTCTGCGAATTAATAGTAGCGGACAAATTAATGGAAACTTTGGACAATGACACGGTATTTCATATCGGAATGAAACAAAGTGACTTTTGGTATCGTCCGGTCCAACTGGCGAAGGAGATTGATTTTTATTTCGTGAATAAGAACAAATCATTGGGCGATACGACCCGCACTAAAGAAAGTAGTAGTAAATTTGCATATCGCAACCAGAAAGGCGACTCCACGCGTAGGACAGATAACAAAAACAGTCAACATTATAAGGGTGAAAATTCTAAGCGAAACTATAAATATGATATTAACGACCAGAGAAGTTATTCGGACAAACTTGTATGTTTTTCTGCGGAGGTAACCACTTCGCAAGGGTGTGTTCAACACGCAATCCCCAGACTTCATTGGACACCACGAAGAATGAAGCCCCTATATTGGGTGTGTTACAACTAGTTCCGCAGATATCGTTGTAAACAGATTAAATTATATTAAAGTCCATGTGAACGGAAAACGCGTAAACGCAGTGAAAGATTCTGGTGCCCAAATCACAGTCATAAAAGGTACACACACCAAGAATATGAAATTACTGGACAAAACAATTAACCTTGTTGATTATCTTGGGGGCACAACTACAGAAAATCTCGTAAAATTTATTATATCCCTAGAAAATGGCAATCCTATCGAAGTCGTTTCTGCTGTAACAGACAAATTATGCGTAGACTGTATCCTTAGCCCAAATGTTTACGAATTACTAGATTCCCCTCAAAAATGCGTCGGGGGGGGGGGGGGGGGGGGAAGAAGAGCCGAACGGCGTTGGCCGCGAAGGTCAACGACCCCCGCCTTCTACCGAATTTGGAAGCGAGGGTGGAAAAAGTACGGAGTTTCGTCGGGGTGAAAATTTTAGGGACAGCGAAGCTATGAATGAAGAATTAGAGAGATTTATTTTCACGATTTCCTGTGATAATGGAAATAAAGATATAATCGATTTAGACCACGTAAAGAATTCAGACATAAGAAAAGAAGTCTTAGGTATTGTAAATAATTATGAACCAGAAAAAGTACTCAGCACAAATTTAAAGTTATCTATTGTCTTAACAGATGATATTCCAGTTTGTAATCGTTCTCGGAGATTGTCTTTGGAAGAAAAAAAAGAGGTTGATTCTCAGATTCAAACATGGTTAAAGGAGGGAATTATAGAAGATAGCAATTCTGATTACGCATCGGCCGTGGTTCTAGTAAAAAAAATGGATAACACAAAAAGATCGTGTATTGATTATAGAAAGTTGAATGCAAAAACAGTTAAAGACAGATACCCACTTCCCATAATTGAAGAGGTGTTAGATGAGTTACAAACGGGGAAGGTTTTTACCAAAATCGACCTAAAAAACGCATTTTTTCATTTGGACGTAGAAGAAAACAGTCGTAAGTTTTCTTCATTTGTCACCCACCGAGGGCAATATCAATTCAAAAAAGCACCATTCAGATTAACGAATTGCCTAAGTATGTTCCAAAGGTATATCTGTCAAGTGTTCAGGGAATTAATTAATGAAGAAATTATGTTAGTTTACATGGATGACGTAATAGTGCCATCTGAGAACGAACAAGAGGGAGTGAAGAGACTGAAGAGAGTATTGGATGTTGCTTCTAAATATGGGTTAGAATTAAATCTGAAGAAATGCCAATTATTAAAAAGGGAAATAGAGTTTTTAGGCCACATTA
The DNA here is from genome assembly GCA_907164885.2 of Dolomedes plantarius. Classification (NCBI taxonomy): domain Eukaryota; kingdom Metazoa; phylum Arthropoda; class Arachnida; order Araneae; family Dolomedidae; genus Dolomedes; species Dolomedes plantarius. The sequence continues at coordinate 12,672,566 of OU015501.1, forward strand.
TCAAAAACGGTACTGTGCGACCGTCACTCGACAAGACGAAATCAGTTCGAAACTTCCCGAAACCCAAGACTGTCAAACAAGTACAGAGTTTCCTCGGACTTACTGGATATTTCCTAAAATTTATCCCAAATTACGCCAGCATTGCGAAACCGCTTAGCGACCAGTTACGCAAAACTGTAACTTTTATATTTGGGCCAGAACAGCAAGCTGCTTTTGAAATTTTGAAGGAAACTCTTATCAAAGAACCAGTACTTCAAATTTTCAAACAGGAGGCAGAAACTGAATTACATACAGATGCCAGCAAGTTTGGGTATGCCGCAATATTGATGCAAAGAGCTAATGATAATAAATTTCACCCTGTATACTACGCGAGTAAGAAGACCACGCCACAAGAAGAGAAATATGGCAGTTACCAGTTAGAGGTTCTTGCTATAGTCGAAGGCCTCAAAAAATTCAGAAGTTATTTATTAGGAATAAAATTTAAAATCGTGACGGATTGTTCTGCTTTTACTCAAACCATGACGAAGAAAGAGTTGACACCAAAAATAGCTCGATGGGCATTGTTTTTAGAGGACTTTAACTACGAAATTGCGCATCGAACAGGGACTCAAATGCGACACGTTGACGCACTGAATCGTTACCCTATAATGATGGTGTAACGCGTTGATCGAGGTAGCAATCAAATCAACAAAAAATCACAGCCAAGTAAATTAAAATCGACGAATTTATTTCAATTCGGAGGAGAAAATTTGGAGATTGATGATCAGTTAAACAGTTAATGATAGTTCTCTAAGATGACGACTGAGTCTGTTAGGAGGAGTTACCACCTGAAGTTTCGCTAATTCAATATTATCGAATAGTTCATTAAAATTAGAGCAAGTCCCTCGATTTTCGCTCCCTGCAGGGCGGATGACTGCGAGGCACTTTATAGGATCAGGATGATCCGGACTTGATGATCTCGTCTTGAGACCTCGTCGAAATGTAACCAAGCTTCCTAGCCGAAGCTAAAAGTTTTGTTCGTGAGAAAATAAGCCGCCGACTACGCGATTCCGCGTATAGCCTTTTCTTTCGACCCTGGATGGTCGGATGAGTCTACCACAGCTTAGCAGATCGCTAACTAACTTTTTCTTGCTCGTCTCATTTTGGACTCTCTCGCTCCGTCCAGAGAACTCGTCTCTTATTGGATCTTCTAAACGTGATGTCATTTTTAGACTTTTCGATTTGCTGGCAGGCAAGCTGAAATTTTCGTGATTTCCTGGCTTCCCGGTGGTCCTGCGTCATTAATCTGGAGCGCCGTGGCGAATTTCTGTTCCGCCTAGATGTCACGTTTTTCCAACCGCTTTGTGTTCCTTTCGTTCCAGCTCCCCGTCACCTGCTATACGTTAAAGGGGGGGGCGTGTCGGTCAGCTGCGACAAATTCCAGCCGTGTGCAGCGTATATTTTAATTGTGCGAATTATTTTAATTCGTCACAATGGTCAAAGTTGATGACATAACATCCAAGATAGTACATGCTCAAACTACAGATGAATATATCAACACGATAAAAAAATTGATATCTGCGGGCAAAGTTGACCAGTACATTCTTAAAAACCAAGTACTGTACAAGATAGAGAATGATCGTGATGTGCTAGTTGTGCCGACAGCTATTCTGACGGAAATAATCAAGAGAATACACAATACAAACCATTTTGGGGTGACTAAAACCGAGACTTTAGTCAAACAAGACTATTATTTCCCAAACATACGACAGAGCGTTGAAAAGGTTGTAACCAATTGTGCTGAATGCATCTTGATAAATAGGAAAAGAGGAAAGGGTGAAGGAATTCTGCATCCTATCCCGAAGGAAGACTTGCCGTTAAGCACTTATCATATCGATTTTATTGGGCCTTTACCATCAACGAACAAAAACTACAAACACATCTTCACCGTGGTAGACGCTTTTTCGAAGTTAGTATGGCTTTATCCCGTAAAATCGACAACCACTCAAGATGTTTTGCAAAAGCTGAAACAACAGCAGACTGTCTTTGGAAACCCCCTAAGAATAATTGCAGATAGAGGAGCCGCATTTTCTTCAAAGGAATTCGAAGAATTCTGCACTAGTGAAAATATTCAACACGTAAGCATCACCACCGGGGTACCTCGCGGGAACGGACAAATTGAGCGCATGCACGGCACACTGATACCAATCTTAGCAAAACTTTCAATCGACGACCCAGAGAAGTGGTATAAGCATGTTGATGCTGTACAACGTGTCATGAACGCGACAATTTCAAGAAGCACTAATAGAACACTATTTGAATTACTCACTGGAGTAAAAATGAGGGGCAAAGAAAATGCAGAAATGCTTAAGGTCCTAGAAGAAGAACGAATCAATACAGTGATGGAAGAGCGTGAAAAACTGCGAGAAGAAGCTAAGAAAAACACCCTCAAAATACAGGACGAAAGCCGCAAAAGCTTCAATAAAACCAGGAAGGAGGCACGCATCTATAATAAAGGGGAGCTCGTAGCGATTCAGCGTACACAGTACGGAAGTGGACTCAAACTACGACCTAAGTTTTATGGCCCATACCAAATTACAACTGCCAAGCCAAATGACCGGTAAAAAGTGCAGAAAGTGGGTCAGCATGAAGGACCTAATGCCACGACTACAGCAGCTGATTTTATGAAGCCGTGGAAAGACTAGCTCCCTCAGTTGATAAGGATCCTTCGAAAAAAATGTTGTACATAGTTTTCTAATCTTTGTTATTTTTAGTTTTTGCCAGGTTATATTCCAGTATGATAGCAGACACTGGGGTCAGTGTCCTGTCAGGAAGGGCCGAGCTGTAGACTAGGGTGGAACGAAAAAAACTTCTTTTTGAATTTCAATATGCTCTAGTTTTCAAAAGTTGCCTTTTAACAAAATAAAGACGGAAATTAAATATTAGCGTAATTGGTGCATGTTTTCAGTTAGCGCAAGAAGAGCAAACTTTTGGTTTTTATTAAATTTTTGACAAATTTCGCAATTATTTTGAAATTGAATACACTTGTAGTACAAAAAAGTAGCAAAATATGTAATTTAAACATTCCTTTTAGTCAGGAGATCTGCTAAACAGGTTATATAATACGTTTTACTTCATAGAAATAGTATACATAAAGGCACTTAAGGACGAGGCACTTAAAAGACACTCGGACATCACAGTGGAACGAAAAATTTTTTTTTTCTGAATTTTAATATGCTCTAGTTTTCAAAAGTTGTCTTTTAAAATTAAAATTAAGAATATAAAATTTTTTTGCTCTACTAAAATATTTTCAAGTGCCGCAAAGGGCTTCAAAATGGATATTTTTATGAAAAAGTGATTATATTTGTATTTTTTGTAAATTTCTTCTATAGTGTATTAAAATAATGTATATTTTTCTGTAAATAAACTATTCAAAATATGATATTTTGACAGAAAACTTGCATATTCTAAGTATTTCTAATTTTTAAATGCCATAACAGAACAACTGATTTTGTGGAATTTCGCGATTTTCATCATATTAATTTTACATTAGCATATTCTTATAATACACATTGGAATGAAAGAAAAACAATTTTTAATTGACGGACCTTAGTTAAAATAAACAAATCACACTTATTTAGAAAAATATTAATGTAATGTCTATTAAGGCAAAACATTTTTTGAAAAAAATATTCATGTTTTTCAAAAGTCCATATTAATCACACATGGTTTCCATTACTTATTTCACTGACACATTGAATTGTTTTTTTGTTTCAAATTTTGGCATTATTTTTTGAGAATATATTTTTGTTTTTATCAATGCATCTCTTAGAGAAGTACCACGAACGAACAAGGATGACCAGGTAACTAATTTAACAATCCTTTCTACTACTTGTGTGTGACATGGAATGTTGTTGAAGTCAATAATTTGTTTCTCTTGATCAGATTCTTTTGCTTCCTTTATAAACAGTTTTAGTTTGCCATCAGAAACATCCCTCGTCATAGGAGGTTCTGTTACTTTAACATCATTCCATTCACTCATATCAATATAATCCTTGGCATTAAAGTTTATACGTGGAACTAAATTCTTTCTGATGCCTCCTTCATTTTCCGCCCTTGCTTTTAGAATCCGGCGTAATCCAAGCTCTCTTACATGACTACGATCGTCTAATATCATACAAAGGAGGAGATTTTCCGAAGCGGCAAAGTATGCATTTCTTTGAATGACAGGGTCAATTACATTTTTAAGAATCTCATGGAGATAACGTGAATAGCTTACAAGTTTCCACAAGTGCTTCGATATACGGATACAGGATGGTTTCAGCTTTATGTTCAACCAAATTGGTGCATAAACTTTCAAAATGTACTCAGTCAGTCTTCGGAGATTTTTTGCAGGACATTTTGTTCCCACATACAAGGGAATTAATCGGTTTGCTAATATAAGCCATCGTGAATGACAAAATTTTCCTGGTTTTCTCATGGAGAAATCAGAAGAGCACTTTCCAACAGAGATTGCATTATACATTTCTAACAAATATTTTGGGTCCACACTTAAATCATCCTTAATTTCTAGTAATGTAATGTTATTTTCAAGAGGTGAAAATTCAATCACTGGAAGTTCAGAGCAGTTTTCTAGTTGTTTAAGAATTTCTCTTCCAAATTCATTTGGGCCTTTAGTTTTTCCATCTAGGAAACAAAATAGGTGACGTAGGGACAGTTCATTTAAATTATTGACTTCAACAACATTCCATGTCACACACAAGTAGTAGAAAGGATTGTTAAATTAGTTACCTGGTCATCCTTGTTCGTTCGTGGTACTTCTCCAAGAGATGCATTGATAAAAACAAAAATATATTCTCAAAAAATAATGCCAAAATTTGAAACAAAAAAACAATTCAATGTGTCAGTGAAATAAGTAATGGAAACCATGTGTGATTAATATGGACTTTTGAAAAACATGAATATTTTTTTCAAAAAATGTTTTGCCTTAATAAACATTACATTAATATTTTTCTAAATAAGTGTGATTTGTTTATTTTAACTAAGGTCCGTCAATTAAAAATTGTTTTTCTTTCATTCCAATGTATATTATAAGAATATGCTAATGTAAAATTAATATGATGAAAATCGCGAAATTCCACAAAATCAGTTGTTCTGTTATGGCATTTAAAAATTAGAAATAATTAGAATATGCAAGTTTTCTGTCAAAATATCATATTTTGAATAGTTTATTTACAGAAAATATACATTATTTTAATATACTATAAAAGAAATTAACAAAAAATACAAATATAATCACTTTTTCATAAAAATATCCATTTTGAAGCCCTTTGCGGCACTTGAAAATATTTTAGTAGAGCATAAAAATTTTAAATTCTTAATTTTAATTTTAAAAGACAACTTTTGAAAACCTGAGCATATTGAAATTCAGAAAAAAAATTTTTCGTTCCACCGTGATGTCTGAGTGTCTTTTAAGTGCCTCGTCCTTAAGTGCCTTTATGTGTACTATTTCTATGAAGTAAAACGTATTATATAATCTGTTTATCAGATCTCCTGACTAAAAGGAATGTTTAAATTACATATTTTGCTACTTTTTTGTAACACAAGTGTATTCAATTTCAAAATAATTGCGAAATTTGTCAAAAATTTAATAAAAACCAAAAGTTTGCCCTTCTTGCGCTAACTGAAAACATGCACCAATTACGCTAATATTTAAATTCCGTCTTTATTTTGTTAAAAGGCAACTTTTGAAAACTAGAGCATATTGAAATTCAAAAAAAAGCTTTTTTCGTTCCACCCTACTGTAGACTCGGACCCTGATGCCCTACGCTCGACCCATACGCATCGGGCCAGATCGACCTCCCCCCCCCCTCACCCCCTGGCTGCAGGAGATCGAGGGAGAGAAAGGTCGATGAACGGAGGAGAACGAGCTTCGCCATTGGTGTGGCAGGTTCTCTCAGGATTTTGCTCTTACCACCCGCTTCTGGGCGAGCGGGCTATGTAATGCTTATTTTTTAATATAATTGTTGTTGTGTTTTTAACCTAGTGTCTAGGATTTTATTTCATTATCTGCATCTATTTCTTCATTTGCCCCGTGGTATATTGGTTACCATACATATATATATATATATATATATATATATATATATATATATATATATACAGAGGCTGTTCGCACATTTTTTAGACGATTTTGGTAAGCGGTAATAAAAAATCGTTTGCTGCAAAAGAAATAATTGCAATTGTATTATGTTTTAAAAAGTCAAAATTATCGTCTGCGGCTTGAAAGTTTTGTTTTTATTAAAAATGGCGTTTTTAACAAAGCAGTGGTTCGAAGGCTACATTTATGCTCTTTCCGAAGAGAAATATGCATACTCCGTTATCCAAAAACGATGTGAGAGTCATGGTTTTGTGATATCTAAAGCGTCGATAGTTAACATCGTTAACAAAGAAGGAAAAAAACGTCAAATTGGAGCCTCAAGTGGGACAAAAATTCCAAACAAGTATCCAAGGAAAAAATTAACATCTTCGACTATTGCAAAAGTACGTTGTTTAATGTTAAAAGAAAATCCCCTAGTCAAAGGACAGTTGCAAAATCATTAAAATGCTCGGTGTCCACTGTAAACAAAATGATAAACGTTGATTTAAATCTTAAGAAAGCGAATAAACGCAATGTGCACCGTCTTCTTCCAAATCATATCGCTGAACGCAGGACACGCTGCAGAATTCTATATGAGAAACACTTATCCAAAGAAACATGGAAAACAATTGTCACAATAGATGAATCATGGGTGTATTTAAATGATTGCAACAAAAAAAGAGGAATTTATTATCATAAAAGGGGAGAAAAAAATTGAAGTGCATGGTTCAAAGAATAGAAAGAAAGTTTTTCTAATGGGTTCATGATTGTTGCTGGTTTTTCTTATAATGGCAAGTTAAAAATAAAGATAGCGGAAAAAAATGTCAAGATTAACTCCAAATACTATCAGGAACATATTTTATCGCCAATTTTTCTGAATGAAATACCATCGCTTTACCCACAGTGCCATCAATCTGTGAGACTCCATTCGGACAAAGCTAGCAGTCACACATCAAAATTCACTCTAAATTTCCTAAAAGAAATGGAACAAAAAACTGGTATCATGGCTATACCATCACTGATATCCCTACTAAATCTCCCGATGTATCACCTATGGATTTTTGTGCTTTCGGACTTTTAAAATCTGCATTATCCAAACGTCGTCCCAAAACCCTTACAGGACTCTGGAAAGCTGTTCAGGAGGAATGGGATAGAATACCTCTTCTGACACTTCAAAAGCCATTATTATCCTGGAAATTGTGGTGTCGAAAGATAGTTCAGAATAAGGGATGTCAAATAGAACATTTAAAACACAAGAATTTTATGTAATTTAGTTTTGTGAATACAATATACATCGTCTAAAAAATGTGTGAACGGCCTCTGTATATATATATATATATATACAGTGTGTAACAAAATTATAAGACCACCCAAAATATCACTCATTTTAATATTACACTGCATAAAATGAATAATTTTAAAGTTTGAAGCAAAGCGATATTTTCTCAAATAAATCGTTTAAAGGAAAAAAAATTGAGTTAATTTCACACAGCAAAAGATTTTTTGAAATGTCGGTGTAACATAAATATAAGACCACTTATTTTTTTATTTAAAATCATTTGCGTTTTTAAAACTATTTTATTTTTTCTTTCAAAATCGTAGATAAACTGTAACTTTACATCACAAAAAAGTCCAAATCATAATATTGTAAAAGAAATAGAATTTAATTTGTTTGTTTTTATGATGAAATTCACAATGCCGCGTGGAAGAGATTTATCTGAACTAGAAGTTCGAAAAATTTGGTTTTATAAGGGCTCTGGAAAATCGGAACGTGAAATAAGTAAGATACTTAAACGTTCTAAAACTGCTATTCATAACGTTTTAAGTAAAATAGATTTTTATGGAAAATATAAAAGATCTGGCAGAAAGAGTAAATTATCAGCTCGCGATAATAGACAAATTTTGAAGCTTGCAACGAAACATAACTTGTCTACTCGTAAAATAACACAGCAGACAAGTAAAACTATTTCACATATGACAGTCTGGCGCACTTTAAGATCAAATTCAAATGTTGCTCTTCGGAAATTAAAAAGAAAACCAAGACTGTTAAAGCATCATAAAGAAGGAAGGCTGAAGTGGGCAAAGGAAGTCATAACCTGGGATGCTGCTTGGAAAAATATTATTTTTTCCGACGAAAAAAATTTAATTTGGATGGCCCGGACGGTAATATTTCCTACTGGTATGATTTACGAACGGAACCTCGAGTTTTCTTCAGTAGACAGATGGGTGGGGGATCTGTGATGGTGTGGGGAGCTTTTGCATATGATGGGAAATGTGATCTGCAGCGAGTTCTTGGAAAAATGGACTCCATTTGTTATCAACAACTGCTTTACCAACACCTTATACCTTTTGGCCCATTTTTAGGAGGATCAAACTGGAAATTTCAGCAAGACAATGCGCCATGCCATGTGTCTAAATCAAGTAAAATCTGGTTTCAAAAAGAAAAAATCGAGGTCTTAAACTGGCCAAGCCTTAGTCCAGACCTGAATCCCACCGAAAACTTGTGGGGCCATTTGTCTCGTCAAATGTATGCAAATAACCGTCAGTATGATTCTGTGTATGAATTGGAACTAGCTATCATGGATGAATGGGACAAAATTCCCAAATATTTGCTCGAAAACCTATTTAATTCAATGAAAAATCGAGTATTTGAAGTTATTCAGAAAAATGGTGGATCAACATCATATTAGTTTTATTAAAAAAATTTGTTTTAACTAGTGGTCTTATAATTATGTTACAGATATTTGATTGGAAAAATTTGAAATTGTTGATAAAATAATTAGTATATTTAAATATCTCTTAAAAATAATATACATATATTTTATATTTCATTTATTAACATCGACCTAATTTAATTTTTAAAAAATTATACTATTTATAGTAAAAATCACAAAATCCACAGTGGTCTTATAATTTTGTTACACACTGTATATATATATATATATATATATATATATATATATATATATATATATATATATATATATATATATATATATATGTGTGGGGGGGGTCCCTGAGCCTACATAAGACTGTGCTACCTGCATATTCCACCAGATGACACTATTATCCGTTTGCGCCGCTCCAGCTCAACTATAGAAGAAGAGATCTGGCAACCCCAGTCAGTCAGCGGATAGACGGCGATGAGCTATGACGCGTTTGTTTGATAGTAATAGACGACTGCTCCTTCATTAGCCTATAATGTTATAATTAACGAAGCTTCTTTGTAAATATTTTTGTAAATAATATGTATTCATTAAATGTTAGTGTAGTTTATAATAGTAGTCATTTTAAATCACCGCACGGTTATCCTGACCCACACACACACACACATATATATATATATATATATATATATATATATATATATATATATATATATATATATATATATATAGGCCTCGAGGGGGGAGAAGATCATCCAAAGGGAAGGCGTAGACATCAAAAGGTAACCACTGCCTTAACAGTAATTGACGTAGTCTCAAATACTCACGAGATAACTGAATTGCGATTTGATGATTTCATTTTTTGTTTCTCATTGTCGACCAATCAGAACATAAGTAATGGAATTATAGGACAGAAACGTTATTTTTATGATTAGAATGTAATTACCATCCCTTACAAGATTCGAGAAAAATAATAGGAATTGAAACGACTTTCTTGCAGTAAAATAAAGTTGTAAATTATTCTAAAAGAGTATATAATAAAAGTTTGTAAAGGGTGAAATGATCAAAGCCAAAAAAAAAATGAGGCTAAGTTAAATGAGATAGATCGTATACACGTATGGCATATATGAAACACTGAAGTATAATAAAGTTATTATGTTCTTTATGTAATTTAAGCAAATTTTTTAAATACGAATACAGTCGAACGCCTTTTTAACAACTAATTTTTATCACAATGAAAGTAAAGTTTATCGAGGGCATGTGACACACATCTATTCAATGTAAAATAATAATCTTTAGAAAAATGCTTTGCTAAAAGTGTCATCTTGCAACATGGATCAACACACCGTAATTGCGAGAGTGTAGATTTAAACGAATCATCAAATCATCAACATCTTGTTAATTCAAGAGTTAATAAGCTCAAATATTCCGGTCAAGTGGTCTAAATTGCATTGAGAAGTCAGTCTTTCTTTCAATTAACGCGGTTCTAATAAACATGTACTATGTTACAACTACTGTATTTTTTTATTATTTAATTAAGAAACCTTCACAGGAAATGTAGCTAAAAAAAGTATCTACATTTGGTTTTTGAGATGAAAAATGTATGAACGTCAATAAGTTTACCAACATTAAACACAGATATCATGAAACATTTATTCAACAAAAGATTCAATTCGTTATCTACGGCAGTAATTTTTTAGAAGGCGGGTGTCTGGAAATAACGCTGTACTAAAGACTTCTATGATGATATAATTTATTGTAAACGAATGGGAACTCCTTTACTCTCTAGTTCTAAGCAAATCCACGTACCTGGTATGAGGAACTATCTAAAAATATGAACAGTAGTTCACGGTCCTTTAATATGAATAACCTAGAAGTCTCCAATTCGTTTTCTTTCAGTTCATAGTCTACGTTGGAAACATACTAAATATATTACTTTGATATTATTATAAAATTATTAACGTATTAAAATTAGAGATTATAGTAATAAAATATTTAATAACTAATAAAAAATTCTTTACATTCCTTCTGTGTATATTCGTTCGAAATTTATGCACATATATTTTAAAAGAAAGTGCTTTTTTTTCCAATTTTCAATTTTGATGTAGTCTTGGGATTGTTGTAAATTGATTCTTCCGGCGTTTTGACATACAAATTTCGGATGCCGAAAAGCAACTTTTTTTTCAGTTCCCTTGCAAGCAGTTATGACATCAGATTTCTTTTTTTCTTACAATTTTTCAGTTAAGCTCATGCCAAACATCTTGACTCCTCTTTTCGTTTTCTGAATTAGAAAATTCTACATGCTGTTATTGATCTGTCATTTAAAAAACAAAACAAGATCAACTTCACTTTCACCTTTTTTTTTTATAGGAGAAAAAAGTTCTGTTCTGATGCGTACACAGTTTTAGGTAATAAACTGTTGATATAATATAAATAAGGAGAAAGTTATTTTTTAAATAGTGCAGTCTCAACATAACTGAATCACCATATGAATTAACAGATATAAAAAAGCACCAACTACAACGGAATGATGAAATAACTTAAAAAAATTTCCACACATCTGATGAAACACAAAGGGTTGTGAGAAGACAAAAATAGAACAAACCTTTTTTTCTGTCAAAAGGAAAGCTTAAAAGTAAGTCAGCTATACACTATAACGCGTATTCATCCTGTAGAGTTAGAAATTTTTCATATCACAGAAACAAGAAATAAAACTGCTTCAATAATTCTTCAATTATCTCATGAAATAATAAATGTGTTCATGGTGTATTTCTTTATACATATCCCACGAACGTGGTTATTGTGTCCATATATATATATATATATATATATATATATATATATATTTATTTATTTATTTATTTATTTATATATACATACACAGCTGGCCACTGTAAATGCAACACCCTGAAGGAAACATGCAAATAACATGAAATTTACAACATGCATTAGCGGAGGTGAGATATGCAAATGATTAGAATTTCAGCGCAGACGCACATCACGCGCGCCTGTGGCGCCACTTCAAAGCGCTATTTAAGGCTTGGAGATTTCGAAGATTTCAAGTTCGGCAATTGTGTTTTTCTTGTGGTTTTTTCAAAAAAACGATCAATTATGCCTCGTCGAAAACAGCGATCATCTTTTGATCAAGAAGCCGAGTTCGACAGAGGAAGGATAGTGGCCTACCGAGATTGTGGATCATCTTTCAGGGAAATCGGTAGTCGTGTTAGACGAAACCAAACAAATGTAATGCGGATATGTGATCGTTGGATGCAGGAGGGTACGACGGACCGGTGTGTTCGATCGCATCCACCTCAGCGCACCACTTCACGTGATGACAGGCAAATTGTGCGCAAGACAGTGGCGGATCGCTCAGTCACATCACGAACCATAGCACAGCACATGCAGTCTGTAACGCATCATCCAGTGTCTGCGGGTACCGAGTGGTCTGTCCGCGAGTGGTCTGCCCGCAAGACGTCCATTGCTTTGGCTACCCTTGACGCAGAACCACAGACGTCTCCGCCGCCAATGGTGCGATGACAGAAGGATGTGGACGGCAGAATGGAATGAAATTGTCTTTACTGACGAGTCACGCTTCTGTCTGCAACACCACGATGGTTGCATTCGAGTCTGGATACACCGTGAAGAGAGGATGCTGAACAGCTGCGTTATGCACCGCCACACTGGTCCTTCACCGGGTATTATGGTATGGGGCGGTATTGGATATCACTCTCGCACACCTCTAGTACGCATTGCCGGTACTTTAAACAGCCAGCGCTACATCTCTGCTTGGTCTGCTGTACCCCAAGAACTCATCCAAAGTCTTTTTGAATCAATGCCGAGGCGTGTGGCAGCGGTGATCTCCAACAATGGCGGCTACTCTGGCTACTGATTTTGGAAGGAACCACACTTCACAGAAGTCTATAAATTTAATCATTTGATACTTGGTCAACATGTTATCTACAAAATAAATTTTGTTGTGATATCTCTTGTCTTTCTTGGTGTTGCAATTTGGGTGGCCAGCAGTGTATATATATATATATATATATATATATATATATATATACATGTGTGTGTGTGTGTAATATGCCCATTACATCACGTCTTAAATTACAACATGAAAGGAAGAACTAGCGCATATTTGCATGTCTGGGGCTAGACTCAGCCTGAAAGGTATAAAAATTAAATTTGGAAGCAGTCGGATCGAATCGTTTATTAGAGCGACAAGAGTACATCCGTCCATTTCGGCTCGGAATTAATATCACCTTTCAACATTAAACGCGAGAGGCGAGAGGAACAAGTGACCATTATTTGTAGGTCAGTAGATTTAGAGGCTCACGATGCTAACCCACGCCTGAATACACGTGTAGAAATGCAAAGGCATGCGATTCATGGGAAGTTCTGTGGCTAAGGGTTTTTGAAGCGATAAATTAATATTACTGGGTATTAGATTTAGGAAAGGGAATTTAAATGCTACAATGGAGGGCATAATATTTAATATTTAATATATATATATATATATATATATATATATATATATATATATATATATATATATATATATATATACAGTCGAACCTCCATATATCGAACTTCCCTATATCGAAGTTTTCTATATATCGAACTCTTAGCAAATCTCCATGTTCATTACATAGAAAAACTGCTAGCATATATCGAAAAAATCTCTATACATCGAAATTTTTTTTCAAGACATATTGTGAGATTTCATTCCAGTTTAGAATAAAATCTCCCAATTTTTGGCGTTTGAAAGAATATATCGTAGACTTCAGTTCGTCGAAAATGTCCCTGATGAAGTTTTTAGTGGACTGAATAAATGCGAACATTTCTTTGATGAACTTTCTGCAAAACTGGCTGTTCAGGAAGATATTCGTAGTTTTTTTTTAAAGAATGTAACTGTGATCATTGCAACCACTGCCTGAATTATTGTTTTTTTAAAAGGTATGTAGTACCCAATAAATCTTTCATATTAATTCATTTTTTAGTTATTAACTTTCATTTAATGTGATTCCCATATAAATTGGAATTGGAGTTTCGTATACAAAAATTAGCTTTAATTTTAATGTTTCAGGAGAATTATGATAAAACTAAGATCAATTCTATACATCGAAATTTCTATATATCGAATTTTTTCCGGCACTTTGCTACTTCGATATAAGGAGCTTCGATTGTATATATATCTGTGTTTGCTGTGTAAAGAGTGTCAAGTGCAAAATCGTAGTTTTGAGAAAAATGGGATTGAAAAAAATGGCTTTTGTAAAATCAGTTTTTTAAGGTTTAATTTTTAATGTTTTTAAAAGTAAATTTTACTAATTTTATTTTTGTTGAGTAAAGAGTGTTAAGTCCTTGATTGGGACATAACCCCTTTAACACTAACATGATTGTGTTTTGTTTCACATACCCCAAATTTTCCCTGATGAATAAAAATATTTAGGAGTGGAATTGAACTTAGCTTTCTGTACCCAGCAGTAGCCCTTGATTTTTCAAATATGCCTGGTGTGATAACTCATTTTAGCCCATTTTGGACTTAACACACCTTTGCACAGCAAACACAGATATATATATATATATATATATATATATATGGAATCTATCTGGTCCATCCTCTTAACGCTATTTGGTAACAACAGAACGGGCATTAACGGCTTTCGGTGACTTCTTGGGTTAAAAAGTAGTCGGGCTAAAGTAATGAGCAGGATAGGATCGCCACCGCCTTATTTCGCGGTGGCAGCCTATTTTCGAATCACAAGTTGCAAACAACATTTTCAGCAACAGCATATTGAAATAAATATATATATATATATATATATATATATATATATATATATATATATACAGTGGAATCTCGATCGATCGTTTCCCGAACGATCGTTTACCCATATGTATCGTTTATTTCATCCAGTCCCGAATAAATTCCATAGAAAACAAGCAAAAACAGACCGCATGGATCGTTCCTCGATCCATCGTTTTCCCGCAATATTCGTTCAGAATATCGCAGCTTTATATTAATTTATCGGATCGATCGTTTTTTCATAATAACTGAACCTGAAATATAAATGTCTGGATTGAGCTAGAATGACGCTCTAATTAAAGAATGAGCAGAACATTTGAGATGCACGGTCTCGTATTTTTGTTCTCTCCTGTTTAGCCTGGTTATTGTGCCACTCCCATTATTTGTTCGTCGTTGGTGTTCCTTAATTCTTTAGCCCCTGGAGTATCCTATTTTCGGCAACTGATTCCAAATTCTCCGACTATTCTGTTCCAACATTTCTGTTCTTATCAGCAATGGCTGACAGTCAGCCGACCTGAGCGGTTCCTGCTGCCCTCTGGCTTTTTTGTTGGCCTTGGGAGAGAGGCGCCCTGGTGTTTGGCCTAGGATGTGAGAAGTTTCTGATAGCTGCAGTCTACACTGGCCGATGAGGGTTTCAAAGGGAAGCAGAACTTCCTGGTGGTCTTATGTTGGACCCCACCCAGTACAATGTAATGGTTTTAGTTACAAAAGTTTCACGTCTGTCGCTTCTTTATACTCTCCCACAATAACCAATACCGAAAAGAATGCAATTTGCAACACAGAAAAAATATTGTTTACTTGTGGAGAGAAAACCTCCAAAACACAAACGAAGATTAAATAATTTTATTTCAATCAAAATTCCTATGTATCTACGTGTATTTCCTTTTTATTAATATTATCTTGGATTTCAGTACAACTTAGTACTTTTATCTTTATTTACACTACAGTTATCTATGCATTTATGTATGTGAGTAAATATATTTTAGAGATATCAAACTTTAAGGTATGTTAATACTTTTTTGTATGTTCACGCATATATCGTTTAATTCAGTCAGTCCCTTCGAAAACGATAGATCGAGATTCCACTGTATATATATATATATATATATATATATATATATATATATATATATATATATATATATACACACACACACAGCCATGCGGTAAATGCATGCAAAATATTTTTTCTAATCGACAAATGAAGAACAAAATCTCTCTCGATTATAAATAATTTTAGGTCTAAATCCCTCGTATTCGGTGCTTGGAAGGGTTGGTGCATAGGGGTCATCTGATAGGTGGGGGTACAACCCGGAGGGCCTTAGCTGCCACGTCGGGCCCTATCCGGTGCAATGAAATCCCTCTTATCAGCTGCTTAATTCCAAATAAAACCCTGCTGCAACAATCTGCATAAATTCCTTCATAAAATTCATCGACATCATTCCTTTCTTCAAGTTCGACATTATATCTTTTCAGCTTTATTTTACCTATATTCACAACAGATGGCAGCACCTTTCTGAAATTCTCTCTTACTCTTAAGGTTAGCTCTTACTAACTCTCCCTGATCGATGGAAATCGACTTCCTCTAGGGTTCCGTTTGTGACAGGAAATATAAATGTACCGTTCTCACATAATGCTTAAAACTTTATAGGATAAGCCAGATGATTATGTTCATAATTTGGAGTTGGCTTGCTTTGCTACATTTCGTTTGATATTTTCTTTCAAAGGATTCACTCAGTTTATTGATCTCATAATTATTCAGCGGGGAAACACATCAGTGGTGTGAGACATGTGTTTTTAACTTTCATTTGATTTTCTCTTTTGCATATAAGATTCAGGGCGCAAGATTCAAGCAAGTCTTTTGATAGGAAGAATTATATTGCTTCCTCTGAAAGGCCTGCATTATTCCTCTCCAAATTTATAGCATTCAAAACTTTAAAACATATCAGTGGTTCGGCTGAGTAACACTGTATAAGCATTTCACTTACATTTCTCACGTTTACATACCTTAGGATGTGTTCTCTTTCTCAAGAATAGTTTTCAAGTCAGCATTTAAAAGAACATACAACTGTATCATGATTTGAAAGTGGATAGAAACTAACTGGAGTGAACATAAATTAAAAAATAATAATAAACCAAAACGCTGTCATACAAGCGCGCTCTATGGCTTCTTCTCAATGAAACTCTGTATATCAATCACCCACAGTCTGATTTTCCCAGCATAGACTGCTTGCTTTATGAAGGATGATTTGCACGCCCTTATAGGTGGGAGACTATAAGGCCCTATGAAAACGTTAGAAATGCATACAAAAAAAAAGTTACTTTAAACTGCGGTATGTCGATAACCTTTAAGCTGCAAGTCAAGGTATGTTTAGCCCTCAGGTTTCAAAGTTGGATTGTTGTGGCCCAAACAACCAACCAACTTTCTTCAACTGCGTGGGAGTAAAATTAGTTGCTTATGGAAGAAGACTCTGCTATCTTGACTGAGTAAAGATTTTCCTTAATAAATGTCATTTATTTATTGAATTTGTGCAGTTTTTTAAAATATGTTGTTACATCGCCATAAAATGTAGAGAAACCTTTTCACCTGACACTACAGATATCTTCCATTTGATGAAGTCACCACACATCATCAAATTTATCGCATTTCTGGTAGAAGTTGGCAATGTCAGGGATAGATAGTCCCCGACACTGCTGTGACGGATGTCGAGTTGAAAGTCCTTTTTTTTTAACTATCTAGAACCAGCTCTTTTTTAAACCATATAGTTTATTATTAAAACAGAGCACAGCACGGACAAGTACAGAAGACGATATAGTATATAACAGTAGGAGAGGAATACTATTTACAGGAACAAATTATTATCATAACCTCAACGCTCTGAAGCAAATACCAGCTACGTTCGGAGTCTGCAATCACCTCCGAACTTTTCTCTCTAAAAATATATGACACGACCGGAGTCTGCAATCACCTCCGTCGTTCTCCGTGACAGCTTATCAGATAAGTTTGGAGTCTGCAATCACCCCCAGCGTTCTGCGTAGTACCCCTTCCCCTACGATAGGGGGCGTTATTCCTTGTTATAGTGAATCGCCTGTCTCTACACCCTCCCCTCAAGATTGGGATTATATCTCAAATAATCTTAATCTGAAACTTAAGTGACAGGCGAACCACATCTTAACTACTATTATCAGGTAACATACATAATACGACAAATCAATTTTACCTGCTCGATTATATAATGTTGACGAAAAAAATATACTTAGCTAGATATTCATCTAATCTTACTACATGCAGAATAAAAAAAACTCAAAACATATACAAAAGAAATAATTATAGCTAGATAAACAAGTTAAAAGAATTAACTTAGTATACCAAAATATTGACTTCATATCTAAAATGCATAACAAGAAAAATAAAACAATTTTAAAAAAATGTTCAATGAAAAGTCATTGTTCAGGAATAGTTTATAATGGCACAATTTATGACCAGGAACAGTCTCTGGTGCAATATTTTAGTCCGGCATCAGTCTGGATAAAGTGTCACCGTCGACAACTTTGACCCTTGAGTAACCTAAAACACAGAGTTTAAGCAATGTTAAGTCTATCAGTTACACAGTTTTTTTTCTTTTATTGTAGTTCCTCTCAAACACTACACATTCATTGCGATCATTTTGCCCTCGTGACCCATTCTGTAGGACCGAATCACTTTCCTTAGACACATAATTCACAACGGCATTTGATTTTGCCACTTCTTTCGTCAGCAACAAAATCGTAGCATTTTTCTCCTCTATTTTAGCATGTAATTCACCGCACAGAGTCTTTAAATTTTGTGATTCGTCACCGGTTTCCGCAGCGGTTTTCACATACTCACGGAGTGAAGTCGCACATTTATTGTACGTAACGTTGGGAACATTGGACTTATCTAGAACGTTGCTAAAAGCAGATGAGTTGGCCTTTGACGGTTTTGACTTCTCCGTCTCACAAACATACAGTTCTGAAGCACCCATTACATTTTCCACATCATGCATATCACTCCTAATTTTACCACCCATGAAAAAGCGCGAATCACTTTTCCATTTCTCTACTTCGATAACATGACTTTTCGAAACACCACTTTCACTTCCTAGTTCATGCACATCTTTCTTATTTTCAAACGTATGGAAGTCGTGCGGATTACTTATTTGTTCACGGTTTCGCCGCTCGGAATATTCGTACGAATTATTCCGCATTTCAGGTTTCACATCCTACTTTAAATTAGACATATCAGACAGTTCTTTTTCCACAATATCTACCACAATTTTATTTTTCTCATTCTCTATTCTATTTCTCTCTATCTTCCGTTTAACTTTGTCGAGAACCGCTTTTAAAGATTCACTGCTCCGCTGTTCTTCTCTCAAATTATCAGCATCTGGTATCAGGTTACTCCTTTCAGTCTCTCCCCGCGACAGCGAGTTTACAGAAGCAATGCTGTTTACACCACCAAATAAATCGTCATTAACAAGAGATCAAAAAAAATTTTCACTCCTGTTAACCTTTATAGTCGTGATCCGACAAATCATTATCATGTAGAAGGAATTATCATTGTAGAATCAACTCTTATTTCATGAGGTTTATTAACATATTAAAATCTCGATTAGATAAGTCATTTACAACGGTTCGTTTTTACGAACGTAAAATACACCATGGGAGTAGGGCTCATTCTTTCCAAGTCCGATGAGCTCTGCGTCCCCCGTAAGCGTGTTGACCCTTTCAACAGTCCAAATCTATTCTCCTCGTTCGTTACTCGCGTCTCTCTTTTATGCCTCCTTCTCCCCCTCTCGAACGACAATCGGCCTTTTTTATCCGCGATACGCAGACCACCTATTGTGGGTTTCATTGTCCACCGTTCCTACCTTAGATGACGTGCGCCGCTGTGTTTCCTTAATCATTCTAAATGAGCTGACTACCTCCTATTGTCAAGGGTTTCCAAAGGTGTATGGCTCTCGACACCTGTTTGCGCTTCTTTTGATGCTTATTGAAGACGCTATTACACACGTTCATCAATTCCACTTAGGAATGGGAGACGAGAGTCTGACATACGCCCCTTCCTTTAGAAGTGAAAACAGTCCTTTGAGACGTTTTCACGTTTGAACAACAGTCCCTGTTGATCAGAGGATAATGAAGCACACCCATGGGGTAATAACTGTGCTTTTTAACTTGTGACGGGGGCGCTTTGTAGCTACAACAATAACACATTTTTACAAGTAAATGATTCCATGTTTTCATCTGCATATGAGATAGCCACAACATTTACAGGTAACAAAAATTACTTTTCACACTTAGCCTTGACACAAAATTAATATTATAATTCTTGCTCATTTCTTTACTTTAAATCAAACACCAACAAATTATTTGACTACAAATCACTTATCTTTAAAGCAAGAATTTCTAAGATAATTACGCTTTTGATTCTTTTTTTTTTCAAACTCTTTAGGAATTTCCTGGCTTAATCTTAACCAGTTAAACTTACATATTTTAGTGAAACTTCCCCAAATCTCTAGGGAATACTTAACATTAATTTAGTTCTTCACTTAAAAAAAATATATAAACCAAGTGTTCATACAACAAACAACAAAAAAAAAATAAATATCACCTAACTTATACACTTAAATTCATAATACCATTATATTTACAAATTTAATCCGTTTTTCTTAGGATTCAACATTAGTTATCAATGCAATTACCAAAATACACATTTAATTAAATTTTCAATGAATTCTTCGAGAGCAACTTAAATCAATTTTAGAACATTTATAAAATACACAATTACGTGAGTTTCCCGGAATTCTTTGGGAATTTATAGAGAATCTATGCTCACTTCTACCCAGACTTGGGTGTATATAATTTGAAGTGGCACTCTATTTGAATTTGAAACAAACACAGTTTATACATGAAACAATGTTTATTGAATTCGTTGCACATATAATTGGCTTTTACAGCAATAAGCATACGTACTACTTGTACGGAATGTATAAACACAGCTTTCAAGAACAATAAATTTTTATACTCACGAACAGTAAGTCAAACCAGCAGTACTGCCATATAAACTTCTGGCCCGCTAAGCACTAGCGCAGGATAACACCTTTTCAACCTTAACAACCTCCCCCTCTCTCATTAATGACGCTGCGTGGTATTTATACTAAGCGCGTATGCCGAAATTAGCATATCTAAAGCAGCTTCTTTAATTCACTCAAAAGTTCGATTCTTGTGAATCGAATCTTGTGTATACCTTACACTGGCCTCCCTCGAAAAAAAAATTAGGTAACTGAGGTCTGAACGGCTTCAGTTAACTAATTGAAAACGCGTGCTGGTCTGACTTTTTACATAATGGGTGGCAAAGTCAAAAAAACCTTCCACACGTTGTGTGGAGGAAAAACGCCACTACCATTTTACAAAACTAACCCCGAAGGGTCCAGGTGACACCATCAAACAGTGGATTTGCAGAGTTGCGGATACTGGGCTGCCAACTGCGCCCTAAAATATCTATTTTAATTAAAAGTGACAACACAATTGCACAGCATGACATTTCTTGACTGTATCTGCTCTCCCCCAATTTATAATGTACATGTGTTATTTTTTTGTGAAGTTAGTACATTAGTGGTTAATTGGTATATTGTGCAGTATGTATTTTTTTTTTCTAGTC
The DNA here is from genome assembly GCA_907164885.2 of Dolomedes plantarius. Lineage (NCBI taxonomy): Eukaryota > Metazoa > Arthropoda > Arachnida > Araneae > Dolomedidae > Dolomedes > Dolomedes plantarius. The sequence continues at coordinate 12,693,835 of OU015501.1, forward strand.
ACTACATGTCCCCTTCAAAAATTCATAAAACAACAGTATGCCGTTTTTTTTCCGTGGCTCACTCCTTCCCCTCAAAATGTTTACACAGTATATACAATGGGGAACTTCAAACCAATTTGGTTCGGTTTTATTAAAGGGTGGGAGTTAGAATAAGAAAGTTGATACAAGACTTGTTCCTCATGAATGCAGCAACTTCCTTGCACCAGTCTGTCCAATCCGTGGAACCTCTCTTGATGGTCGCAGTCCTAGTAAAGGGGTTCGTTGACCGTGTGGGCATCCTTCGTGCAGCAGGTCGTAGGTCCTGAGGCGCTGGTCCGGCTTGACGATGGACAGGAGGTCTCTTGGGAGGAGGCCAACCTTGCTGGGCGGCAGAAATCTTCCGTTTCCTGTACTTATGCAAAGGAACTTTAAAATTGTCATTCTTCCTTTTGATAACCTTGTGTACCTTATCAGCGACGCATTCCTCCTTTGATGGAGTTTTTGTAGTGCACACTTTACCTTTCTTCGTACTTTTGCTTGTATCGGTATTAAATTTTAATGCAGATTCTATTTTTTCAACAACCTGACTCTGCTTTTCGCATTTGTGCTTATACGACTTCTTGTTTACCGCCTTAATTACTACAGTATTAGCAGTTTTAATGCTGGAACCTGAAGGCGCTTTTTCACGTTTTTTATCCCCCTTAACTTTAGTTTTATCCTCTTTTGACGAAAAAGTCTCTTTGAAACTTGCGATATCAGAATCGTTATCATTTAAATTCTTTAACACTGCTTCAGTTTTAGGAAGATTAAGCTTTTCGTACTGGTGCGTTTTAATGCAACCTGCGTCTATAACTTCCGAAGCATCAGCTAAACTACTTACAGTATAACTCTGTGTCAACTTTTCATCCTGACTCTCAGTATGGTTTTCATGTACTTTATTTAAAACCATATTATCAACCTGGCCTACACAATTCTCATTCGGCTGGGAACTTGAAATAATATCATCATTACCTAGCGAGTTCCTAATATCGTTTAAAGAATTTTTATTATCGTCAACTAATAAGTATTCACTAACTGCCGTAACGCATACTTCGTCATCTACTAAATTTCCTTCATTAACAGATGTGTGAATATCATCTAAAATATCAGGTATAGCATTAATAATATCAGGTATAGCATTAATAGAAGTGTCAGATGATTTATTTTCTAAACCACTAGCATTAGTATCGGCACTATTTTCAGAAATTTGTACTGGAATTACCTCATCATTCCAGCTAGACTCACTTTCTTTATAAGCCACAAAAATACCCTGACTTTCACTATTCTCAAAATAATGATTACTGCTCGGACAAAATAATACATTTGACCACACAGTTTCAACAGGTTGAACCATATCATGTGAATCAACTTGCCAGTGCAAGTAAGGTGCTTCCATATTATTTACTTTAAAAGCACTAATTTCATTATAACGCCGTGCGCTTCTATTATTTTGCCTGCGGTACTGCTTACGCTGCTGGTTTGAAACTCGCGAAAAATTTTGGCGCGGCTGTATAAAACTTCTCGTACCTGAATGACGGTACGGGGTAGCGAAGAAATGCCTATTGTCATGTTTAGCTAAAGCTTGAAGGAGGGTAACCTTGCTTGTAATTGTTTGATTATCTAAAAAATCTTGAACACTTGGCTTCAAACGTTGGATAACTATTTTTAAGATTATCGCTTCCATCACCCCTTCTAAATATTCCTCACACTTGGAAATCTTTTCCGTAGCAAAATCTAACGCAGACTGACCTTCACGTTGCCTTAGCGAATAAATTTCCGCTTCAATTTCACTTTGATTAAAGGTCTTTGGAAAAACACTAAGAAACTGTTGCTTGAATGACAAATAGTCAAAAATCAGATTACTGCTTTGCATACACGTGTACCACTGATATGCACTACCTCTTAAAGCGGCTAGAGCAATTTTAAGTTTATCCCCCTCTGGGGTGCATTGTTGCTGAAAGTAATGCTCAATTTTCTTTAGGAATTGGCTTGAGGGGCCGCCATTGAAGGTGGCTTCGAATGGCGCAATTTGCTGAATCATAATTACCCGAGGAAAATTTCCAGCAGGATTTTGTTCTACAACACTCATTTTTTAAATAGTATACATGTACTTGCAACAATTTTATCAATATAAGTACACAGTACACAGTTTTTAATTTCAATTATGTTGTTCGTTACAAATGTAACGCTAACTACCAGGGTATATATATCTTTCGGGCGCCAGTATAGAGTTTCTTCTAAGGGGGCACTCTATTTGTATTTTATACAAACGCAGTTTATACATGAAACAATGTTTATTGAATTCGTTGCACATATAATTGGCTTTTACAGCAATAAGCATACGTACTACTTGTACGGAATGTATAAACACAGCTTTCAAGAACAATATATTTTTATACTCACGAACAGTAAGTCAAACCAGCAGTACTGCCATGTAAACTTCTGGCCCGCTAAGCACTAGCGCAGGATAACACCTTTTCAACCTTAACAACCTCCCCCTCTCTCATTAATGACGCTGCGTGGTATTTATACTAAGCGCTTATGCCGAAATTAGCATATCTAAAGCAGCTTCTTTAATTCACTCAAAAGCTCGATTCTTGTGAATCGAATCTTGTGTATACCTTACAAATTACTTAAATTTGTGATTCTCTCTGCGATTTTTACGGGACCCTAAATAAATACGAATGGGTTTTTGGCTTCATTATTTCACCATCTCTCATTGACTGAATTGAATGATTGTTGTTCAATTTTGATTTTGTGAATTTGTGATCTAGTGTCGGTACAAAATCACCATTTTCAACTGAAGTATTTTCTCCCATAGTTTGTGTCTGTTTCCTACCCGTATCGTTGGAGCTTCCCTGGGCATTTAATTCTTCGTTTCGTGTTTCCCTTTGATTATTTCCATTCTCATTATTAGTTTCCTCTAACCCTTTATTCCTTAACATATCAATTTGATCTTTCCTCTCTTTTTCCGTTGAAACTCCAATTTCTCGTACCTCATCCAAATTCTCATTGAGACTTAATTCCCCACCCAAAATTTTATCCATTTCTCTCACCTCATCTAAATTCTCACTGAGACTTAATTCCCCATCCAAAATTTTATCAATTTCTCTCACCTCATCTAAATTCTCACTGAGACTTAATTCCCCATCCAAAATTTTATCCATTTCTCTCACCTCATCTAAATTCTCACTGAGACTTAATTCATTACCTCCTCCCTCATAGTACATCTCCTCATCTTTCGTCTGACTTCCCATCTCAAACATATTAAGGGGAATAATCATCTCCTCCTCTGTCTCATCTAAATTCTCATTAGGACATAATTCACTACCTCCTCCCTTATAGTTCATCTCCTCACCTGTGTCTCTTGCGCTTTCAAATCTATTCGGGGGACTAGCCATCTCCTCCTCTGTATCCCTTACAATTTCGGTCATATTAGGAGGAATAATCAACTCCTCCTCTAATATCTGATCTATACTGTTACTCAAATGCCTTTGGGAACATGCTACCCCTTCAAGGACCTCCTTTCCTTGAGTAATTACATCCCTCACTTCTCTTTCCTGTTTGGTTTCAATTTTATTCTCAGGTTGAATAATTTCGCCTCTGTTAAATTCCATCTCAAATTTATCTCCCCTCTGATCTCCTCTATTTCTGAGATTTTGAACTCTTTTGGGGCACTGATATTTCAAATGGTCTTTACTATTACAGACAAAACATCTTTTATCCTCCTTTTTCCGGTCAATTTTGGCACATACCTTATCTGTGTTAACTAGTGGTTCAAGAATAACCCTTTTTTCCTCTTTCAACACTCCTTCGAAATTATTATTAACCCTTCCAATACTTTCTCTGACCCTAAAACTTGAAAGTCTTTTACCTGCCCTCATCCTCAATTCTTCAACTTCTAATTCTTTCAATTTTAACATTATTTCTCTTTGTTTCTCTTCACTTTTTCTCGTTCTAATCTCTCATTAATTATGGCAAATAACCGTTCCTTAGCGGACTCTTCCTGATATTTCTCACTTCCTAATATCATTTCCTTAAGATCAGTGTATGTCCTGTTCTCCGAAGACGGACAAATCCCAGTTAACTCTGTAGCTAACAAAATTAAATCGGCTTTCCGCCCCTTCCCTATGAATGCCATTTTTAGCTTATACCACTTAATCACAAATGCAGCAAACAAGTACAAATTCACTTTTACAACTATAACAAAATTTAACCAACTATACTTATCTTGAACTATTTACCTCCACAATTATGATAATTCTAAGAGCATTTAACTACTACAATTATAAATCACTTCCACTAATAACTAGTACGAACACTTGTACATATTTCCCGTTATACAAAATAACACTTTTTCACGTTTAAGTTATTATTCCATTTACCAAAATTCAATAACTCAACAAATTACTTCCATCATTATACACATGAATCAACACTTCAAAACTTATCAAAAATAATTCGATTCCTTCAACTAATTACTACCGCTATCTCATACACAGGGAGAAAAGATAGAATCACTTACCCCTTTTTCCCCTCGATGAAAAACTGTCACTCTAATCTTTCTCCGCTGCCGCACTTTGATCACAGTTCAAGAGAGTTCAGTATATAACCACGTCGTTGATGCACACTTTACTCCGACCTTGAATTTCTCCTGGCCCAGGCTTCTGCTCCCGTTTCTTGACCAGTTGCCGAGTAAATATCTGTCGCTGAAGTCGTGCCCAGTAGACTCGTTCGGAATCCAACTTCTCTTGAAACTGCGTCTCCTTGAAGATCTATCACCACTCTCGTACTCCAGATCATCTTTTTCTGATACCTTCCGTATCGCTGGGGTCCTCCCACGTTCTTTAATTCGACTACGCCAATGTTAACCTTTATAGTCGTGATCCGACAAATCATTATCATGTAGAAGGAATTATCATTGTAGAATCAACTCTTATTTCATGAGGTTTATTAACATATTAAAATCTCGATTAGATAAGTCATTTACAACGGTTCGTTTTTACGAACGTAAAATACACCATGGGAGTAGGGCTCATTCTTTCCAAGTCCGATGAGCTCTGCGTCCCCCGTAAGCGTGTTGACCCTTTCAACAGTCCAAATCTATTCTCCTCGTTCGTTACTCGCGTCTCTCTTTTATGCCTCCTTCTCCCCCTCTCGAACGACAATCGGCCTTTTTTATCCGCGATACGCAGACCATCTATTGTGGGTTTCATTGTCCACCGTTCCTACCTTAGATGACGTGCGCCGCTGTGTTTCCTTAATCATTCTAAATGAGCTGACTACCTCCTATTGTCAAGGGTTTCCAAAGGTGTATGGCTCTCGACACCTGTTTGCGCTTCTTTTGATGCTTATTGAAGACGCTATTACACACGTTCATCAATTCCACTTAGGAATGGGAGACGAGAGTCTGACAACTCCCGTCAGACCCTTTCGTGGGGATTCCACTGTCCGGCTCGAGCAATGCTGCAGTGGGGTATGACCCTCCCGAAAGCAATAAATTTTGCGCCTTTGGGGTGAACAACCCGGGGCCTCGGAGCTTTTCTGTTAAGGCCACGAATATCTCGGCAGGTCTAAAAAAGATCGGTTTTTCGGGGTTGCTAAGAGAAATTGGAATTCTCGCCACTCTGGCTTGAATTGTTTCTCCAAAAACAGAAATCAGATTAATATTGCCACTATCTTCGATGTGAATACCAGGCATATATTTCGGGTTCAACACCGAAATTTGAGCTCCGGAGTCAATAATTATATCTGGTATCTCTTTACCCGCAATGTAAATATTGACACTTTGCAATGGTTTCGTTACTATTTTGTCGGATTCTAAACGTGTAAATCCGATCTTCGCTATCATGTTGTCGCTACCATTTTTCTCTGTCGTCTCATTCTTTGAGAGATCGAAGTGTTTTTCCTGTGTACCCAGTTGTGAACAAAATCTGGCAAGGTGGGTATTTTCTCCATATACGTAACAGTCTTTGGGCGGATATCTATTTTTATTCGTGTTCTGACTTCTAATTGTTTCCAATTCAATTTCTTTTTCCCTCTGCACTAATTTAATTTTCTCAAATTCAATTTTGTAAGCTTCAAGTGCTAAGTTCGTATTCCTAGCCTTTATCTCATTCAATTCCTTTCTTTTTCTGTCCTCGACTATTGAGATCAATAACTCTGCTACAAACTCTGGTTCATCTTTAAAAGATTGACTTTCCTCAATTTTATTTTTTAATTGCGTCACTGTTAAACCAACAGTTGGTGCATCATCTATTTCACTGAGAAGTTCTATCAAATCTTCTTTTCTCGAATTCTTATACATTTTAGCTTTATATATATTTATATATCTTCCTTATATATATCTATATATCTCCGATGGAATTATACTTCAAGTAAAATCATATCAAATATCTCCTACCTGATTTCCATGACATCTGAATGACGTTTTCATTAGCTCTGTCAACAGTCCTTTGCTCTGGTTCACTCTGATTAAGCTCTGGTTCTCGTAATGGGAGCGTGTTGTGACGGATGTCGAGTTGAAAGTCCTTTTTTTTAAACTATCTAGAACCAGCTCTTTTTTAAACCATATAGTTTATTATAAAAACAGAGCACAGCACGGACAAGTACAGAAGACGATATAGTATATAACAGTAGGAGAGGAATACTATTTACAGGAACAAATTATTATCATAACCTCAACGCTCTGAAGCAAATACCAGCTACGTTCGGAGTCTGCAATCACCTCCGAACTTTTCTCTCTAAAAATATATGACACGACCGGAGTCTGCAATCACCTCCGTCGTTCTCCGTGACAGCTTATCAGATACGTCTGGAGTCTGCAATCACCCCCAGCGTTCTGCGTAGTACCCCTTCCCCTACGATAGGGGGCGTTATTCCTTGTTATAGTGAATCGCCTGTCTCTACAACTGCCAATGTATTTCTTACTATACTGTCTTTCTTTGAGAAATGCTGCCTTTTTAGAGAAACTTGGATGACGTCTAGTATAATTTTAACGTTTGAACTATTAAAAATTGTAATTTAGAAGTCAAAATTTAATGTAAGATACAAATCCAATTTACGCTTAACCACACCTTTTTGCCTCAGAATTTACCAGCGCAGAAGACAAAGCAGCCATTAAAAAAAGAAGCTTTCTTCAGTTAATGAAAAATTCTTTGATTCAGTGAATGTCATTTTTACACATCAGATTTGAAATACGTTTTACGTATGACGACATTCTGATGTGAAATCAAGCGACGTCGTTCAAGGTCATGTTCAAGTGACGTCGTATAGTGACCAACCGGTTCCAGGTTGAAATTTCAAAGCATGTTATGGATTTTTTTTTTAATGTTTTCTAAGCAAATTAGAAACTCCCAAAACATCGAATCAAAGCAATGTCTTCATCGTCACAAAATCACTGCTCCATGTTAACATGTCTGTGGACATGTTCTATTGATAGTAAAGGTCAGATTGGATTGCATGTTTGTCGTCAGTTACCAGACGTTACCAAGATGATCACTTCTCTGTCAAAAATACTGCGTCAGTGGCATTAATCTAACTTTCACAAAAACTGAATGATTTTATTAATTTATCTCAAAGTGATATACAATGGCTATTGCAGCTGAGGTCAGAATTGAAGGTCTCTTCTTTCAATGCTTGATCGACATGACTTACCAGAAAGAAAAAAACTCACGATATAAAATGACAGCTTTATAACATTGCTTTTCGTTAGCGATAACAGAGGTTATTTGTCAATTGCGTGATACATAATTATTGCGTGGCGATATACAATAACCCTACCTTTAAGAATCGGTGCTGCCGGAAATGGCTGTCTAGAACTTGATTACTTTTGATGCTATTGCTTATTACTTATAAAACATGCAGATTATTGGCTAAATGCCTAGGCCAACCTGGGGAATATCTTAACTGACAGGTAATGGCTTGTAAGAATTTATAAACTTTTAATGTACAAAAATGATATCACCGGGATGAATTTTTACATTATTCAGGGTTTATTCCGTAGGTATTACAAATAAATATCTGAAGCATTATGATAATGTAACAATTCATAAAGAAAAATTCTTACATGTTCCTAGAGAATGTGAGCCCCACAGTTTTGTATAAACAATGTAATATTTCAATACATTCTTCTCTAGTATGTCTAAAATGTGTACATAATCATTTTTTAAAACAGATGTGCCACTTATAATATTAGTATTTCTATTATCTTTCAAGTTCTAACACTTTTACATATCAACCAGGGGGCGCAAGCATCTATTTTTTGACGTATATAAATGATGCGTTAAATTCGTAGCGTTTTCAGCTGTGAGTATTTACTTCAGATAAAATCGAAAAGGGAGCAGTGGGGTAAGAATGTTTGTTGTTCATTATAGTTCGTCTGAGGCTTTTCTTTGAATTCTAATAATGTAATTACAAGTTTCGAAAGCCCAATAACACTTTGCGATTCAACTCCTAACTAAAATGAAGTAGAGAACTTGTTTAAATACGAGTCTCGTTTTTAATCGTGAACACAATGGACATCACATAGCGTTAGCCTTAAAGTCAAGCTTATCGTAATCACTCTAAAAATCAGAGCTCCGCTTCTAATAAATCTCAGCTGTATTGATGGATGTTATGCTATTTTCTTGGCTGAATTAAGTAAAACTCGAACCTAAATATCAGAAATCTATTATGAGTCCTTAAGAACATACGAGAAATATTAGCTGACATTCTTGAAATAGGGAACGAATCTATGAAATATTTTACGGAGTAGAATCTGTTTCGTGTTGTAACAAGTTCCATTCAGAAATCATCGAATTTTGTCGCGGAATAGTATTTCAAATGTTTTCTCGTGGTTTATCTTCAGAGGTGTTGAGGTCGGGCTGTGAGTAACTTAGTTTTGAAACCAGAGTGTTTGTTACAACTTAATGACTTTTTCCTTTGGCAAAACTTGCACATTTTAACAATATTCATATGTTCTTTTAGAATGTGTCATTCCCAGTGTACGAAAATGTTTTGAACCCTGTCATGTAGACGTTACCTTTGCTGCCGTAGCCTAGCCACAGCTGATCAAATTGCAGTCATTCTTAAAATTTTCCAGCAAGGATTGCTTTTGAAAACAATCATTTACCAATCCTTGTGTATTCGCATCATCGAAAGTTATTTTTCAAAATGTTTGTAACAACACTGATATTTCGTTCAAAAATATGCTTATATAGTGATCATCGGTACTTCTTTAATAGAAGTTCAGGAAAGCGTTGAGTGCAATTTGCATCATCCTAAATTTATGATCAGTGAATGTGCTAGACATTGGAAGGGGTCAATTCTGAAAGCAGAAACTTTCACATTTAATATCCCTTTGATTTTTATTGTAAACAGCCGATTACGAGTACAAAACACGCTAAAATGAACGTTGAAACACCTTTAAACTTTTATACCGGGGGAATGGCTACAAAGCAGATGAAAAACTCTTCTAATTGACGCCTTAAAGGGATTAAACACGAGTTAATCCTCAAAGCATTGAATACTAGCTATGTTTCAAGTGCAACTTGGCTACAATCTCGTTATTGAATTCGACGTTTTGCAAATGATAAAGCCACTAGGAAAAGTAAATGTTAAATCCCCTGCGCAAAGCTACTTGTCCCTTCGCATTATGGTGGCGGAAGTTTGACAAATATCGTTAAGTGCTAACAAAGGTTCTTAACGAATGTATTCCTTAAAGGGCCAAACTTGACCCTAACATTCCAGTTTGAAACTCATTTGTTTTTATGCATATAATCTAGCATACAGTTTTGTAGTTGGAAGAGTCGTAACCTTTTGTTTATAGTGACTTGATCTGTACTAAATGTCCTGATGGTAAGAGCCATTGAAAGGAATGTGTGCCGGGGTAGGATGAAAATGTAGAGTAAAAATGCATTGAAATTTTCATATAGATATACAGTACAAGAAATTTCATGTATTCTGCGAAAATCTGATGCGAAATATTTTTCCAAAATGAATGTTCAAAACACATGGTCTGTTTTCGGGAATCTAGTCTAATTCGTATCACTCAAACTAAATACTGCTGTTCAACCCAGGCTATTTTTCTGACTTGCGCAATGTCAAAATAAGTGTTTATTCTTCATTAATGTTTATCATTTAACCTATCCTAGTCCTTACAATCGTTCGTCTTTTTCAGAGCTACTCATTCAACAACTGAGAAAGTCACTTTTACAGTTGCCAAAACTACCTCAGAAATGGAGCAAGCAGCCAATTTCCATGACGCGGAAGGATATGTTTGTGGCTTTTGCCCGGCCAGGTATCTTGATAAATCGACTTTGATAAGACACATATCGAAACACGTCGTCCTGAAAGCTCAGACACATGCGCATTCCCTGTGGTGTACATTGTGTTCGCCTCTTTTAAGTTCAGATCTACATGCTGATGACCAGCTTTCCGATCTTGACGAAGCTGGCGATCCGAGAAATGTGGATGGAGATCATGGGAATTCTGTGGATAGTGATTACTCTCATAGAGTGCATGATGGACATTATTTTTATTCCCGTATGAATGAGGTTTACGACGATTCTAAGTTGCTTATAGATGGGCAATTTTGCGACAACTCTTTAAATGGCTGTGAAACACCTATTAAAGATCGATTCTATGACTGTACAGATTTCTTGCCCTATTTAAACAATGAATTGAACAGTAATGGATTCGTGAACCCCTCGAACAGTAATGGATTCGTGAACCCCTCGAACAGTAATGGATTCGTGAACCCCTCGAACAGTAATGGATTCGTGAACCCCTCGAACAGTAATGGATTCGTGAACCCCTCGAACAGTAATGGATTCGTGAACCCCTCGAACAGTAATGGATTCGTGAACCCCTCGAACAGTAATGGATTCGTGAACCCCTCGAACAGTAATGGATTCGTGAACCCCTCGAACAGCAATGGATTCGTGAACCCCTCGTCCTTATTTTCTAGTACTGGAACTTTTCCCGTAGACGCCCCCGGTCCCCTTCAGGCCACCACTAACGCGTATCCTGAAATCATTCCAGAATATTACCCACTCATTCAGGCGAACGCTAATGCTGAAGTGATTAGCGCAGGTGACGCCTCGCATGTTGGTCCTCACATAGAGGCTACGAATGCTGAATCCTTTCCCCTAGAAGATATAACGTATATCGAGCCCAACCACACAAATGCCTTGGATGATTCTCATTCATCAGATTTTCAGAGTACCGGACTTCAGGCTGATGCCTCGAATTCAAATGCATGCCGAATAAGCCCGAATACCAGAACCCGTTCAGACACAATGAATTTCAAAAGCTGTCAAAGTGGTGAGAGGGGCAGTGGCCATGAAAGTGCCTTTAGTATGAATTGCCTTCAGACTGTCGCGGATACAGACGGTAATACCTCTAGTGTCTCTTCGGAAGACTCAAAAGAAAAGGTAAGTTATGCATCGGTCGTTAAACGAGGACTATCAAATCAACACTGACTCCTGCCTCAAATACTTCGCTAGATTACTCGTTTGCTAGATTACTTCGCAAATACTCGAACAATTGCTCGTTTTGAATGTCATTTTCTTTGCGTTTTGAGCAGAGTTTTCTGATTTCACTTGTCGATACCTGAAGTTTCAAATACCACATTAACTCGCGTAGGTGAAAGTGCAACTCGGAGTAACTCTTCAGTTTTAGGTAACTTTACAGTAATATACGAATTAATATACTCGCTAACATTTCAAATTAGTTCACGGGACTGATAAACTGCACTATGTACTGCAAATACAACTGCGTTTCTGAAACAAATCTTCAGCTTCATTATATCTTAAGTTGTACTATGAACTTGAATTTTTCTATAACTTGTGTTCTGATTTTAAGGACCGACTTTGACCTTCGATTTCAATATTTAGGTCATATTTAATCTTTTTGAAGATAATATGAAAGCGCATGCAAACGAATGCTGATAGTGGTTCTGTTAGGTAGATTCAGAATGTCAAACACCAGCGAGGATCATCAGCTGGGACCAAGTTTTAATTAGCTTTTAGTTGGGTGGCTCAAATGTTATTTTGATCTTGTTTTTATTGATCACGCCAGGAGTGTAAACTGAAGGCTATTGAACAGGAGTGCAGTTGAACTGTTCAGTTACGTTTGCTTCGACTTCTCGTTTTTCACTTTTATTAAGTCATTCATCTTGATGTATCTCGAATCATTTGAACGTATTTTGTAAATTCGACATACCATTTGTCAGTCACATATGAAATAAACATAGTTAAACTGCTTTGTTTTAATTGTTTTTAAATTGAACAACTATATTGAAGAGTAAACAATTTCTAGATTACTGGGGAGATTGTTACGAATGATGCACAATTCTAGTTCAAATATGCTTACGGATAAAAATATTTTTAATTCAAATTTAATAAGTCATTACGTGATTATAAAAGGTAAGGCAGAAAACAACCTTTCACTGACGCATGTTACCGGAAGTGTTGCAAGTGTTTTTAATACGTTATAGATGCTAAGATTTATAATTTTTAATCCCCTTCGAAATTGCATCAGTGGCACTTTCGCATGGAGCTATTGCAAACGGTTTTGGGTCAATCCATTTGAAATCACCAAGGGGGTGTTGCTCGACATTTTTAATTTTCCTAATTTTTTAACAAAGTTTTCTTCATGATTTTATGAGTTTAAAGACATGATTGAAAATTTTTTGACCTTATTTTTTTTGGGGTGGGCAATTTTATTCAGCTTCGGAGTCACTTTTTGGGTGAAAATGGTGTTCCATGGAAAATGCTATAGCTGCTTTATTTTTATACCTATCAAAATGTATAGAAAACTAAAATGTTCAGCATAAAATTTTCATTTTAGGTTACTACAGAATTTCATTCAATTTAAGGATCTAGGCCAAAAAAATGTTTTAAAATGTTAGAAATAAAAGGTCAAACACCATATTTCGCTACCCTTATTTCTTATGAAGGAAATCACTCACCTTAAATATTTTTTCTTGAGCAAATCTCTCATAGGGCTACTTGTTGTAGAAATTTCAATCTTGAAAACCTTTTCCTTTTTTCTACAGCTTATAAAAAAAAAAACCGTGTTAAACCTGTTTTGGGCAGTTTTCACTAATCAGTATCTCAAAAGGGACTGAGTAAAAAATTCTATAAACTTAGGATAATAAACATCTTTGTAATATAAAGCTACCATATAATTTTTTGTAAGTGATATTTAACTGGTTTTTGAAATACAGTTCACTAAAAATGCACAAACTCTTATTTCCCTTCAGTCTAGAGAAAGGAAGTTTTAACTTTTCTCTATGATGCTTTCTATTTTTTTACAAATTAACCAAGATGGTTCTTTAATCTTAAAATACTAAAACCTACATGAATAAATCTCATCCCTTATGTTTTATTTAAATTAAAACAACATAGAAAGTGTTAAAATAGTATGATTTTATTCTGTTCATTTACTTAAAAATTGTTTATAAAAATATGTGAATGTCTTCTGCTGTTTACATTTTTTGCATTTTAAAATCTATTTACAGTATTAAACAGTGCGGAAATTTCATCTTTCCTAAGATATGAATGTTCGTCCAGAAATAGTTGTCAGTTCGATCAGTGTCAATTTGCATAGGACTTTGTGACAGGAACCCAAACATTATCATTTTTTGATAACTTAAATGTAGTTGCAGGTCCTGATGAATGAAAAAGGGCACTAAAATGCCATAGTCTTCTCCACTTTTATCTTCTACTTTACCTATACCCCATTCATAAATGCATGCCATGCTGTCGTTATCGTCAAAGGATGAAGTTTTTGTAAACTCGATTGAGGTTTTGAAATCTTCAAATCTGTGGCATTTCAAACTAGTATAGCACCTAATTTGATTTTCACGTATGGGTACATACCAATAACCTCGAGTTCCTGGGATTGGTACGCAACATTCAAATTTTCTTTTTAAATATTCTTTTGCATTGTTTACTCTGTCGAGATAAAAATAAATTTATCCCTAATATTTCCGCTGAAAAAACAAACTTATTTTGTGGTGTAAGTATTTGATCACTGTAAGGCAGGGGTGTCAAACTCGCGGCCCACGACGAACATTTTTGCGGCCCGGCCAATATATTGGTACACAATCATACAGTGTGTAACAAAATTATAAGACCACCCAAAATATCACTCATTTTAATACTACACTGCATAAAATGAATAATTTTAAAATTCGAAGCAAATGAAAAAAGTTATATTTTCTCAAATCGCTTAAAGGAAAAAAAATTGAGTTAATTTCACACAGCAAATGATTTTTTGAAATCTCGGTGTACCATAAATATAAGACCACTTAGTTTTAAAAACGCAAATGATTTTAAATAAAATATTTAATTTTTTCTTTCAAAATCGTAGATAAACCAACTTTACATCACAAAAGTCCAAACGATAATATTGTAAAAGAAAATAGAATTTAATTTGTTTGTTTTCATGAGGAAATTCACAATGCCGCGTAGAAGAGAATTATCTGAACTAGAAATTCGAAAAATTTGGTTTTATAAGGGCTCTGGAAAATCGGAACGTGAAATAAGTAAGATACTTAAACGTTCTAAAACTGTTATTCATAACGTTTTAAGTAAAAGATTTTTATGGAAAATATAAAAGATCTGGCAGAAAGAGTAAATTATCAACCCGCGATAATAGACTAATTTTCAAGCTTGCAACGAAACAGAACTTGTCTACTCGTAAAAACACAGCAGACAAGTAAAACTGTTTCACATATGACAATCTGGTGCACTTTAAGATCAAATTCAAATGTTGCTCTTCGGAAATTAAAAAGAAAACAAAGACTGTTAAATAATCATAAAGAAGGAAGGCTGAAGTGGGCAAAGGAAGTCATGACCTGAGATGCTGCTTGGAAAAATATTAATTTTTTTTTTTCGTCGGAAAAAATTCATTTGGGTGGCCCAGACGGTAATATTGCTGGATGGAAAATAGTGCCGATTAAAGGTTTTAAAATATTAAATTTAAAGTATTAGCAGGGTTTGATTACTGATTACCCATTACTAATTACCCAGGTTCGTTTTAACCCCAGCATGTAAACACTTTAGAAAAGATAAACACAACTTAATATGTTTTATAAATGATGAGGACCAATATTTACAAATTAACAACGAATATTTATTACACAAATAACAGTTAAATTACAGTATTAAAATGATTATTCAAATAACTACATGAATAATAAATAATGTGCTAAAATGATTAATATTGTTTCAAATAACAAGTTGGGTCCTCACCGGATTAACATGTAAAGGTATGTATCATTTAAAGGGATATTTAATTTAAATTTAATTAGAAAAAGGATTGTACTGCCCAAACAACAGAAGTGCAAAGACTGACTTACCCCAAAATCGGCTAGCTAAGTGAAAACTGCATACACCCCAGAGCGGGGCCCGAAGGCCACTCACTCTCTGCGCCAAGGATCTCGTCTATCTCTGTCTGAACTCTCTCTCTATCTCTGTACTCAAAATCTAATTTCTACCTCTTAATATTCATCTCAACTTTTTGCATATATGTTTCCACCTTCCAATCACAATATTTTCTTCTCCATATAAACTCCACCTACGTCTTAAAACCCTTTTCTAGTGGCCCTAATATTTCTCTTTTATTAAAATCACACTTCTCATTGGACCTATACTTATCTTTCACATTTTTCCCGTTTTCCTTTCTATATTTTTCTTATATTTTATTTTCTAACACCTGGTCAGTTTTATAAAATTTTCCTTACCATGATCCGACAATACTGCTACCGTTGCGTAAATTCCTTTCAATATAATCCTTATTCTAAGGTGCTTTTTCGACTAGATCAACTCTTTTATCATGGGGCTTTTTTATGGGAGCGGTCTTTTAACTTACCGCGATTCTAACTTACTACTGGGCTTTTCTTATGGGGCTAATTCATCGGTTACTAAGTCAAAGGACACTGCGCTATTCTCCAACGTTTTCCCCTCTTTACCATAAATATATTTTTATTGCGTACGTTTCCCTTTTCTAACAATCTTTTAAACTTATGTAAAATGCCTTTTCTTATGCTGACCGCTATAGCCGGCTGAATCCTGAATCTACCCTTCCTCTGCGTATCCAATTTTATAGTTGACTCTTTCTTATCCTTTCACTACGTTTTACAATGGATAAAGGAATCTTGAAATGGCTTGCAGCTTTTAACAAATCTCCGAGAAACCCTTTGCTGGCTTAAAGAGCCAGCAATACTCACAAAAGTCTCAGAAAAAGAAAACTTTTTTTTTTCATTTTTTAAAATTTAAGTCCCAATTTGAGACAATACCTAATTGGTTGAGAGACCTACTACTAAATGGTGGAGGACCCAAGTTTGAATGATAAACATACATATATAGCACAAAAATACCAGTTTATATATATACAACACAAAAAAATTATCAAATTCTAATCAATGTAAAGGTAGACTCGTTAGATTAATATTCTCAGTAAAATTTAACACTTTCAACCAAGATAAATGGCTTCTTTTTCCAAAATTAATCCTGATAGTAACACTTGTGCTTAAAATGTTCAAAAAAATAGGTATTAATATAGGGGAAAATTATCCAGTAATAATATAATATAAAGCATAAATAAGAATGAATAAATTAAAGAGTATATTATAAATAATGCCCATTATTTATAATATACTGAGATTATAAATAATGCCCACACACAAAAATTTTATTTACTGAAAAAAAATTTAAATAACCAGTGTTAAAATAGGCTTACTACAACAAACTCGTAGCATAAATGAATACTTGTAACCAACCTAAATAACATTTTGTAGCTAAAACATAATTAAAAGTAACTCTTGGGCTTGAGAAAGACACAAAAAAAATTAGTATAAAAATTAGCCTAATAATATATGAGTTGCTTGGAGAAAAAAAATTTTAAACAAAATACTGAGTTATATATAATTAAAAAAAATATTTTCCAGAGTGTAAATGATTGGAAAATAATTGCCAATAGCATAGACGAAGTATGCAATGCCAACCATAATGAAATAAAATTCTGAGTAAAATCAATACTGATAACCCTCATAAATAACGCTTCCCTCATAAATAACATTTCATAATATAACGCTTCCCTCATAAATAACATTTCATTCCTAAAAATAATTAATGCTAATTCTGGAGCTGAATTTATGCAAAAGAAATGGATATAAGAATTAGAGCATCATAATAATAATATATAAAGTGCAAATAAAAATAACTGATTTAAAATAGAGAAACTGGCACTAAAAGAATTAATGTCCTGAGTATATATTTAGTGAGATACACATCAGAAAATGATTGTTGAGAAGACTTGTACGAAACGTCGGTTTCACCGGAAGGCTAAGTGTTCTAAGGTGTGTGTGTGTGTGCGTTCGTTCGTTCGTTCGTTCGTTCTTGAAATGACAGCAGTCACAACTGAAAATTCTGAAATTATATAGATGAAGTGTCAACGGATTAAGAGCTAGGTTCTGGTGAACACAGTTTCTTGGACGGGAAAATTGGCCGTGGATCACTTCGAATTGCTCAAGCAACGTCCACAGTGCAATCGTAGAACCTAAAAATTTGGATAACACTCATACACGAAAGTCTGATGCACAAGAGAGTGTCGACGAACCATAGGGGCAAGTAAAATCAACTGGAGTTCGACGACATGGTGGTTCTTGAAACGACCGCTATTGCGACTGGCTCACAGGTAAGTTCATTTCGTGCACTGAAAAAAAAAAAAAAAAACCGATTGTAAACCCCCCGCTTACGTCGACCTCGGAAGGGGCAAATTTAGAGTGGAGCATTGATTTATCAGTGAAGACCAAGCCCTTGAAGAAAATCTGCAAACGCACAGCCGATGAAAACTAGCACCGCTGAAATTAGTTGATCACTATGAAGTTGGAAAAAAAAAAAGATGCACATCGGTGTAAGTAACTGATTATAAGGACCACCGCAGAGCAATTTTAAGTTTATCGTTGAGAGAATGCCTACGAAGGCTACTGGGAGCACTAAAGTCTACACATATAACAGTCAAATTTTTCTTCGTAAGGATGGACGTAGAAGATCGGCTTCTGGATGAACAGTGGAAACAGCAGCAGGGTGACTATCTTTCAGTAAAGATGTAGCTCTTGCTTCTAAACGCACGAAGTTGGGCGTTCTGATGCTGCGATACTAATGCTGCGATGAGTATTAATGCTGCGATAGTATAATTCTTCCACTACTCTCGTTTAATTATTTTGAAAAGTGATTTTTCCCAATACTTCAAATCAGTCATGCAATATTCAAATATAGTGGCCAAATAAAGGGAAAGTCCATCTTACAATTCATGTTGAATTGACAGTACAAAAAAAATTCTTAGTCGTATAAAGGGTAAAATTAAAATAACTGTATATTTAATAATTGTTAGTCATTAAATTAAGACATTATTCTCTTATAATGTAAAATATAAAAATTTCCCCTTATATTTCTAAAGAATTAAGAAAAAAAATGATTAATTATCTAAATGAATATCTATTATGGTATACCTTTGTATAAACAACCACATATCTAATATTGTAACACCTCATAATTATCATTATGAATAATGCTACTATTATTATACACATTTCTGTAGAATGTTTGTTTATGCATTCATGTACTGTGTTATAAAAAAAAAATTATTTATAATAATAAAAATTGAACGCAAAACTACGTGTACAACAACAATGACAGGTGATCAGTCCGCCAAAACAAGATACATTAGAAGTTACATCCAAAATTTTAAAATTTATTTAGTTTTTGATTTGTAACATATTTTAGAGTTAAACAAAAATGCAAACTAAATTTTGAAACATGAGATGAGTAATAAAAGCAAAAGAAAGGAGAGAAATTGTATATTTCGATTTTTTTTCAAAAAAAAAATAATAAAAGAAAACCCTAGTAATAATGATAGGGAAAATTATGAAGAGAGAAAAGAAAATTGTGTTATAACTCTGTTATTGACATAACAATTGACATTCGATTAAAGTTAAGGCTAAGAAACGACAGATAATTGTCTAATTTAAAATGCATTCAGTATTTACAAAAAGAAATTAATTAATAACAAATTGAAATTAAACAATAATAATAAACATATATAAATAATAAATAGCAAAAGAAAGAAACGTATGTAAGAACAAGAAAAAAAAAATTGAAAAAAATAAAAGATAACGCTAAGAGGTGCGTTCGCATCTCCATTCATAAGAACGAATTTCAGAATATCGCGATTCTCGCGTGGGAAATTTCGAAAGAATTCCATTCTTCACATCTCCGTTGTTTGTTCGCAGCGATCAGTGTCGCCTTCTCAGTTTACGAACCAGAGAATTTAATTGTAAGTGAAGCGATTGTGAATTTCATCTGTTCTCTTATTGGAGACAATTTTCAGAAAATCAAAATTCATTCATTATTTCCCATTCCTATTCATTATTATGTCAAATTCACTCATTAATAACAGACACAAAAAATGAGTTTAAACAGAAAACGCAATAAAAATAAATACATAAATAATAAAAAAAAATTAAATAAAAAGCAAAAGAAATACGTTTCGCTTCTACTTTCTTTAAACCGTACTCAGCACGGCCTGAAGATATTGTTTGACTCCCCCCATCGAGGAACAACAAGCAAACAATACACAACTAAAGGCAATTCGAAAACCCGATTTCGCTCTATCACTATAGCTCTAATTCATTGCTACTGTGAAAAGAATTTCCCTCTTTGCCAACTCTCTCCTGCGCCAAAACGGAACGCAGGAGAAACTTGAAAAGGAAGAAAAACCGCAACTGCACTCCCCTCTCTTCGAAGGGCAATATTCTATTCTTCGCCTCCCTCTTATGAAAGCACAATTCCTTAGACAGTGACCAATTTTGCCTACTAAATAGTTCAAATCGTACATTATTTATCGCCTTTCCCTTAATTGGGATGAAATTATTGCGCCAACGGTCGTCGCTATAATACACTAAATACATTAAAACAATAAAGGAAATTCAAACGTCTAAAAAAAATTATCCTTCTTAACCATTTTTTTTGTACCATAAGCATGCACAACTTAAATTTTAATCAAAGTAAATAAATATCAACATACTCTAATTACACCCTAACTGCGAACACATAAATCCTAAAATCTCAATAGAAATTTTATAGCAAACACATAGAAAAAAAAAAATTATATACATGCATAAACCGTAATGAAATTTCTAAATCGGAAACCCATTAACGATATATATCAGAACACAATTATAATAGATTAAAACATGATTTTCTATCAAGAAAAAAAAATTCTCTTAACCATTAATATACTAATTATATCATTGCTCTTAAAAGTACGGCATAATATAAAAATAAAAATTTTAAGATACACAAAAATAAAATTCTGGACTAAAGTCACACACATGTTAAATTGAAATAAAATTGCTAAATGCTACTAATTTTACCAATAAATTACCTAAAGAACCAGGCATTAGACTCTAAGAGTCAGGCATGTTAATCAAAAAAAAAGAAAATTGATATACATATATTCTACTGACAGAAATGTGCATATAATAATAAAATGTTTTTTCCGATATATATATATATATATATATATATATATATATGTATGTAATATATATAAATTTGAAAGAAATATTATAACACATACATTTTATAATAATAACGATATGCCAATACAGGTATTCACAATTTTAAACACATTAAGAAAATAATTTAAATTCTTGTATTTAATCGAGAATTAAAAAGAAGAAATCAAGAATTGTATCATCTGAATATACCACATGTTAAAAAAAATCCTAATTTAAACTAATGAAGAAAAAGAGGTAAATATTTACTGTGTCAATTTTCTTTTCTACAGATATCCTCAATTAAAAAAAATTAATATCCTTATAGGAAATAATTTTCTTTTTAATACCCAAATGATTACAGAAATCAAATGGAATGGTCACGGCAACCATCTGCTGGATGGAAAATAGTGCTGATTAAAGGTTTTAAAATATTAAAGTTAAAGTATTAGCAGGGTATGATTACTGATTACCCATTACTAATTACCCAGGTTCGTTTTAACCCCAGCATGTAAACACTTTAGAAAAGATAAACACAACTTAATATGTTTTATAAATGATGAGGACCAATATTTACAAATTAACAACGAATATTTATTACACAAATAAACAGTTAAATTACAGTATTAAAATGATTATTCAAATAACTACATGAATAATAAATAATGTGCTAAAATGATTAATATTGTTTCAAATAACAAGTTGGGTCCTCACCGGATTAACATGTAAAGGTATGTATCATTTAAGGGATATTTAATTTAAATTTAATTAGAAAAAGGATTGTACTGCCCAAACAACAGAAGTGCAAAGACTGACTTACCCAAAAATCGGCTAGCTAAGTGAAAACTGCATACACCCCAGAGCGGGGCCCGAAGGCCACTCACTCTCTGCGCCAAGGATCTCGTCTATCTCTGTCTGAACTCTCTCTCTATCTCTGTACTCAAAATCTAATTTCTACCTCTTAATATTCATCTCAACTTTTTTGCATATATGTTTCCACCTTCCAATCACAATATTTTCTTCTCCATATAAACTCCACCTACGTCTTAAAACCCTTTTCTAGTGGCCCTAATATTTCTCTTTTATTAAAATCACACTTCTCATTGGACCTATACTTATCTTTCACATTTTTTCCGTTTTCCTTTCTATATTTTTCTTATATTTTATTTTCCAACACCTGGTCAGTTTTATAAAATTTTCCTTACCATGATCCGACAATACTGCTACCGTTGCGTAAATTCCTTTCAATATAATCCTTATTCTAAGGGGCTTTTTCGACTAGCGCAACTCTTTTATCATGGGGCTTTTTTATGGGAGCGGTCTTTTAACTTACCGCGATTCTAACTTACTACTGGGCCTTTCTTATGGAGCTAATTCATCGGTTACTAAGTCAAAGGAATCTGCGCTATTCTCCAACGTTTTCCCCTCTTTACCATAAATATATTTTTATTGCGTACGTTTCCCTTTTCTAACAATCTTTTAAACTTATGTAAAATGCCTTTTCTTATGCTGACCGCTATAGCCGGCTGAATCCTGAATCTACCCTTCCTCTGCGTATCCAATTTTATAACTGACTCTTTCTTATCCTTTCACTACGTTTTACAATGGATAAAGGAATCTTGAAATGGCTTGCAGCTTTTAACAAATCTCCGAGAAACCCTTTGCTGGCTTAAAGAGCCAGCAATATTTCCTACTGGCATGATTTACGAACGGAACCTCGGGTTTTCTTCCGTAGACAGATGGGTGATGGCTCTGTGATGGTGTGGGGAGCTTTTGCATATGATGGGAAATGTGATCTGCAGCGAGTTCTTGGGAAAAATGGACTCCATTTGTTATCAACAACTGCTTTACCAACACCTTATAACTTTTGGCCCATTTTAGGAGGATCAAACTGGAAATTTCAGCAAGACAATGCGCCATGACATGTGTCTAAATCAACTAAAAACTGGTTTCAAAAAGAAAAAATCGAGGTCTTAAACTGGCCAAGCCTTAGTTCAGACGTGAATACCACCGAAAACTTGTGGGGCTATTTGGCTCGCCAAGTGTATGCAAATAACCGTCAGTATGATTCTGTGTATGAATTGGAACTAGCTATCATGGATGAATGGGAAAAATTCCCAAATATTTGCTCGAAAACCTAATTACTTCAATGAAAAATCGAGTATTTGAAGTTATTCAGAAAAATGGTGGATCAACATCATATTAGTTTTATTTAAAAAAATTTGTTTTAACTAGTGGTCTTATAATTTTGTTGATTGGAAAAATTTGAAATTTTTGATAAAATAATTAGTATATTTAAATATCTCTTAAAAATAATATACATATATTTTATATTTCATTTATTAACACCAACCTAATTTAATTTTTAAAAAATTATACTATTTATAGTAAAAATCACAAAATCCACAGTGGTCTTATAATTTTGTTACACACTGTATATAATAAAATAACCGACGCAGAATTATAAGATAGGAAGAATTCGCTAAATGTTTTTTTAATGATACTCTTTTTTGCTATTATTAAACAAAATGCATATTTATGTTGAATATACTGTAATTAGGTAAATAAACCTACGTTTCTATTAATATTGATTTTTTTGCGGCCCACCTATAGTTAAACCTTGTTTGTTTGGCCGAAGGAGCCTTTGAGTTTCACACCCCTGCTGTAAGGCCTTTGAAGACTGGGTCTTGTTACTTCCCGTTTCGTGGTTCCACCTATATCACCACAAGAATTTTTTCCGTGCTATGTGGCAAAAAAGTTCTAGTCTGCTGCTATACCAGAATCATGTTTGTGTTGGCAGATATTGATGAAATTCTTTTTTTTTTTTTGGTAGTGACTGCTTGCACCATCACTAAATTAAATAATCATCTGTATTCTAGATACAACATTGTTGACCTCATGTACAACATGTTGTTGAAATGTATACACAGTGGTTTTATCATGTATAAGGTGGTCACTAATAATACAAATACTTTTACAATAGATTATTTGTTTCAATAACAAACAAAAGGATGTAGTGTAGCCTGTGTATTCGTCCAATGGAATCTTTGAATTTCATCTTGGACCATAAAACATAATTCTCTGAGAAGTATCTCATAAATATACAATCAAAATCTGTAAGATTATCTTTCAGTTCTCTAAAGTGTTGAGCTTGGATCTTTGATATAAAAATGATGTGATTTTTGAGATCAGTTTTTCCACAAGAGTTTCTAGGAACTGATCACTAGGTAAAATTGTGTGATAAGATCAGCTCTATCTGTCTTCACCCACTGTTTGAAACTTATTTCATCAGGCAAGTTATCAATATCATTCATTGAGACTTCAGGAAATACTTCTGGTCCAGCACATTCCAAGCACTTATTCAGCATGCAGGTTTCACTCTCAATGTCACACACGAAGTCTAACAAAGTCCAGTAATTGGTGTTTAGTTTTGCCCTTTCTCTCATGAGTTTAACAATCTGGGAATATTTACATACACTGTGAGTGCCAGATGTTCCAGGCAGAACACACCATTATGGCCGGAGGGCACAGAACATTGATCTACCATTTATGTTCTGGATATCTCTGTTTGTAAAGACTAAAAAGCTCATTTAAGGGTATCAATACTAACCTTTTTTGTTTATATACCTTCACTTTGTTAATTTTACCTGAGACACATTTCTTTTTATCCGGAGAGACAAGTGTTCTCATCATCTTGATAAAACTCGATCACGCAGTTGACAACTTCTTCACTTATCTTGTGTCCACCTGTTCTTTTACAAAGATTTAGCAGGATACCTTGCTCCTTAATTGTGTTGTTTGACTTACAAGATACTCAGAAATACCAAAATTTTCCATAATTTTTTTTTATTGACTTGATTTTTTAAAATCTGGTAAGAGACAAATGATCTTAATTGTTTCATCTCAATTCACCAAGCTGCATTTTTCTTTTAATTAGTAGATCAAAATTCATACTCACTTAAGCTGATTTAGAGCAGGTCTGGATTTGTTGTTCCTCTAAATCTTCAATTTTCTTTTTGCAGCTATTGCAATTTTGTCTTTCTGTAAAGTTGATAATCCCTTTTCTTTATTCAATTTAGTTATTTTACTGATTGGTGACAACTCCAATGTAACACATATTGAGTTCACTTGATTCAAATTATTTTCATCCACTAACTCATTAGCGTCAGGGACATATAACCTTCAGGGTCAAGTTTTAGGGTTAGGTCAAACAAACATTTGTTTTTGTTGTCGAAACAATAACAAGAGACTTTAATACTGATTTTGAAAGTGGCTAGTTCGAAAAAATTAGCCCAATTTTTTTCACAAATTTAATGCTCTACCACTCTAAAACCAGTTAAATATCACTCATAAAATTTATATGGTAGCTTTATATTACAAAGATGTTTATCCTCAGTTTTCAGAATTTTTTACTCGGTCCCTTTTGGGATATTAATTAGCGAAAACTGACAAAAACAGGCTTAACACTGTTTTTGGTAAGCTGTACGAAAAAAAGAAAAAAGTTTTCAAGATTGAAAATTTTACAAGTAGCCCTATGAGAGATTTGTGCAAGAAAAAAATATTTAAGGTGAGTCTGATTTCCTTCATAAGAAATAAGGGTAGCAAAATATGGTGTTTGATCTTTTATTTCTAACATTTTAAAACATTTTTTTGGCCTAGATCCTAAAATCTAATGAAATTCTGTAGTAACCTAAAATCTAGAAAATTTTATGCTGAACATTTTAGTATTTTATTCATCTTGATAGGTTTTAAAATAAAGCAGCTACAGCATTTTCCATAAAACACGTTTTTCACCAAAAAATGACTCCGCAGCTGGTTAAAAATGGCCACTCAAAAAAAATTGTAAGGTCAAAAAATTTCTTAACCATGTTTTTAAACTCATAAAACCATAAAGAAAACTTGGTTAAAAAATTAGGAAAATTAAAAATTTCGAGCAACTTTACCTTGCCAAATTTGGTGATTTGAAATGGATTGACCCTTTTTCAAATTTCTTTTTATACCACAACTTGAATTTGACATTCAAAATTGCTAGATTTTTTTAAGGTAAATCACAAGCATAAAATTACCACAGCTGACGAAAATCTTCCATTGAAATTACTGTTGGAGCATATTTTCCATTTGGTTGAACTGTCGAAAGAATATTTCGAAATGTTGAGGTACTGAATAAAACGTTCATGAAATTGAGTAAATATTTGGTCAATAAAAGGAATGAAAATAGTTATCTTGAAATACTCTTGTACAGAATCGGCTAGAACATTTGCTTTGATGCAGTCTTTGGCTTTTTAATGTCAACTTTACAATAATTGGCTTTTATACGTGCTTCATCTAAAATCTTAAAAAAAACACCTTAAAACAAAAAAAGAATCTCTCTCATGAACGGTTTTTAGTTGATCGACAACATCAACAAAATTTAAGGCAATTAACATGTCACTGTCTGTTTTTGTCCTCAAATATATTTTGCAAGCTAAAGATATTTTACCAAATTAACACGACGAATTATTCTAAAGTTCTATGCTAGAGCATGAGTCTGTCTTCCCAAGAAAGGATTGTTTCAAGACTACATCATATAACTCACCCATATTCATGATGGCTCTATGGCGTTTCACGCACCTAGTCGGGAAAACTTGGCGTAGTTTGTTTCCTACTATTCTGTGTATATTTATCAATATTGTCAACAAGGTCTCTTAGAGGTATTGAAGAATAGTGTACCATTGCAATTATTCCAATGCAATTTCTTATTTTAGCCACAAATACAACGTTTCCAACTGCCAAATTCAAACTGTGTAATGCACAATGAAATATAAAGCTTGCGTATAAATAGCTGATATGTGAAATTGGATAACATTAAACTTTCCACTCGTTAACGAGGCACTGTCGTAACCTTGCCCACGTAAATAGGACAAACAATTATGCCATAATTATTTAAGCTTTCTAATATTTTAATGGATGTTTTTTCCTGTAGTGCTTGTTACATGAACAAATTGTAAGAATTGTTTACAAACTTTGTGGTCATTTTCTACCGTCTATATATCTGAAAAACAAGGGGAAATGTCACAAATTTCCTCTGCAGGATTTTAAAAACATTTTGCCGAATTTTCTTAACTAAACGGTTCAAGATGATTTCATTATGAGTATTTATAGTTTGACTTCGTATGTTCCAGGTAATGTAGGTAGCGGATTTTGGCAGAATATTTAAAATGTTCAGGGAGGTTATCAAGCCTCATTGATTCTCGTTCTTAACAAAATTCGAAAATTTCCTTCATTTTCAATTCGCTCCACCCTCTTCAAATGAAAAATTTCCCCAATAACAATGTTCCTCAAAGTTATATTTTGCCAACCACATAAAATTACTGTTTATGTGATCGGTTCAAATCATTTCCAATTAACTGAAGCTTGTGATGCTTTGCTTCCATCAATTTGTTGATCGAATGGAATAAATTTTCCATCTCGAATATTGTGTAACCTTTAGTAAGTCATAACAGCCGTTATATGATATTTTGTTTAGTGATTGAATATTAAATTTCTCAATGCTGTCTTCCGTTTATTATAACGGTACTTAACTACTTGCCAAGGTACTTCAGATATAGATTTTCCAACACTAGCAGATGCAAAAACATAATATTTATAGTCAGCTATTTTCAACTTAAGTACACAAGCCATGTAAGAATTTTAAAACATATGTTTTGAAACTTGAATTGTGATTTGCTTCAGAGAACATTTCACTGAAATAGTTCCGTTCATAAAAAAAAAACACCCTCCCGCGTGCCTCCAAAGGCGAGTCATTTTGGAGGTGACCTCAGCTAAATAGAATCGTCCTCTTTGGTGGACCGATTTGGATAGAGTACTGCAGCCTTCTATTCAATCCAAGGAACCTGTACAAGTAAGTTAATTATAGACCGTTAACCCAAATTACAGGCTACTGCAAATGAGTTGTTGCAAATTAGGCTCAAGTGTCTCTGAGAAAATCATATTTTTGTATGTGAATATGTATGTTGAAGTTTTGTGATCTATTAATATATTTGACTCTCAAGTATTTAGTCTTATCCTCCACCATCATTTCAAAAGAATTGCATTTCATGCTTTGATGTGCAAATCAGATTTTTATTACAGTACAGAATCTTTATAGCCATTTAACTGTGATTAGCAAAAATATACAATACTGAAATCAATCAAGTAATAAAAGATGATCAAGAAAGTTTTTCAATCCAAATATGTATAAACCTTAATGTTTATAAATCCTTAAATTCAGGAGTCAAAAATTCCATAAAATCATTTTCATCAGTCATTGTATTTAGGATGTGTATTGTGTAAAACAATTCTAGCAACAATACTACAAACTTAAAGTTGTTTTCAAATATCAAATGAAGATTAAATTATAAACTCAATAAGGAAAAAAGAAACGTATAAAAACCAAACACAATTATATTTGAAAAGACTGTTTAAAAAATACAGGACCAGGTTAGAAATATCAAAAATTTCAGAATATACATGTCTTAGGAACACATTAGAAAATTTGCTCAAAAAAGTCTGAAAATACACAGAAATAACTAAATTTTATTTATGGAATGACAGATGTCTCACAGTTTTCATTAACATTTTCAAAGTCAATTGAAGGATAGATGAAATGAGCTCTTTGAAAATTTCTGTCAATATTCAAATCTTGATAGATGTCTTGAAAAAGAATAGACTCTTTCAAATGTTTCATCCGAGA
The DNA here is from genome assembly GCA_907164885.2 of Dolomedes plantarius. NCBI lineage: Eukaryota > Metazoa > Arthropoda > Arachnida > Araneae > Dolomedidae > Dolomedes > Dolomedes plantarius. The sequence continues at coordinate 12,722,115 of OU015501.1, forward strand.
CAAATTTCAATTGAAGGTTCCATATACATTCCATTCACTTCTTGCTTTCATATTCTTTGCCCAAGTCTTTTTTTGTCTTTGGGATTCTCCTCCCTTTCCTCTTCAACTTCAGCTTCAGAATTAGTTGAGATCTAATAAGAAAATGAACCATTGTACATAGAATGTTAGTAGGTAACATATTTTAATCCCATAATTATTTGATAATCATGATAATGAGAACTTAAGACTGGCTGATCTATCTGCATAAATTAGAACTTAAGATTGGGCAATCTCATACACAGTACATACATGTGAGTTAATGTATGTTTGTAGAAAACTAATTATAAAAATTGATAGAAAAAGTTTTGATTCATTTTTTCTATTCTATATTATAGTGAATTTGATGTCTTATTTTGTTCAATCCTGAAAAGGGTATTATGCATGTGTAGAGCCAACTCTCTGAATAATTTAGCAAGCAGAATAAAAATAGGGTTTGTATACCTTCAGATTAAAAAAAAAAAGTGAAATACTACCAATATGTTTCATGAAAATGTGTCAAAAAACAAAATTAGCTTCCTCTCCTTTTTATAACATGTATAAGAAATTGTTTCATGTACAATAAATAGTACAGATATACAATTTTGAAAAAGATTTAACAATGCCAAATCATTGAGATATTTCTAATATACACTATTCTCTTATATTGGTATTCATGAACTCTACTATAAATCCCTTCATGTAAAATTTTATTATCATATGGTCATTTGGTGTTGTTGAAATATATGAAGGAAAAAACATATATATTTTGTTTTCCATTTATACTATTTATAATTCTTATAATAAGAATGCAATATTTTTCTTATAATGTAACCAAACTTTAAGGAGATGAAATAAAATATGGATAAAAATATCAAATCTATGACAGTAACATACTGAACACTTAGAAGAACAATCACAGAGAATGAATGATCTATAAGTATTATAATAGAGAAAAAACACTGTGTAACTTAAAGCTCCAACACAATGATACTGAGATATGCAAATATTTGTGTTACAAACTTTATTATGGGTATGATGAAATCTTTTTAAACCATTAAAACAGTCTTCCAGCATAACAATAGAAATCTAATGACTCTTGCTTTTCACTTATGTCATTTGGATCAGAGCTTTCACTCCTTACCTCAGTACGAACTCAAGCCAGTTCAAGCTCTGCCTTCACTCTTTCTAATTTTATTCTCTCTAACTCTAAATTATTTGTCTCCTTAGACTTTCAATCGGACATTGTGGAACTCAAAATTTTTTTAACAAACTCTGGGTCATTTTTAAAATGAACATTATTTAGAATCAGATCTTTTAGCTAACCTGCTTTGTTGTCCTCAGTCACTGATTCTCCCAATTCCTGGGCGACAAGCTTCAGATCCTCTTTTCTTGCTCCACTGAACATTTTTACTCAGCACACAAAACTCATTTCACATCACAGGAACACACTCTGAATTCAATGTAGGACCAAGTTTTTCAATGATTGACACAACTCAGTTGATTAGTAGACTGTATAAATTTTAACTCTATTTATTGAACATCACAAACTCAGGTCTAAAATGTCACATGCTACACACATATCATGGAGCCACCTCACTAAACGACCGAATTGGCCATTCTTGACATTCTGGCACTTCTCACCTTTCACAACCCCTTGTCCCATGATCAGGCTGTGGAATTATGGCGATACACCAAAGTTTCAGATTTTTTTTAAGTATGAAGCTTTCTGTCATGTAAAAAGAGAAACAATATTAAAGTCTTAATATTGTCCATTTACAGTAGTTAAAATTATTTGTAATATTTTTACATATTATATCATAAGTAAAGGGATTACGTCTGCATAACTGAATTACATAGCTTGTCTATTTTTTCTTTTATCTATATCTCCAGTTTTCAAGTTTTCATTTTCAAGGTATTATGTTGCCACATATTAAACATTTTGTAAAAGTATTATCATCTATATGGCTATATTTTGTAAATGAATTTTACCATATCACAGAGTCAAATGATATATTTTTCCTATTTACGGGGTAAATTTTTCAACTTTGGACATATCTTTTTTTCTGACCCAGAAGTAATGACACTGTACATTCATATGCAAAATATGACAGATTGTAGTTTGCATGTAGCTTCCTAACAATACCAAAGGAGCTAGAGTGCTGATGTTCTCCAACTAGTCACAGGCTGCCGATATCAGATGTGAAGTGGTTATCAATGCATTCAGCCAAGCTTACAGGTAGGCAATGAATTTTCCCTTATGCTTAGTGCCAAGTGCATGTAGCTTAAGCATAATTCATGAGCTGTAGTTTGAAGGATGGGGCATAAGACTTTGAATTGAACATAGTGTAGGTTCAAGTGGTGCAAGCTTCGTGAGGGAAATACTTGTAAGCTAGATATCAGCTAAACTTCTGTCCTAAAATTTTATTGTAAGCCCAATTTGCTCAATTCTCACAGAATTTTGAAATGGATTGCCCAGAATTTTCTCCCAATATTTTATAAATTTACCTCATTAATTTTGTAAAGTATAAAATCTTCAGTCACAGGTTGCTTTCTATCTTTGTTTCAAATAGGTGCAGTAGGAAATAATCTTTTAACTTTGTAAAAAAAAAAAAAAAAGAGGAAAAAGATAAGAATCTTTAATATTATGTTACAATGATGTTCTGTGGGAAAAAAACATCAATAAAGAATTTATCACTTACCAATAATAAGGAATTTATTTGCACATTATGAATCCAATAATCTAGTAATCTGGTATTTTTGTATTAATTCCTAAATAATTCAAATCTAAGTAGAGAAATTACGCATTTAATTTTAATTTTCTAGACACTCACCTTTTATCACTCATTCGATTTGAATCTTTTTTTCTATTTTATATGTATGAGACAATTGCTTGTTACAAAAGCTTGCAAATCTCAACTATGTGTTGTGCTGGTTTGGTTTGGAGCACAACGTCAACTTTTTGCTACACAAGAGCTAATTAGACAGGGACCTACAGTTTAAAGCCGATTCCAAATGGCTACAAACATCCATACCAGCAGTAGGACTCTAACCCACAGGAACTAAACCAAATGCCAGTGCTCTAGCCATTCAACCATCACCTGGCACTGTGTGTCGGGCAAATTGAGTTGTATATCACAACAGTGCTCTCCAAGTAATATTACTTTCTACTAGAAGTAGCATTTGCTACATCTCTTGAATAGTTCTTCTAAATGAAGTTCAAGATCTAATTTAGGGTTTCTCAAAGTGGGTGATACCACCCCCCTGGGGAGAGATGATCCAGAGGGGTGGTAGTAGACTCTGGTGCAAATTGGGGGTGAATGAAAATAAGGGGGCAATGGAAACATAGAGAAAGAAGACGGGATAAGAAAATTTTGATACATCCCAAAGACACTGGACACAGCAGGTACATGAAAGAACATAAGTGGAAAACATTCAATCGTGTACTGTGAAACTTGGCAAATATCCATTGACCTAGTTATGTATTTTTGGCCTTTTTAATAGCTCTAAGTATCTCTGGCAGTACCCTTTATTCTGTATCTTGCACCTATCATATTTAATTTTTCTCCTTGCTTTTGTACCATCAGCAGAAAGAGACACCTGTTTGGGCATTGACAGCTCTTCCTTGGGGCAAAAGTCTATGTTTGACGAAAAGTAAGGGATAATTTGCGACATCTTCTCATCACATCCTGGGCTTTGGCCAGGAGAATGGGGTGAGTTCCCATTGATTCTTACTTTAGTCACTTTCCACCCATCATTAAAAAAGATTTCTTCTGAAATCACTGCTCTTTGAGGGATCAAATTTTAAGAATTTGGTGGAGATCTTAGTTTTTATCCAGTTGCAATTTGACGAAGTAGATTGCTTCAGTCTTCTGGTAAGGCTAAGTAAATATATTTTTTATCACTTCAGAATTCTGGACAAATTTAAATTCTATGACTTTTCATTTTTCATTGTTTATTTGCAGATATTTGTGATAAGGTTTAGTTTGCATGAGCTGACAAATGACTCGTTATCTTTGTCATAATTTTCATAGTGAACAATGAAAAATCTAAAGTTTTGAGGTGATAGAGCTTACATTACCTGTTTCTTCAAACAATTATAGATAGGTAAGTTTTTTAAGAATAGAAAGCTGTAGAAAAGTTCCTAGATAGGTTTTTCTGTATTATTTTATGTGGATATATTATATTTACGTGAATTAACCCTTTTTTGTATTCATGTAGTGTAATGTCTGCAAATTTTTAAATTAGCAGATTTTGGTCTCTTAGTGTAACGGAAATTAGTTGTATTTTTCATGTGTAGAGGGCGTTAGTCGTCCAGTGTTCTATGTGAATTCAAAATTGCCTTTGTCTTTAATATTCTTCAGTGTAAAAACGTTTTTCTTTGTATTGAACCACCGATCTGAGTATGGACGTCCGTTTAATGGGCGATCATATAATAAATGAGTTATTAACCAGGATATGAGTGGCAGATTTTATTTGAGTCTGCTCTGGTTAAATATTTTAGTGAAATGGTGCAATCGCCGAAAAGTATTTAAATAATGTGCTAAATAGGGGTGAGTTAACATTTGTTTTGTCATTCTGTTCTCCAGAGATGTTCATTTTTGTTCTGTATTGAAATATTTTTATTGTTTTCTATGGTGATAGCTCTGATTGCTTTTGGGTTCTGATTGTGTTATTTTTATTGATTTGGTTTTTTTCCGTTATTATATTATTGTTTGAAAATTTGAAAAATAAAATGGATGATACGGATAAGCTTAAATCGAAACGTGCTGTTATTAGACAGTTAATAACTAAAACAATGAATAAAATTGATGAGCAATTATTAGAGCAGGATAATGAAAACAAAAATGATAATTTGAATGATTCTTTGAATCAATTAATTGATAGGAATAATAGTTTAAAATCGCTTGACTTGGATATTGAAGCTGTTTTCACTAATCCAAATGAATTTGAAGCTGAAATTATTAGATCCGAGGAATATCAGGATAAATTTATATTGTATAAAGGAAAAGTAGAAAGATTTTTAAAGAAATCCAAGATGGCTCAGTCTAGCCAAAGGGTTAATGTTACGAATATCAATTCCGATGGTATAGGGGAATCCGAAATAAGTTCCCATGTTGCTAATGTAGTGAAATTGCCTAAAATTGAGATTAAGAAATTTTATGGTGAGGCATCTGAGTGGTATAATTTTTGGAATACTTATAATATTTCCATACATACTAATGATAGTTTAAGTAAGATACAGAAATTTAATTATCTTAAAATGTATTTAGGTGGTAATGCTTTAAATGCTATTTCCGGTTTCGCATTGACTGAGAGCAATTATGATTCTTCAATAGAGTTACTTTCTAGGAGATTTGCGCGAACTGACCTTATTATATCGAGTCACATCAGCAAGCTCTTATCAATTGATCCCGTTAGAAATTCCTTAAATACGAAAGCGTTACGTAAATTGTATGATGAGATTGAAATACATATTCGTAGTTTGCAATCTTTAAATGTTACGGCTGGCAGCTATGGTAATTTATTATGTCCAATTATTTTGCAAAAATTACCAGATGATTTGAGCTTAGATTATAATCGAAAACGGAATTCAAATACTGATTTTGACATTAATGAGCTGAATGAGTTTATAAGAAAAGAAATTGAATGCAGGGAAGCTTCATCTGTATTATCTAGTGGTGTTAAGAAATTCAGTGGTAATTTCGACTACCCTGATAAAGAGCGATCGGAATGCCAAAACAGAGGAAGCCAAAATCGAAAGTTCGCTTCCGCTTCTGCTTTGGTTACAACTCCTAATGCTATTTTTTGTGTCTTTTGCAATTGTAATTCTCACGATTCTAAGAGTTGTAACTTAAATATTGACAAAAAGAAACAATCTCTAAAAGACCATTTCCGGTGTTTTCGTTGCCTAAAACGAAATCATGTTTCTAAGAAATGTAGGAGTACATATTTATGTAAGTTTTGCAAAGGACCTCATAATAATTTAATTTGTGATAGAGATAAATTATCAGATAACAAGGAAACCACCCATAAATTAACTAGGGATACCGATGTTTTGGCATCCGTATCGGCCTCATGTGTATCAAAGAGAAATATTAATGAACCTGTTTATTTACAAACATCCTTAGCACATCTGGTATCTAAAAAAAAGGTGTAAATTAGTTCGTATTCTGTATGATTCAGGTAGCCATTGTTCATTCATTAAGAGGAGTTTGTGTAATGAGTTGAACCTTGAGACCATTAAAACTGAACGGTTGCAAATATTTGGGTTTGGAGAGGAAAATTCTAAACAATGTTCATATGATTTGGTTGAAGTTAAACTTCAAAACAAAACCGATAGCAAAATGAATATTTCTCTTGAAGCACTTGTAGTCGAGAGAATAACATACGGCAAGATTTCTGCTCCCACTGAAAGAATTCGGCAATTAGCATGGGAAAAAGATGTTTTTCTTTCAGATACAGGGGAAATACTTGACGTAGACGTTTTGATTGGCTCTGATTACATGTTTGATGTTCTCTTCGATACATCTGTGCGATTAGATAAGGGATTAATTGCAACCGATAGTTTGTTTGGTTTTGTGGTACAAGGTAGATGTTTGAATGAGTATAATAACATCTGTAGTGTTGTGAACAATACTGTTTTATGTGAAGTTGATTATAAACTATTTTGGGAATTAGAAGGTCTAGGAATTGATACTGCAAATGAGGACTCTATTGATAATGAATGTACAATTTTAAGTAAATTCAAATCTGACTTACATTATGATAATAATAGATATTGTGTACGACTTCTCTGGAGACCTGATACAAAACATTTGTTAAATAATAACTTTGAGTTGGCTTCAGAGAGATTCGATAGATTGAAAAGGCGTTTTAAGAATGATTCGGAATTATTTAAAGAATATAGTAGAATTATTGAAACTTATGAAGATGAGGGTATTATCGAAAAAGTAGTAAGCGATGACAAATCTAACACATCGCGCACGCACTGTTATTTACCTCATACAGCTGTTGTTCGCAAGGATAAATCAACCAGTAAGGTGAGAATAGTGTTCGACGGCTCCGCGCATAGGAAAAATGAGCTCTCTTTGAACGATTGTTTGTTTATTGGACCGAACTTATATCCCGATATTTTTGAGCTGATACTCTCATTTCGAGAAAACGAAATTGCTTTTACAGCCGATATTAAACAGGCATTTCTACAGTTAATTATTCACGAAGAAGACCGTGACGTAACTAGATTTTTTTGGTCAGAAGACCCAGGGAACGACTCTTCAACAGTTATATATCGCTTTTGTCGGGTATTATTTGGCATTAATTGTAGTCCGTTTCTTTTGGCTGCGACCATAAAAGAGCATATCAAAAAGTACGCAGAATCGAAACCACTTGCATACGACCTGTTAAACCGAAGAGTTTACGTTGATGACGTCATAGGTGGATGTGATGATATCGATACAGCATTACAGTTAAGTTCTGATTGCGTAGATATTTTTCGAGATGCTGGTATGTTGTTAAGAAAATTCCAAACAAACAACAGAGAATTACGTGAGCTGTGGAAGCAAATCGGCATAAATGTTGAGGAAGAAAAGGAAAGTATAGGCCAGTCAGCTTTCCCGTTTAAAGTTTTAGGAATTTGTTGGGATTCAGATAAAGATTCATTTTATTTTGAGTCTGATCATTTGTCAAAGTTAATTAACAAACAAGAGAACTCGAAACGATTTATTTTGAAAATCGTTGGTCGTATTTTTGACCCAGTTGGATTTTTAGGGCCTTTCACTATTCTCCTGAAGTGTTTGATACAAAATATTTGGAAAAGGGGCTTGGAGTGGGATCAAAAGTTACCGTTAGACCTAGAACAACAGTGGTGTGATATAAGTCAACAATTCAAACAACTTAACGACTTAACAGTGCCGCGTTACTATTTCTTAGGATTCAGTAAAGATAAAATTAAATTGTATCAATTGCATATCTTCTCTGATGCCAGCTTGAAGGCTTATGGTACAGTAGCTTATCTTAGAATAGAAACTAGTGATGGACTCATATCTACAAGTTTTGTTGCAGCTAAGAGTAGAGTTGCGCCCTTGAAAGTGATAACGTTACCAAGACTTGAACTTCTTGGTGCCCTCTTATCTGTCAGGCTGTATAAAAATATCATACGAGCTTTGAAACAGCCTTGTGAAATTTATTTTTGGTCCGACTCAGCAATCGTGTGTTGTTGGGTTAAAACTCCTGCCATAAACTTTAAACAGTTTATTAGAAATCGTGTCAAAGAAATACAGGAAATTTCTCGTCCAAAGGACTGGCACCATTGCCCTGGGAAGGACAATCCTGCTGATCTTATCAGTAGAGGAACCTCCATCAATGTTCTGATAAGTTCCCCGGTTTGGTGGAGGGGTCCAGAGTGGTTATCTCTTCCGAATGAGATGTGGCCCAAGACAGAAATTAAGAAGGTAAATGAGACAGAGATGGAATATCTGAAATGTATTTCAGTGATGGAATGTGTTCCTCAAGAAGAGATAAAATTATTGAATATTGATAATTATAGTAAATTGAGCAGAATTATTAGAGTTGTGGCTTGGATGAAGCGATTTTTAAGTAGATTAAAAAAGGTAAAACCTGAGGCTGAAACTCTGACAGCTAATGAAGTGAAAGCCGCCGAAGAGACTCTAATTATGCTAATTCAGTCCCACTTCTACAAAGGTGAGTTGCAAGCTCTCCATAATAATTCAAAGATTTCACCAAAATCGGACATTTTCCAACTTGTTCCATTTCTTGATGATAAAGGCATTTTAAGAAGCAAGGGAAGATTTGACGAGAGTGACTATTCCTTTGATGAAAGAAAACCGATTATTATTCCCAAACATTCCAAGTTCGCCGAACTACTTGCAAAGCAAGAACATGAAAATATGCTGCATTCAGGTGTTGAAAGCACGTTAGTACAAATCCGAAAAAGATTTTGGATACCAAAGGGCCGGCAGCTTGTGAAAAGGGTAATTTCAAAGTGCTTGACTTGTAGAAGATATGCTGTCAAACCTTCGAATCAATTGAGCGGACAGGTTCCAAGGGATCGGATGGGTGAAACTCCTCCGTTCACTGTTATCGGTACCGACTTTGCTGGTCCGATTTATGTGAGGTACGAAGATGGTACTAAAAAATCGTACGTTGCATTATTCACCTGCGCTGTGACGAGGGCGATTCATCTTGAACTCGTCACGGATATGTCGACTACAAAGTTCTTGCTGGCTTTTAGAAGGTTCCTGTCAAGAAGGGGTACATGTCACACTATTTACTCCGACAATGCGAAATCATTTAAATGTACCGATAAGGAGCTTCAGAGACTATTTGATATTTTGGAAGACTCTGAATTTCGAGATTTTCTGACATCCAAACGTATAACATGGAAATTCATTGTAGAACTTGCCCCATGGTGGGGAGGTTTCTATGAGAGACTAGTCAAGAGTGTTAAGGAACCACTGAAGAAAGTTTTACGAAGGGCTCTACTCAGCTTTGAGGAGATGACCACTCTTCTCTCCGAGATAGAGACTGTTGTAAATCTGAGACCTCTATCTTACGTTAGCAACGAGATAGGAGAACCTCAGCCTTTGACTCCAGCACAATTTTTGTTTCCAGGAAGAAATCAGGTCGAATACCCAGTTCATTTCATAGAAACCCTTCACAGGGAATCTACTAAAGGTGCTCTTACCAAAAGACGAGAGTACCAATCTCGATTACTGTGCCAATTATGGAAAAAATGGAAAGAGTTGTACTTACTTAATTTGAGAACAATGAACAACATGACAAGTCCAAGTTCCGTTGAGTGCATTAAAAAAGGAGATGTTGTTCTGTTAGAGGGCACCAGTAAATCTAAGCTGCTGTGGGACATAGGTGTTGTCAAAGAAGTGTTTCAAGGGCGTGACGGACTTGTACGTTCCTGCATAGTTCATACTTCCAAAGGAGACTATAAAAGACCTGTACAATTGATCTATCCACTCGAACTCAAAGACTGAATTTTAGAAACTTTACTATTGAACATATTTTTTGTTATTATTTGCATTTATATATATATGTGTGATTTTTTATTTTATGTAAAAGTTTTGATTTTATTCTTTAGTGTCATTTAGGTAAATCATCTATTCTTTAACTTCAGTAAACTCGTTCGAGTTTAGATGGGGAGTGTAACGGAAATTAGTTGTATTTTTCATGTGTAGAGGGCGTTAGTCGTCCAGTGTTCTATGTGAATTCAAAATTGCCTTTGTCTTTAATATTCTTCAGTGTAAAAACGTTTTTCTTTGTATTGAACCACCGATCTGAGTATGGACGTCCGTTTAATGGGCGATCATATAATAAATGAGTTATTAACCAGGATATGAGTGGCAGATTTTATTTGAGTCTGCTCTGGTTAAATATTTTAGTGAAACTTAGCTAACCATTTATCATGTGGATGTGGAACTAATGTATTACAAAAAGGAAAATTTGAACCACTGGTTTCAGAAGGGAATAATAAGTTTCAGTAGTTCCAAACTAGTTAGTGAGAGAGATGTAGGGATTTTTCATAAAGGATGCATTTACTTATTCATTTACTTTATACTCATTTTCTTATTTTTTTAAAAAACTTTTTGCGAACTGAAAAATCTTTTTTAAAATCTTGTTGGGAAACCTGTTTCAGCATGAAGTAGACCAGGGGTGGCAAACAATACCGAGTTCACTTGCAAAAAACATAGATAACGACCAGATAAGTGTAATTAGGAATGAATTTGATATCTGCTGAGCAAAAGGGAAAATTGAACCTTTCTCAAAGAAAAAGAAATCCCTCTCCAAAACATCAGTTGCTACTGATGGTGCTCCATCAATGATAGGATGCTACAGGAGTCCCCTAACATATTTAATAGCAGCTCCAAATGTATTTAGTGTTCACTGTCACCATTTAACAGCCAAAGATAGAGCTTACATTACCTGTGACAACATTAGTCATTACAGCATGTTGTTTCAGCAATTAACAAAATCAGAAGCAATTCATTTAATGACAGATTATTACTTGGACAACTTTGTATTGAAAATGATAAAGAATTTAAATCGATTGCTGCTTTATACAGAAGTTCCTTGGCTATCTAAAGGTGCTCGTTTGGATCGATTTTATAAACTCTTTTACTGAGTACTAGAATTCTTAGAAAACAAAGATGAGGCTTTATAAGCCAACTTAATTGATTCAAAAAAATGAGATAACTTATTTGACAGACTTGTTTGATAAATTTAAAGAAACAAATCAAGAACTCCATGGCGATGAGATGAATTTAATCAAAACAAAAACTGTTATTTCTATGTTTGTGATAAAACTTCTGCATAAACAAAATTAGGATGAGGGGAATTCAGCCAGCTTCAAAATTTATGAACAGTAGATAAAGAGGATGAAGACTTGCTACTATCAACTCAAGGAGGCTCTCCAGTCTGATTTCAATCAACAATTTGAAAACATTCTTAAAAGAACATGCCTGATTGGGTTTGGGACCCTTTTTCAAGTACAAACACAGAAGAATTTCCAAAATTACAAGAACTAATAGAAGTATCTGCTAATGAGAAAATTAAATTTGAATTCAAACACAGCTGTTACTAGTTCTGGCTGCAAAACAGATACTGATACTTTATCCTGGATCATGGGCTATAGTACAAAAGTTTTTCATTGCATTTCCTTCATCATACTAAGTGGAACGTAGGATCCGCGTGATCCCAAATTGTTTACTAAATACAGAAACCAATTGCAAATAGCTATGTTGCATGACATAGGTACATAAAAGGACGCAAATTTATCCCTGCATCTCTGTTTTTTCACTAAGAAGGAAAATTTCCATGGGAGCACTCAGAAATTTTTTTCTGGAAAAGAGGCAATGGGCCGAATAAGTTTGGGAACCCCTGTTCAAATTTCAAGTAACTTGAACACTTCATGTTAAGTTAGATACTGTATAAACTAAATTAAACGAGCTATCTTCTTAATCTATTTTAAATAGCATAATTGGTTTAATTCATATTTTCCTTTGAATATTATAAAAGATGATGTTAAAAATGAAAACCTGTAAATACTCTTAAGCCGGGTTTACACAGAGTCGTGGAAATGGTGAGAGCACTACCCATCGGCAGCCGGTCGTGTTCACTACCTCTGTGAACCATCAGTAATGGGAGTAGAGGTCATGCTCGACCTTGAATAGTCAGGTTATAGAATATCCGATTGGTTGGAGTGAGCACGACCGCTTCAGTCATATTCCTACTGAAGAGGTGACAACATGTCAGTACACAAAATGAGTAATGCACAGGTGATGAAGTTTGTTGAGTTCTATTGTGAAAAGGAATTTTTGTAGAAAATTAATTCTGAAGTGTACAAGAACCGAGATGCAAGGGGGTGAAGCATTGCAAGAAATATTTAGTGAAATGAACATTGGTGGTTTTGGAATCCGTGAAGTGGCACAAAAAATAAAAAACATTAGACCTTCCTATTATCAGGAAATAAAAAAAATTGCCAACTCTAAGAAATCCGGAGCCTCTACTGATTAGTTATACAAATCTAGGGTTCCATGGTATTCAATAGTGCATTCGTTTTTAAAAAAGAACCCGGAAATGAATGTAACCAAATCAAATCTGGATTAAAAGTTCAAAGTGGCACAACATCAAAGCAGCTAGAGGAAACAAATTCTGAAATTGATGACCCTCCAACTGGTAGGTCGTCAAATGAGAGACAGGTAAAACATTTAAAGTTTCTACTTCGCATCAGGCCAGTTCATCGAAAAAGAGGTGCCTTCAAGATAGATGTACTCCGCCTTTGCACATTACAGAAGCAATCCAACAGCCAGATTCCATACATTCAAAATTTTCAACCAAGACAGAGTTTGATGTTTTGTGTTGAAGTTTAGCCAAACAACTTAACAATATGGAAGCTTGGAGATCTCTAGACCGCTAAATGAAAATCCAAACTCTTGTTTCCAGAGAAAAGATTGTATATGAAAAAAAAAATCATTTTCCATCAGGGGACATTGTGGCTTAATCCTCTAGTCTATGATTTATTGGGACCCACATTCTCACTTGCCCAAAGTGTGGGAACAAGTGAGAATGCAAAACACAAAAACCTTTAAATATTTAAAGCAAAAATATTTTGAAAAGATTAAAAAAAAATAAAACTATAAATGTAGAACGTAACCAAAGGTATGTATGCAAATTTTCATACAAATACAACTTGTAAAAAACTTATTTAGATTCAAAGTAGAACTATAAGATTTTGCATTCTCACTACCCCACTTCACCTAGTTGATTTTTTTTTTATGTTCTATATTTCAAAAGTGCAAAACCACTTATTTTAACTAGAGCAAACTCAAATTATTATAAATGGTAGAAACATTTATTGCACTGATTTAAAGAATATTTATACTCAGGTATTTTGATGCATAGACTTCTGTTATACTGTCAATAAAAATCTGTATATTAGACTACGAGGAATGCACAAATAAATATTCTTCAAAAACACATACTGATATTCTTTTATGTTATTTTACTATCAGAAAAATTTATATCTAAATTTTTACATAAAATATAGCATTAAAAAAAGGCATAATACTTTTATTTTAAAATTAATTTTTTTAAACTTCAGACATATATTTTAAGGTGGTTATATGTTTAGTTGATAGCAAAGTTTAATTTCTGAGTTAAGTGAATCTTCAAAAGAAACAGCATGCGAATGATCTCCTTTTTTATATATTATAGGCAAAATGGATAATATTAGAATAATATTTAACACAACAGGGGAAAAATAGATAGGAAGCACTTAAAATTTCACAATCAGCTTACTATTTGAAATGAATACTTCAGTTAACAATTTTGAAATGAGTGGAAAATATGTTTTTCATATTTTGCAGTGAGGAAAAACTTACATATTTTCAGCGATTTTCACTTAAAGCAAATTTTAAAAATGAATAAGGAATACTCTTTTTAAAATTAAAACTAATTTAACTTAGTAATTTTGATAAATTATTGATAGCAATCATACTAAAATATTAAAAAATTTGATTCATTAACATCCTACTGAATAACATTCTAATCATAGCTGGAGTAAATGAAAGAGTCAAACCTGAAATGATTTGCTCTGAAAACTCACGAACTGAATTCTAGAGAACATAAATCTTACAGTTATATGAAATTAAAATTGCATTTGAAACTGCAAAGTTTTCTTACAAACAGTTATTTACTTTATGAAGTAACTAGCTGAATACCCGTGCTTTGCTACGAAGTACATTCAAATTAAATACAACGGTCAATGTATGCAATTAATGCCAAAAAAAATTATAAAAAATTCGTATAGACAAAATAATGTAGAAGAAAATATTCAAATTAAATGTAATAGAACATACTACAAAATATAGCACAGTTTGAGAAACATTTCTTCTACTGTATTTTAATATTTTTTTGGATAATGTCCAATCGTCTGCCGCATTAGAAAGAAAAAAAATATTTTTTATGTCAATTTATTTCATTGTTATGCATATGAAGTAAAATTAATTTAAAGTACCACAAAAAGAAAAGAAACCACGTGATCAGCAATTAATAAATTGAATTCTAAAAATTAATCTTTAAAAATTCACCAAAAATCAGAAAATGGAGGTAAAGATTCGAAAAAGATTTCATTTTAAAGAAATATTTAGGATCTTTCTCGTGATATAAATTTTATAACCCTCAGATTATTATTTTAAATGCAAACTTAAAAAAAGTTACTAAAACAGCTTAAAAATATAATTTTGAAAAATCTAAGAATTTTTCAAAAATCTTTCTTAGTACACCCCTACACTATAAGAAGAATCGCCATGCAAAATTTCAGCCCTTTAGGTCCAGCAGTTTGGTCTGTGTGTTATCTGTTAGTCAGTCAGTCACTAAATAGCATCCAGGGCCACACACGTGACGATTTTGGTATGATTCGTCCCTATTGTCTCTCTGTCAGTGAGGACAGCTGCGGAATCTGTCGAAATAAGCTACTTTTAGGGGCAAAATCATTAAAACATTAATTAAGAAAACTCCAGGGGCCCGATTTTCAAAAATATGCCTATGTTTTAATCTGAACTATCAAATATATCTATACAAAAATTCATCTCAATTGAAGGACTACTTCTTCACTTATAAAGGAACAAATATAGGCCTATTTGTAATAATAAATTTCACAGTTTCAATGAAACACACTGATTTTTAAATAAAGTTCAATAATTCAAGTTCGATTTACGCAAATTGAGCATAAATTCAAAAGCATAAAGTTTATAAGTTAAATAAAGATCTGTAATATTATACCAATAAATCTGTAATATTATACCAGTTGATATCCAATAAATTGTAAATATTTTTTTACCTTAAATTTCCAATAAAAAGCGTAGTTCCAAGTGCAATTTTCTTCAATAAACCCTTAATTTCAAAAATCCTTTTTGTATTTATCAATACCTCCTCCACTTGACAATCTGTAAAATATTAAATGTTTTACTGATAATAAATGAAAATGTAGTTTGATGTGTTGCTATGGTTACTTGACTATGGTTGAAAAAGAAAATTCAAATGTTAAATGTTTTACTGATAATAAAAGAAAGGAACAGATTTCTCAGACGCACCGGGCTTGGCGACAAGTTGGCGCCAAAACTTTTTGACGCCAACTTGGCGGAAAGATGGCGTCAACACATTTTGGCACCAACTTTTCCCTACTCCGCAGACATGTTAAAGTGCGAAATGTAAACAAAAACATCAATGGCGACTAAGAAACAACAAATAAGTTGGAAAACAAACTTACCGCTGGCTTTACGAAACTCGTAAGCGCACACGGGATCTTCGCTTCGCTCAGATACCCTCGCTACACTCCGCTTCGCTACGTTCCGCGTCAGTCCAAAAACATTACAGAAAAGCCGCTGCCGCTGGCTTCGCTACGCACCGCTGGCTGTAGTACAGTACCACAAAGCTTCCGGTGGCTGTAGCAGTCAGTGAAACAAATGCGAAATGTAAACAAAAACATCAATGGTGACGAAGCAAGAAAAAATAAGTTGGAAAGCAAACTTCCCGCTGGCTTTACGAAACTCGTAAGCGCACACGGGATCTTCGCTTCGCTCAGATACCCTCGCTACACTTCGCTACGCTACGTTCCGCGTCAGTCCAAAAACATTACAGAAAAGCCGCTGCCGCTGGCTGTAGCGGTCAGTAAAGCAAAGCTTACGCTGGCCATACGAATTCGTAGGCGTAAACGGCAATTCTCCATACAAAACCTATTACATACCTGTTTTCAATAAAATCCAGCTTAAACAACAACCTCGTGCACTCAATGGCAACTTAGAAGCCATTGCACTCAATAAATGAACATAGCACCAAAAAACACACATATAACACCAAATAATGCACAAAATTTAAACTTAACTTTATAATCCACCATTATTTTAAAAACTCGCACACCGCATTCAAAATTGTTCAACATAAGAAGAATCTTTTAATTCGTCAAAATAAATCACGTGTCAAATGCACGTGATACATCCGTCACGAAATAATCACATGATAAATACGTCACGAATTTACAGGAGCCACAACGTTGGCGCCTTAATCGCCTCAGCTTGGCAACCAAAAAATTTCGCCAAAATCGCATGGTTACCACGCCATACACAAAATCGTCAAGCTTTCAACTCGGTGCGTCTGAGAAATCTGTACCGAGGAGAGAATAAAAATTTCAGGATAAAAAGTGTCAAATAGGATTTTATGTTTTCCATCTTATTTGATTAATCTTTACTGCACATTATATCATCAACACGATTCTAAACTGCTTCACAACAGAATCCTGCCATTAATAGGAGATTATGATCTAAAATATTATTGAAAGCTTACATATTTTGACATTTAATTACCAGTACAGATTATTCATACAGATATTTTACTACCATAATAATTAATAAAAATAATGAAAACTTTGATTTTCAGATTTAGAAATTTTATCAAATTGGTGTTGTCTCATAAATGTAAATTTCAAACATTTAAATAATAGTATAGATGATAATCATGAGTTAATAGTCGGTTTGTATGATTAAAGGTCCAATTATAATTTTGAAATAGTTAAGTTTAAGATTTCAGCACCTGTTATCACAAATCAGTTTTTAAAAATAATATTGTTAATCAACTAAAAATGTGATAAAAATGCTCTGAAGTAATTGGATTAAACATGTTAAAGCATTACAAACAGATTAGGAAATGAACTAACCTGACATTTTTAGCAAAAATATAAATGTTAACCTAAGATTTACAAGTAAGTATTTGTTGCATTCTTGTAAATTGCAACATAGTTTTAGTATCACAAGAGGTATTGTAATGAAATAAATTGTTATTATAATATATATATATATATATAGTCTTAGTATTAAAACTATATTTTGTTAATTATTTGGTTCATTTTATTCTATATAGTTTTTTAACTTTTAAAAGTAAATTGTTAATAAATCATGTTAAGTTAGTAAATATATCAAATCAATTCAAACAATTCAGTGAGTTAATTATAATAATAACTCCAAATAAAAAATTCAAACTTGAAATCTCCTACTCCAAAATGAATAATTTTATTATGCAAGTTTCTATTTTAGTGTACTTAGGTCTGTACCCACGTAGCACATCATTGGACCAATGTTGTAAACTGGTTGTTGGGCTGATATCACTTCAGGTGGCTATCTGATGATGCCATGCCCAGAACCCCAACGGTCGGGCCGACCTTGGTTGGAACTGCAGACCAACCACTGCCTATCAGTATGCAGATGGCTATATTTGATGCCGCCATGCACAGCTAAACTGACCTATACAGAAAATTAATAAATGATTGGAAGAATATAAGTTGCATGAGTAATAATAAATTGAAATTATTTTTCACCTTTCCGGTAGCACACAATATCAACATTAAAGATGCTTGTACAAAATAAACATTTAAAAAGTTCTAACTTTTTTGAAATTTAAAACTTATTAGTAATTTTTTTAGTATTAATAATAAAAAAAAAACAAGAAAATTATACACAACAGTTTAAATATTTGCTAGATACAATATATCCTAAGTTTTAGTATCAATTAATGAAAGCTACAATTTCAATGTGCTACAGTAAAATAATTTCCTTTGAAATTATGTTCATTTCAACTCATAATACATAACATAACTTTAGTTAACATTCAAGAAACATGAATGTTCATTATCTATTTCAGTACAAATTTTGTTGTTTTTTAATACTATTTCAGTATTTTTTTGACAAACTTTTATCTTCTTAGCATATTTAATCCAAAATAAAGTTACTCATAGATAAATAAGTATGAATTTTTGAGATAAACGATTAATACCAAAAATTTGTATTGTTATTTAGTGCTCCTCCCATGAGTGTATATATTATAAATTTTAGCCCCTCCTTTTTTTTACTAAGGCCCTAATTTTAAATTTTTTTCTGAAATAATTGAAATTTTACTCAGCTTTGTTTTCAGGAAATCATTTCATACAATTAGATATCATTACATATTTAACCCTTTTTTTTTAACTAATAAACATCTTATAGTCAGATGATCCACATCAGTAGTGCACATACTTTTTTCTTCCATGATCCCATTGTCTTTAAATAAAAAATCCTGTGACCCGAATGAAAATTTATTGGCAATAGCAAATTTTTTTAAAAAGTGAGAAAATGTTAACAAAAGCATAGAAAAGTGAAATAGGCAAAGTTTGAGAAACTATTTTTAAAATCAACGAACTATAGATTTGGGGTACATATTTACTTTGCATTTTAAAAAAAACTTCCTTACCATCTACTCTTGTTTTTTTCCAAATCTGGTGCAACTAAAATTTCATATTAAAATATTAATATTTATTTGTATTTCATTTAGGTAAATATTAACAAAAATTAAAATTTTAAAAAAAGCATGATTTTAAAATTATACGATTCATATTAAAACACTGAAAATTATAAACTTCAATTATCTCTACATTAAAATAGAAAAAAAATATGAGAATGTTGAACCTGGACCTCAGAGAGTTTTTGTTCAATATTTGAGAATGCTACTCCCATATCATCATTGTTTGCTTTTTATGGCTACTCATTTTGAAAACCCAGCCGCAACCTATAGCTTGTGCACTACTGATCTACATCAGTTGATTACTCATTTATAAAATTAATGTAAATAATCTTAAAACATTCATTACTACATAGTTATGTTTCCAAGTACATTACTACATAGAAATGTTTCTAAGATTTTCATGTGACATCCCGCGATATGCTAGCATTAAGGGCATATTAGTGTTTCGGCAACTTCTTCAAATCCTAGCTAAATAATTTTCAAATGTAAAAGGTTAGAAATTTTTAAAAGAACAATTGTATTTATATGCATTATAAATGAGTAAACAATTAAATACTCAAAACAAACCTGAGAATTAAGCAGTTCACAATTGAAAAATAAAGCTCATCAACATACCCCCTTAAACTTTTATGATATGAAATCCTTCAACATATATGCTATTAAAGTTAAAATTATCATACATAGCTTGAGAAAGAACTATGGATGGTTAATATATTAACTTTGCTCTAAATTCGCCTTCATCAGCTAAATTCATTGCATTAACACTTTGAGAATTGAAAGGTGCTATTTATCTTATATCTGAAAGAAAAATTGGTCCATAAAGAGAAAATTTCCAGAATGTTAATTATATTTGTTAAAACCGGTATATATCATCTAATCTGGCCTGCTTTTACCAAACTGGTAATTTATTACACAAAAACACTATTTTAAGTGTTTGGCAACCTCAAGATGAAAGTTGACTTTGAAGCATTTTAAGGTTTTCTAAAAAGCCTTTAGACAAAACAATGCTATAAGAAACATTTCAATATAGAATTTCAATGTGTTTAAGCCTATATGCTATCAAGCTAAGGTATATAGTTCAGATTTAATTTTGTTATAACCAATATCAAACAGCACTAATGATTGCATACACAATAAGATGTGGGTCTAGTGCAACTATCAGAACAAACATTAAACAGCTGTATACTAGATTAGGCATATTTGTTAAAAACAAATGCATGTGACAAGTCAAACTTTTGTTTAATGAGATATACCAATGTAATAAATTATTCACTAAATATAGAGACACCCTTTCACTTCAACCACTTGTTGATATTTATTGTTCCACTTGGCAGACTGGATAAACTTTCAATTAGTGTAGCAACAGTACAGGTATTTTTCTTAAAACTGACATGACGAGTCATAATCCAAATGTTTAATTATTATTTCTTTACTTGCTTTCAGCTGTGGGTGAGGATACATGGGCAATAAGGGCTAAAAGAGGTATAAATCCAAAGAAATTCTTGAATTCTAGGTAAAAAAAATAATACTCCATAATACATTTCTTAAAACTGTTGTTAAATAATAGCCCATCACATCAATGTCGTGAATATGTTCACTATAATCCCAGTGACGATCGCCGTGATCAACAAAAATTTTAACCAAAACATTCATTGTTATAATAGTCTAGTTTATCTTTTTCTAAGTTACTATAATTGATAACGTTTCTTGCTACATAATAAAAATAGTTAAAATTTGACTACAAATATATTCAACGTTACGATCAATGCAAAAGCAAATCATATACGCGTTCATGTAGAGTAAAATATTCAAGGCAGAAAGTTAAAAGTTTCAGACAAAAAATTGTAAAAACAAACATACTCCGATTGTATTGAACTTGAAATTGGCGCGGTTCCAGAAGAGAGCATCGTTGGGCGATTCACATGCCACCATTTTTCTTTTTGAAAACAATGTCAAAGAGTTTTAAAACTTATAAAATAATAAGAATGAGATATATCATATAAACATTAATAATAGCACAGATCTATCTCTCTGTCTGGATCGCTTTTTCCATTTTTCCATATTCAAATGTACTTTGATTACCGCGTTTTAAAAATAAAATAAATTAAAATTAAGCTTTAATTGTTGAAATATTTTAATATTGTGATATTTTAATAATGTGAGTCGAGTTAACTGAAACATTCCTTATCCTTAATCTTAAATCTTAACATAAGCTAAGCTTTAATCAACATTAAAATAAAACATTCGGTCTAGTTGCCAAAACGCCCGTTGTAAAAATAGTGTTGCCACTGTGATAATAATATATTACATTCACCCCTACCAAAAAGATAATTTAATATATAGTAAAGGTAGGTTTTCGTTTCAGTCTTCCAGGACGCGCTTTTTTATCACAAGAAGTTCTCTGATCAGGTTTAGATAGTTCAGGAGAGACATCTTCACAGGGCAATGCACATTCTTTAAAATTCCCTTCAGTTCCTTCCAAACTCTCTGTTGATTGTTTCAAATGACCATCAAACTCCTCACCGCTCTGGTTAACAAGAAAAGCCCTCTCACTGTTACTCTCATAGGTAGGTTCGATGTTTTCCCCTCTTGGAGCCAAGTGTCGTATGGACATGCTAGTCTCACGTCCATCTGGAAACCTTACATATGCATATTCTGGATTAGCTTCCAGAAGTTCAACTTCTTGAACAAGTGACTCATACATATTGGTTCGTGACGGATTTTTCATCAACACTGGACCAGCCTGAAAAAGCCAAGTAGGTAAAGAGTTCCCATTATATGACCTTCTAGGATGAGAGAACATGCGCTCATGTGGAGTAACGTTAGTTGTGCATAAAAGTGAACGAACATAATGTAATGCAGATTGTAGGACCTCTTCCCATAGTTCAATTTTCTTTCCTTTAGATCTCAATTCCAACTGAATCCTTTACCATATGATACCATCGTAACGCTCCACCTGACAATTCCCTCGTGGATTATAGGCAGTGGTGTGACTGGTTGCTATACCAAGAGATGTTAGAAACATTTTTAACTCTCTGGACATGAAAGACGACCCTCTGTCTGTATGAATATATGCTGATATGCCAAATATGGAGAAGATATTCTTTAAATGCGAAATCACAGTAGTTGACGAAACGTCTGAGCAAGGAATTGCAAAAGGAAACCTGGAGTACTCATCAACTATAGTAAGAAGGAATCGATTTCTGGTATTTGATGGCAAGGGACCCTTAAAATCTAAATTCAATCTTTCAAACGAAGAAGTTGCTTCTATCAATTTTCCTTGATTTTTAAGGAATCTAGGTTTTACTTCACAGCAGATGGAGCATGAATTTGTAAGTCATTTAATATCTTCCAAGGAAAAGAGCAAGTGTTTGGATCTAATCCAATGATGCATCCTAACAATACCAGGATGACATAAATCCTCATGCAATTGTTTCAAATCCACTTCAGGTTAAATTGATGCAGTTATACTTGAAAATGCATCTGCAGCAACCTTTTTACTTCTAGGGCAGTAGATGATATCAAACTTGAAGCATGACAATTCTAGTTTCCAACGCATAATCTTTTCATTTTTGATTTTACTGGAATGATATTTGTCAAACATGAATGAGACAGACCTTTGATCGGTGAATACCTCAAAAGGTCTACCAATCAGGTAATGTCGCCAGAAGTGAAAAGATTCCATGATATCATATGCTTCTTTCTCAACAGATGAATGATTAATTTCAGACTTGTTTAGTGTTCTGGAAGAAAATGCTATTGGTCGACCAACTTGACAGAGAGTTGCTCCTATAGCAAACTTAGACGCATCAGTCTCAACTCTGAATGGTATGGTATCATCTATCGCAGCTAATGATGCTTTGGCTATATCTGACTTTAAGTTGTTGAATGCATTTGCAGCCTCCTCTGAAATAGGGAACTGGTGGTTTGATAGCAATGGGCGTATCTTCTTAGAGAATGCTGGTATCCAACGGCAGTAATGAGCGAACATGCCTAATGCTTTTCGGAGGGATGCTATATTGTTAAGTATAGGCAAATTCATCAAAGGAGCAAGTCTGCCGGGATCAGGCTTGATGGTTTTGTTTTCGACAGTGTATCCTAATAGCTTAACAGATTTAGAAGAAAACTGACACTTTTCTTCATTTAGAGTTAGATTGTATTTCTTGGCAATTGTTAGGAATTTTTTTTAAGTTCCGATCATGTTCATCAGAGTCTCTTCCACAGACAGTAACATCATCCAGATAAGGAAATGTACTCTCTAGACCTTCATTTTGAATAATCTTGTGAATGACTCTTTGGAAACATGCAACTCCATTAGTGACCCCAAAAGGAACACGAAGGAAATGGTATAATTTACCATCAGCTTCAAAGGCAGTATAATGTTTTTCAGCATCATTAATAGGGAGTTGGTGGTATGCACTTCTCAAATCAATAGTACTGAATAAGTCATATCTGGATATTTTTGAGATTAATTCTTCAATTTTTGGAAGAAGATAAGGCATCAAGCATCGTGAAATGGTTAATCGTTTGAGAATAGTCAATTACCATACGTGGTTTGTGATGTTCTCCTTTCACCACAAATGCTTGAGCTCGCCAAGGTGAGTTGCTAGGTTCAATAACTCCCTCTTCCAGCAACTTCTTTACTTGTGCAGCAATTAATTTTTGGTCTTTCTCAGATTGGCGTCTAGATTTGGTGGCCACCGGTCTGCAATCAGGGGTTAAGTTAGCGAACAGTGAGACTGGAAGTATTTGAGCAACAGCTAGGGAGCAGATTTTAAGGGGTGGTCATTCGCCATTAAATTGGATCTCAATGAGTGAATGGTCCTTCAGAATGTCATGACCAATAAGAAAATCAGCACACAGATTTTTCACGATTAGTACTCTTACATCATTATACACATGTGATTGCAATTTCATAGTGACATCACAGCAACCCTTGACATCTGAGCTTAGAGAGGAATTAGCCATAGTTGTTTTACTCGAGTATGGCTTCACTTCTATGTTACATCTTTTAACGAAACATTGATTTATAAAGATAAGCGAACAACCAGTGTCGATAAGGGTGTGATGTCAGGCGACGCCATTCGTATTGCGTAAGGCGTTTTTTAGCTGATCAGCTGACGCGTCTGCACATAGAGTTCAAAGTGCGAAGAAGAAGGGTAGAGAGAGAGAGAGTCCTGCGTAGGCAGTGGGGAAGCGAGGAGGTCTTGTGGAGCCTGCCTCGGAAGTTGTTTAGTGAGCGTAGTAGCCATTTAGATTGGCTTGATATAATTTCGTTCGTGGCATGATATATGTTTTAGTGTGTGTTGCGTGTCATATATGTGTGTGTATAATCAAGAAATGTCAAGTGTTAAAATCGTCATGTAATAAACTTGGTGTTGTGTGAACCCTGGATTTGATAATTTGATACGCAGTGTGATTATTCAGCGTTTGGATGCATGACACGCTCTCTTTCGAGAACCAGAGCATTAAAAATGTAGGAAGCCTTTTGTCTTTTGGTACAAACTTGTGAATGATTAAATTGGTAATTAATAAGATGGAAAATATTACTGATATGTGTTGATGTTAGAGTAGAAAGAAAATATTTAGTAGCTAAGAAGTTGAACCATATTTTAGTAAAGAATGTTATTAGAATATGACTAGTATACAAATTGTAGAGAGTGAGAATTTTAAAATAAACAAAATATGTTTAACATAAAGGGTTTAAAGAAGGAAGATTTAGTTTTGGTATCGAGAGAACTAGGACAGAATGTGGAGGAACACCACAGAGTAGAAGATTTAAAAACTCGTATAGAAGCTAGTAAGTTATACGAAGAAGATTTCGAATTTGTAAAAGAATTTCTGATATCGACAGTTAATGAACGCATAGAAAAATAGAAAAGAAACGCAGAATTAGTTAAAATTGAAAGGGAACGAGAACGCATAGAAAAAGAGAAAAGAAACGCGGAGTTACTTAAAATTGAAAGGGAACGATTTAAAGAAGAGCAAGATACGTTGCTCCAACTTGAAAAAACGAAATTAGAAGTAGCTAAAGCACAGTTAGAAATATCTAAAATTCAAGCTGAAGGTAGGAGTTTGAATACAGTCGGGGATGTACTCAGCGGAAATTCTAATTCGTTAGAGGCGCTAATAAAGAGTGTTAGGACTTTAACCCTTGCTGTGCCGACTAAACCAGAGTCGTGGAATTTATTTTTTTCGTCTCTCGAAAAAGCGTTCGAAATGAAAAAGGTCGCGGAAGACATGAAGGTTGAGATTTTATTTAATTTGTTGGGGGAACGAGCGTCGCATTTATTAGTTTACGTAAACGCGGAAGATATGAAAGATTATCAGAAAGTGAAAGCTATAATCTTAAAAGATTTTCAACCGACACCGGAAGCGTGTTTAGATCATTTCTTGTCGGCGAAAAGAGCGAAAAATGAGAACCATATGCAATTTGCGAGTAGATTAAGGGCAAATTGGGATTTTTATTGGGAACTGAGGAAGGCGACAGACATCGAAACACTGAACCAGTTGATAGTTAGTGATAGATTATTGAGTACATTAGACTCTGAAACGCGAAGTTATATTAGGATTAAGCAGCAAGGTTCTTGGCTGAAACCGAGGGAAATTGCCAAACTTTGTGACAATTGGTTTACCTCTAAGGGTAGATCATTTTCGGAATTATATGACCAACCAACGAAATTTCGTAATCAGAATGAATCAGGATTTGGGAATCAAAGTAGCGGGAAATATCTAGCCCATCATATGAGGAGTAACTATAATGAAAGAAATACAAATTCAAAAGGATGTAAACTTTGTAAACGCGTAGTTCATTTGCGATTTTGTCCCGATAATAGAGGAAAGAGTAAAACGGGAGCTTCACAAAATCAAATGAAAAAGGATTCGGTGACAGGGAAAAACAATGAGGATGATAAACAAATTGCAAAAGTTAAAACCGCGTATTTCGATAATAACGCATTCGATACTCAACCGTTGCAATACGTGTACATTTGGTTAGGGGGAAAGCAAATTAAAGCATTAGTTGATAGTGCGGCGGAAATGCCAATAATTAATTCGAACCAGATACCGCAAGATTTTCAAAGGGATGACAGTTCTAAAATTCAGTTGATATCTGCATTTGGAGACAAAGTTGTGGCGGATTTAAAAACGTTGCCAATATCATTAAAATTTAACACTCCCAATTTTTCACATGGTAATGTTGACGTCTTATTTTCAATCACGGATAGACTTGTAGTTCCTTGTATAATCACCCCAGCGATCCATGAAGTGCTTCAGTCAGCGTTAGAGAAAGAAGGGAGAGCGACAGGGGGTATCCACATGGATTTAACTGCGCAGGAGAATTGTAAACAAGAAGTTGGTCACACAGAAACATCGGGGGGAGGAAATGTTGAGTTAGTAAGAGAAGACGCGACATGTGAGGGTTTGTTTATACAAAATACGGTACAGATTATTATAGATCTTGTGAAGCGTGCCAGTTAAGGAGTAGGGAGAGGGCACGTGATCGAATACCTATAACTCCACTTCAAAGACCACAATTTTTGTTTGAGCAAGTAACAGTTGATTTAATTGGTCCTACAGAAACTCCATCAGCACAAAGGCACAAATATGTGCTATGTTTGGTTGATCAACATTCTAGGTGGCCGGAGGCGGTTCCATTGAGAACAATTACGGCTAAAGCAACATGCGAGGCATTGTTAGAAATATTTATGAGAACGGGGATACCTAGGGTTATCGCAAGTGACCAAGGTACGAACTTTGTATCAAAATTAATGCAAGAATTTCATGCAAGGTTAGGCGCCACTCCTAGATTCACAACACCGGGACATCCACAAAGTTCAGGGTTAGTGGAACGGTATAATCAGGTTTTGAAGTGCATGTTACACCATATCATATGAAGTGATCCTAAAAATTGGGATAAACATATTCCATATATGCTATTTGCATATAGAGATATTCCAAATTCCACTACCGGAGTGTCACCGTTTAAATTACTATATGGGAGAGAAGCCAAAGGACCACTGGCGGTATTGAAATCTTCGTGGGCAGGTGAAATTCCCCTTCCTATGAATATTGGTAAGAGCGCAATTGAGTATCTGCAGGAGCTAAAAATAAATTTAGAAAAAGCCGCGGAGGAGGCATCAATAGTTTCTGAGGTTAAACAAGGCGCGTACAAAAAATATGCCAACCGACGGGCAGTGAATAAAGATTTCCGACCAGGGGATCAAGTATATCTTTTGAATCCAGATTCGAATAATAAATTATATGCCAGATGGACGGGACCCGCAGAAATAGTAGCTCGCTGTAGTACCGACTCATATAAAGTGAAATTGGCAAATGGGACACATTAGAACAGTTCACGTAAATAAAAGGAAATTTATATCTAGAGTACAAGCTGTGGGGGTTATATTTGAAAATAAACCGGAATTAGGGGAAGGCCATCCCACGCCTAGTAGAAATGATGAATCAAACTACTTTAATATGGATGAGGTGAATTTAAACCATTTAGATGAATTTCAAGGGAAAGAAATCGAGAATTTGCTGAGGAAATATAGAGCATTATTTGTAAATAAAGTACAAATTGCAAAAGTAGGAGAACACAAAATACGACTAATTGAAACAGAAAGAAAGAAGCCTTATATAATATAGAATTCCAGAGGCATTAAAGTCCCAGGTAGATAAACAAGTTGACGAACTTTTGTCATTAGGACTTATAGAAGAGTATGATGCAGAAATATCGTATCCAGTAGTGTGCGTTATGAAAAAAGATGGAGCTCTCCGCCTATGTGTCGATTTTAGAGCGTTAAATACAGTCACGAAACCAGATGATTTTCCTATGGAAAATCAAACAGAACTATTGTATTGCATTGGCAGAGCAAATGTGATTTCTACCATTGATTTAATCAAGGGATATTGGACAATACCTTTGGAAAGGGAAAATGAAGATTTAGAATGTTTTAAAACACATAGAGCGCAATATAGATTCAAAGTCATGCCATTTGGTTTGCGCAATGCCGCAGCTACATTTCAACGAGTGATGAACCAAGCACTTTCTAAGTACAGAGATTTTCGCGATCATATATTGATGATATAGTGGTTTATTCATCGAACTTTGGAGAACATTTAGGACATCTCGACAACATATTTAATAAATTGGCAGAACTGAACTTTTCAGTGAATCTGAAGAAATGCTCTTTTGCGAAATCTCACATAAAATATCTTGGACACATCATTGGATCCGGCAGTCACCAGACCGATCCAGAGAAAATAGGAGCCATTCAAAAATTGGCCAGACTTCATCCAAAAAGACAGTTAAAAACCTTTTTGAGACTATGTAATTATTATCGTGATTATGTTCCTCGTTATGCAGAGACAGCGTATTGTCTAACCGAACTGACCAAAAAGAAAGCACCAGAAGAGCTGATGTGGACAGAAGAACACGATGAAGCGTTCCACAAATTAAAAAATGTCTTGTAGAGGCACCTAGTTTGAATACCCCAGTTATTGGACCATCTTTTGTTATCCATTGTGATGCATCTTCGACAGGCATAGGGGAGTGTCTATCTCAGAAAAGAGAAGGAATATTACATCCAATCAGTTATGCGAGCCTAAAACTGACCAAAGCACAGCAGGCTTGGCCAACTATTGAAATAGAGGCGTATGCTGTTAATTGGAGCCTGAAGAAATTCGAGACATGAATTTTCGGAGTACCCGTGGAACTGATAACGGACCATAATCTATTGACTTTAATCACGAAGAATGCCCCACAATCGTCTAAATTGCAAAGATGGGTCCTTGCCTTACAGAAGTACAACATTTCTATTACTCATTGCCCGGGAGCCAAGCTGATTAATGAGGATGCATTATCGAGATTAGAAACGGTTGATCCAACAGTGTAAGCAGACTGAAAAACAAAGACTAAACTTTTAGTGTTTATTTATTTTTTATTTTATTTTATGTTAGTAACAGTATTATATTGATTTGATTTTGTCGTTATTACCATGGTATATTATATTTTGGTATTGTAATTGTATTAGTTTGTAATGTTATTTTGTATTTTTCAGAGTAAGAGCAGGATAGAAAGTTAGAAGTTCGAGCTAGTAGACTTAAAGAGTCTTAAGTATTTTATGTAGCTGATATTTTCTTTCTTTTTTGTATAATCATGTAAGAGTAAGAGGGAAATATTGTGACGTCACCTGAATTAAATTTCATATTGTAGATAGAAGTAAAACCCTATCTTCAATCTTGGATGGGGGATGTGATGTCAGGCGACGCCATTCGTATTGCGTAAGGCGTTTTTTTAGCAGATCAGCTGACGCGCCTGCACACTGAGTTCAAAGTGCAAAGAAGAAGGGTAGAGAGAGAGAGAGAGTCCTGCGTAGGCAGTGGGGAAGCGAGGAGGTTTTGTGGAACCTGCCTCGGAAGTTGTTTAGTAAGCGTAGTAGCCATTTAGATTGGCTTGATATAATTTCGTTCGTGGCATGATATATGTTTTGGTGTGTGTTACGTGTCATATATGTATGTGTATAATAAAGAAATGTCAAGTGTTAAAATCGCCATGTAATAAACTTGTTGTTGTGTGAACCCTGGATTCGATAATTTACTACGCAGTATGATTATTCAGCGTTTGGATGCATGACAAAGGGCATTCAATTCTATCCCATTAATTTGTATTTTAGTTATAGACTTTTGCAGACAACTTGGTGAGACCGACACTGTAGCTAAAGTGTGAACTAATGCAACAGGATTGTGGGAGACACGCTGTGGTTTAGATTTGCACACTCTTTGATAATGTCCTTTTTTCCACATCGTCTACACAGTATCTCCTTCGCAGGACACAAACTTCTTACGGGGTGATCATTTCCACAAAAGAAACATTTTCCAGATTGAAGCTGCGTAGCTGCAGCTAAATAACTATCCTCAATATTATTGCCAGAAAAATCAGTGGCAGCCACAGGAATAGGATGTGAGGCATTCAAGTACGATGCTGAGTGTGATTCAGTTACGTAGTTCCAATACCCTACCTTGATCGAAAGCATTTTCCAAGGTAATAGTAGAATTTTCCAACAAACGTTCTCCGATACGGGGATTTCTTAAACCGCGGATGAACGAGTATCTGATGTACTCACTCTTGTATTGATCGGCAGTCACCGCTTTAAAATTACAACCCTTGCTAAGTTGCTTTAGTGTTTGTAAAAATTCAGTAACAGATTCACCAGTTTCTTGTATTCTAGAGGCTAGTCAATGTCTTACAAAAATTTCATTTCGTTTCGTAACATAGATTGAGTCCAAAACAGTAATTGCAGCATCATAGTCCGTCGAATCGTTAATATAAAGGAAAACATTTGAAGAGACGTAATCGCATAGAAGCGAGAATTTGCTTGTTTCCCTTGTTAGCTCGTCTTTTGCTAACAAGGCAAGCTTCTGGTTACTTGAGAGCGGAATATCAACATGACATTATACTTCTTAAAACAATAACAAAAGTTTTATTTGAAACATATAGAAAACACTTAGCGGCTGGCCGTCAACGTGCGCCGACATTCATTACACATCGCTCTCTCTGTCTTCCAGTATCGCAGTGTACATGCGCTAACATTCTTTGTGCGGTCTGTCACATGCTGCCATCTATTAACACAGAAAATTGCTTACACCCTTATGTTAGGAATTTCAAGTAAAAAGTTTGAAAAAGTTCTTTTCCAGTGCTTCCATTCAGCCTTTGCGCCAACACTTGTGGGACGAAGTCAAACTTTTCAGGTTTCAAGAGCTGATCCATCGTAAGGAATGTAGAACAGTAAAATTAATGTTGATTAAATTGTAATGTGAGTCGAGTTAATTGAAACATTCCTTATCCTTAAACTTTACATAAGCTTTAATCAACATTAACAACACACGTGCACAACAAACATAGCAGCCATCTTACAATGATAAAACATTCGGCCTTGTTGCCAAAACACCCGTTGTAAAAACAGTGGAGCTATGAATGTTATTTGCTAGTTCTGCAATTCAAGAAATTTTTCTACTGAACGTCCTTCTGATCGAAAATTTTCAAGTTGTTGCCGTAAAGGAAGAGTAAGATTACAGAGACCCATAGATGCTGACGAAAATGTATTGAATTATCCAAATTTTCTTCGTGAATTAATGAATAATCCAGACCATCAGGACTATAAAAATTTTCGTCAAAACTTTCGAAATTTCAACAGTGCTGTTTCATTTGCATCTATGGGAGCCCAAATAGTTGATTTTAACTCAAGAGGACCATATGTTTTTAAAGTTCACGGTCAAATTTGTCACCGTACAAGTCACATTCAACCACTGAAAGGCCAATATCCGCAGTATGCTCAACTGTATGTTATAGATAGTACCCAGGCTACAGAAATCCGAGTAAGGGCCTGTTCACATAGGAGTCCGTTGCGTGCGTTAAGGGAAAGATGACGTTTAGACGAAAATAAACCAATCATAGGCGTTAAAAATTTCATTGCTAATCGTTTGGAGGTTTGTCATTGGTTAAATGTATTTTAATACTTTAACGCTCCGCAATGGACTCCTATGTGAACAGGCCCTAATTCATCCAGCCAATGAGAAATGCAAAACACATGTTCTTGATCAGATCGATCGCTTCTTCAGAGAGCACAATCGTCTATCTCACACGTGAGATGTGTTTGAATCGTTTCAATGATCCCCCACCTTAGTTGAAGCTGATTCAAGACGTTTTTGTGGTAAGTTAATACTTTTGTTATTGTTGTTTAATTGTAATATCAGTTGTTTCTTATACTTCTTAAGTTTGAAGCGTTAAGCCCTCACTCCACTAAAGTTCCGTGTTGGGTCAAGTGCGGACTTGTAGATACATCCACTTTGATTCAGATTAGTGCTATTATTTATGTTCTTGATTTGTTCATCAATTACTTCATTTTACTATTGGTATTACACATGGGTCGTTATCATTTCTCACGAAAGACATAGGAAGGTGTTTATACTAAAACAATTAAGAGCAATAAAATAGACGCGATGGAAAGCTCCTTAGCATCTGATGACGATCTTTTCAATGTCAGAGATTCTGACAATGAAATTGAAAACTGGGATTCGTTCATGAAAATGATGGCAGTCAACGTGGCGCATTTCCATTTCAAACAACTGAGACACCGATGCATTTCAATTGAAAATAACTTTAAAGCCTGTTCAAATAAATATTAAACTATGAAATTTAAGTTTTTATTTTATCATTTACATAAACTACAGTCATCTGTATTGACCTGCAGAGTTGTTATGAAAATCGTAATAAACTGAAATTTTATATAATCGTTTCAGTAATGCATATTGAGTACTTCCAAAGCTTAAGTCGCCATAATTTTGTGGTCTCTTAAATGACAACTTAACGAGGGGTTGACTGTATTTAATTAATTTAAACTTATACTGTGAAATATTTTTATATACATCTTCATATATCCTTTAAAAAAATTCATATAATTTTTAAAAATTTCATAAGGAAAAATTGAGAAAATTATTTATGTGATTTCTTATTAAAATACTATTAGCTTGAAATTTACTTAATATGCCAACTCTGAATCTCTTCTGACTTAAATAAAAATTAACTTTTTTCTGACCAATGCTTTCATCAATGAGTTTTACGCGTGGGAATACATTAAAAACTATTTATCTAACAGTTCAAAAACCGTGTTACCGTTTTTTAAACGTTATTACGACTTAGAAAAAAATGAGACAATTGATTTAATAAGGTTGTCTTTTTTATTTATGTTTCATTGTATTCATGGAATAGTCAAAATCTCAATGTAGTGTGGTCCTTACTATTATTCATTATTTTAATTTTTTTTGTAAAACTGTTAATTCATGAAGTACAAATTTAAGTTTTAATTTCAGTAATAGAATGTAGATGGCGCCATATTTTTGAACTATACTGTAAGATATTATTCAGTAATAAAACTTCCTTAGCGTGTATAAATATGTAGTAAAATTAAAAATATTACATGTAAAATAAATCTAACAACTCCTTTGACCAGGAGGAACGCTTTTCGAGATTTTTCTCAGAGTATAAAGTAGTCATTTGGAAATTGCATTTTTACGTAAATTTAAAATTTGAATGTGTGGTTTCATTTGATTGTTTGTGCTTGATAAAATTTCTTTACTCCGGTTAATTGATAATACTACTTATCCAATTTGCATAAAAACTGCTAATTGAGAGTTTTAGTTTGTTAAGAATGATTTTAAAAAATTTATTGTTATTTTTGTTTTGTAATTTAATTTTTTTATTATCAATATTTAAGAAATTATCATCAACAATATGAATAATTTAAAGAGAAATCTCCCTTTGCGTGACCCTCCTCCCCCCAAAATAAATAAATAAATAAATAAATAAATAATAAAATAAAATAAAATAAAAAAATAAAAATAAATAAATGGGTAAATATAAAAATAAAATAAAATGAAAATGAAATAAAATATAAAATAAATGTAGCTTAAATTTGTGTTCAGAGATCAATATTTTTGTAATGTGTTAAAGATCTAAACTACCTTAAAACTTTATGAGATGGAGAAAATGGATTCTGTTATACGAACCACCTTTTTAAAGTACAATAATAATATCATGACTGTTATAAGCTATAAATATCCGGGTTTCCAAATACATGAAAATCCTTTAAGGGAATGCTGTATGTCAACGAGTACATACACTGCTGGCCACTGTAAATGCAACACCCTGAAGGAAACATGCAAATAACATGAAATTTACAACATACATTAGCGGAGGTGAGATATGCAAATGATTAGAATTTCAGCGCAGACGCACATCACGCGCGCCTGTGGCGCCACTTCAAAGCGCTATTTAAGGCTTGGAGATTTCGACGATTTCAAGTTCGGCAATTCTGTTTTTCTTGTGGTTTTTTCAAAAAAACGATCAATTATGCGTCGTCGAAAACAGCGATCATCTTTTGATCAAGTATCCGAGTTCGACAGAGGAAGGATAGTGGCCTACCGAGATTGTGGATTACCTTTCAGGGAAATCGGTAGTCGTGTTGGACGAAACCAAACAACTGTAATGCGGATATGTGATCGTTGGATGCAGGAGGGTACGACGGACCAGCGTGTTCGATCGCATCCACCTCAGCGCACCACTTCACGTGATGACAGGCAAATTGTGCGCATGGCAGTGACGGATCGCTCAGTCACATCACGAACCATAGCACAGCACATGCAGTCTGTAACGCATCATCCAGTGTCTGCGCGTACCATTCGACGCCGTTTACAGCAGAGTGGTCGGTCCGCAAGATGTCCATTGCTTTGTCTACCCTTGACGCAGAACCACAGACGTCTCCGCCGCCAATGGTGCGATGACAGAAGGATGTGGAAGGCAGAATGGAATGAAATTGTCTTTACTGACGAGTCACGCTTCTGTCTGCAACACCACGATGGTCGCATTCGAGTCTGGAGACACCGTGAAGAGAGGATGCTGAACAGCTGCGTTATGCACCGCCACACTGGTCCTGCACCGGGTATTATGGTATGGGGCGGTATTGGATATCACTCTCGCACACCTCTAGTACGCATTCCGGTTCTTTAAACAGCCAGTGCTACATCTCCGAGGTGTTGGAGCCAGTTGTCCTTCCTTACCTTCAGGGCTTGCCCACAGCTAT
Organism: Dolomedes plantarius; assembly: GCA_907164885.2. NCBI lineage: Eukaryota > Metazoa > Arthropoda > Arachnida > Araneae > Dolomedidae > Dolomedes > Dolomedes plantarius. Next base: position 12,756,632 of record OU015501.1, read on the forward strand.
ATTTCAACAGGAAAATGCGCGACCACACGTGGCACGCATTGTCCAACTGTTCTTCGTCAATCGCCAGATTGAATTGCTTCCCTGGCCGCCTCGCTGTCCGAATCTTTCACCGATAGAAAACATGTGGTCCATGGTTGCTCTACGAATGACCCAGATTCCATCCCCAGCTGCCACAGCAGATCAACTTTGGCAACGTGTGGAAGCTGCTTGGTCTGCTGTACCCCAAGAACTCATCCAAAGTCTCTTTTAATCAATGCCGAGGCGTGTGGCAGCGGTGATCTCCAACAATGGCGGCTACTCTGGCTACTGATTTTGGCAGGAACCACACTTCACAGAAGTCTATAAATTTAATCATTTGATACTTGGTCAACATGTTATCTACAAAATAAATTTTGTTGTGATATCTCTTGTCTTTCTTGGTGTTGCAATTTGGGTGGCCAGCAGTGTATAATGAAGCATGAATTATTCTAAACATTATGCAAGAATATTTGATTCTGAAAGTCGAATGAAGTTATTAAAGCGAAAAGATGTCTAATTTTCTGGCCATCTTGCCCAATGTGCAAATCACTAAAATCGATTTGAGTTTGATTGGGAATTGACTTAGGCACCTTTTGGGGGCTTTGAACCCTGTGGTTGTACCAACCAGAGTTTGTTTGAGAGTGTATTTCCCATTTTATTTTTCTATAGCTTGTTCTAAGGAAGATGAGCTGACCTTTAACCCTCTTTCCCGTGGTTAAGCCATTCTAAAGTGAATGGGAGAAAATCGTTTCTTTTACAAAAGGAGAGAGATCTCATCATCGGTGGTCTCGAATTCATTTCAAAGGATACCCATCTTAGCTGTGGTTCTGCATCTGTTGGAATTCAGTAGCATAAAGTTCTGTGTTTGTAATTGGACTAGTTTTCGGGATAGGTTTTGTGTATAACTGATTTCGGCAAAAATTCATGACTGAATGAAAATGATGCTTACGAAGTGCTTTCGACGAAAGGTTCGAAACCCTAATTTTATTGGGGGGAAAACATCATGCAGTTCACGTCTTCGACAGACATCCTACATTTATGTTGCCAGAGATTTTGCCTTACAAATAGTGAAACAAACCAAATCTAATATTTATAGATAATAAACAGTAAAAAAAGGCCAAATCAAAAGGGCTTTCTTTGATTATATGGCTTAATGAGTAATACAACGGTTACTCACACGTAAATGGCCACGTAAATGGTTGCCTTCGAATCGAGAGGGAAATAAAAAGGTTTTTCTCTTTCTTGTTTGAGAATTGGTTATTTCTTCAATTTTATAAAATTGGTAGTCGGAGAAAACAGTTAATTATTTAGTGAGATAAAAATGGCTTGCTGTAAATCAGGACTTAAATATAAAAAACAATTTACTTTTAATATCAGATCACTACTTCAAATTTTTAGTTATCTTAGCATTTTATTAATGTTTAGAGACTCAACAGTTAGTTGGGATTTGATATACACTGTTATAAAATAAAAATATAACTGTAAATTATGGGGAACTACTCTGGTAATACGAGGGAGATTCATTTGATAACCTTAAATATTTTTCATCTTGTAATTTATTGAATAGAAGTGGAAAACACCTACATTATTTTTCTACGTAGTCTCCATGACGTGCAATACAAGTGTTCCAACACTTTTCCAGTGCATGGATATTTCTTGAAAAAAATTCTTTAGGCTATGAATGCAGCATCGCCTGCTTCGGACTTGCATCTCATCGCCTCTTTCTTTGAGTCATCCAAACACGTAAAAATCAAAGGTCAGGTAAGAGTCTCAGATCTTGGATGGTAGCAATAGTTGAATGTCCAGTATGAGGTCGAATATAGTCATGTTGCAGCAAAATATCTGTACTTAAAGGTTAACGTCGTTTCAACTTGTTTGCAGGACATAGGTGGTTCAGGAGGGGATCTGCATACATTTCATTGGTGATTGTTTCCTCTCTGGGTAAGTAGTGCAAAATTACCCTCCGCTTCTCGCAAAAGAGAGTCAGCATAACCTTTCCCGCTCATGTTGTGTGCGAATTCTTTTCGGTTTTGGTAAGGAGCTGTGGTGCTGTTCTTAATCCATTAGTACGCTTGCTGCAGTGACGACATGCAGCACCATACCGAACTATCTTCGATAGATTTCCATGGGTTTCATCCCTTAGCTACTCAAGAAATGAATAACAGAACGCTGTTCCTTTTTGGTGCATGTTGCAAGCGAATCCGCCATCTTTACACTGCTGCCTAGTCATCTCGTAGCGTTACGGCATTATGCTGCCACCTGTCAGCCACGCTTCAGACCACGAGTATTGTTGTTGCCAACTTACAGAACAATAGCACGATGTTTCAAATTTTTAGCGCATTTTTAAGGTTTTCATTTGACTCAGATTTTCAAGGATGCCTGGAACCTGTTGAAATAAAAACTAAAGTTAATAGCATTTTCTTTTTCTGCATACTTCAACAACAACAACAACAACAACAATAAAAATTATAATAATAATATTTTAATAAAATCAGAGTTCTGTGATCTCAAAAATCCCTATAAATCCAAATTTTAAGAAAAGATGTTTTTATTTGATCTTATTTTCTTCGGCTTGTATAGATCTACACACACACACACACACACATACTCTCTCTGTCTCTCTCTCTCTCTCTCACACACACACACACATATATATATATATCGACAGATATAATTTTTTTTTAAAGTTTATACATAATTAAATTTAATAATAGTTTACATTAAATAATAGTTTTTACTACTCATAGTTTCAACGTTACTGTCACGTAAGTTGAAATGAACATATTGTGACAATGTGGAGAAAATATTAGCTTGCTTCTGCTATGAAAAGTTTCATTCCAGACTCCATTGCTTTGTATGATTTCCTTCCTTATAAATTCCTTTTCTCCGCTGCCTCTCAATCTTTTACACAGTCTGCTGTACCTAGAACATTAGGTTTTATAATTCATACAGAATGCACTCCAAACAAAAAACCCTTCTCTCAGTTCCAGCCTTTAAACCATATCACTTTCATGTTTTTCAATCGAGCTTAAATGTTTTTATTTTACTGCAATATTCTTTTTTTTCTGTTCAGAAGTCTGGGTTTTTTAGTATTCTGTGATCGATGAATAGTGAGCAAGAGAACTGATATTTGTAGTAAATTCTTTCAGAAAATTCTTGTTGCATCCAGCCATACTTAAAGTATTGTTATAGGACTGTCCTCTTAGATTAGCTACATCAACAAATATGTGATCTAAGTATTTCAAAATAATGTTGGCAAGAGCTTCTGCAGTGTGACGTAAGATGGGGTGAAAGCAAAACGTTCAACACCCTTATAATCGGATTCTTTTACATACCAAACAACTAACTGCAGTCAGCTGATTAGTATGAGAAATATCTGGTGTTGAATCAACACCTAGGAAAAAGTATTCGGCTTGCTTGATTTCATCCACAACGGTTTTAAATACTTTTTCCACATAATCTCTGTGATTTACTCATATATTATTGAAGATAAATATGAAGCTAATTATCGTCCTTGATTATCATATTTTGCTGTAAGAGAACTTAGAAAATGAAGATATTCACCAAGTAATTCAAGAATACCAAAGAAGTTGCCGTTCTGTTGTGAATTGAGGATCTCTGAATCACCACGAAAAGCTATTTCACAAGATGAGAGAAATTTGATAATAGAAACTACTCTTAGCAATACTTTCGCTCAGTATTAATTTTCCTTTGTGAATTCAATTTCCAATATTGAATCAATTCATCCAAGATCTTTAACCCTAGATATTATGTCATCATAGACGTCCTATATCCATAACTATTTTCATGATCTGAAATCCGTGTAGAGGCATATTTCCTACCTGAAAATTCACCATCAGAGAAATGTGATTTCACCCCAAGATCACCACCAAAGAGAACACAAGCAAATCAATATACATTTCCCATAGGAGAATATACTAGCTATTTCCTTTTAATTGTTTCGCCAGTTATATGTTTTCGGTATATCAAAGAGCGAGAAAAATTTCTTTTCTGATTGGAGTATTTTTTGTTTCTTTACAATGCGGTGAACACTTGCCATTTCTTGCTATTCTGCGATCGACCCCGCAAAATCTTCTTGACTTGTTTAATATGGGAGTACCATTAAGATGAGCCAACATTGCTCGCTATGAGGGGACAAACCTTACTCGGAATTTGAACCCAAGACCACTGCGGGGAAGCTCATGACACTATGCCATGCGGGCCGTGAGATTGGAGTATTCTATGTCGGAAAGAGAAAAGTTATCATCGGTGTGCTGGCATTCCTCGGGACCTTGCTTACACCAAAAGTACCGTATCTCCATTCTTATGCTTGCCTTCATCCACAACCATTGTCATTCTGATACCGAAATGCAGGGTTATCTTTCCGCCTAACAATCTCAGAATCAGTTCCTGTGGCATCAGTATCGGAGTATCAGAGGCAGCATTATCAGGGACAACGCGAACCTCTAACAACTCAGTTATTTCTTTTTTTATTATTCGATGCACTTGTTGTTGGCCGTGGTTTGAATTCAAGATCAAGTAATTTTGGACTTTGGCAGAACAGTTCTTTATGCTTTCGCGTCCTCTCCTCTTGTCTCTTTCTTTTGCTTGCTCCACTGTCAAATCTTTTCTTCCTGCATAATTAATCTGAAAGGGTTGGTAAATATTAGTTTGACTGCTTTATATGTATATATTGAAATTTATGGCTGACATTGATTAAGGAAGGTTAATATGGCTCTCGCGCCTCTCCGGGTCTACCAGCGCGATATCTTCTTGTCTATAATTTTGCCGACCCCGGCTAAATGTTTTGAGGATAATGAGGAAATTTAATTTTTTAAATATCAATTTCCTTGTTTTTTTAGGGCTTTTCCTCTTTTTTCTCCGAGGCCTCTGGGCTACAGCCATTCCTCAACTAGGCACTGCTTTTACTGTCTATTTTTTAATATTCATATAGAGCTGATTTTGATGGCTAAAGGTTTACTATGACTCTCACACTTTCAGAGAATGCGCAACTCGGTAGTACTACATTTGCGGCAACAATAAATATTGAACTGAAATGCGCGTATGATTAGGATTTGTTAGGGACGGTAATATTCACTGTCTATGAGTGACTAGCTGAATACCCGTGCTTTGCTACGGAGTACATTCAAATTAAATACAACGGGTCAATGTATGCAATTAATGCACCCATATATATATATATATATATATATATATATATATATATATATATATATATATATATATATATAGGAATGAGGCAGACCGTACCAGAAGATTGCGGAATAGCTACGTTGTGCAGAATGGCTACTAGATGTCGCTGAGGTTTGCGCGGCAAGGTAAAACGTGCAAGAAGAGAAAAACGACACAGCGGTCGTAGGGAGTGACGAGTTAGGTCATCTCCGCGAGACTGCCCACGCATCGAATTGATTTGTGTTGAATGGTGAAGAGAGCGGTTATTTTATTTCTTAATGTCCCTATAACTGTGTTGTAAATGTCCCGTGTAATTGTCATGTCCCAAGAATAATAAATAGTGTTTGTTTGTGCAAAAGTTGCATTATCATTCCCCTAGACATCTTGCCATCCTATAAACTTGGGGGATCGCCCCCCGGATGGACTTTGAGGACAATTTAAGCAATTTATATAGTGACTGTGTTTAATTTAAATAAGTGACCGTGTTATGAAAGAACAATGCGTGGATTTATTGTTACATTTTTGGATACACGGTGAATTCCACTACTGATGCGACAGCAACTACTGATGCAAGAGTCCTGCGAGAAAAGGTAGGATATCTTCTTTTTATAACTCTATTGCTGAGAAAAAGATTTATGAACAATGTCTACTACTATTAATTATAACAAGAATACGCGCAAAGAGGACATAGTGAATGTTCTTACTGAGATTGGTGAGCAGTGCACCGCAAAAGAAACGATTATAGAGTTAAAAAACAAACTTGAGAAATCTAAAGCATTCCAAGATGACCCAGAATTTGTAATGAATCTTCTTAACCGAATAATTGAGGATCGGCAGCCAAAAGCTGAGCTTGAACTGCAGCTAACAAACTCAAAACTAGAATTAGAAAAATTAACGCTCCAACGTATAGAACGAGAGGTAGAACTTTGCAAATCGAAAGCAGAAGCAGCTCAAGATGTATCAAATCCTGAGGTTTGTGATCTTGAAAATTTGATTAAAAGTGTAAAAACGCTAACAATACAGTTTCCGACAAAAGCGGAAAATTTTAGCCTTTTTTTCCAATCATTGGAACGAGCGTTTAAAGTTAAGGATGTCCCAGAGAAATTGAAATCCGAAATTCTTATAAATATTCTCGGAGAGAAGGCCCATAGCATTTTACTATACGTTAAAGATGATGAAATGAATAACTATGAGTTAGTTCAATCTTTAATCATGAAAGAATTCCAACCCACGGCTCAAGAGTGTCTACTTAATTTTATAAGAGCTAGAAGGCAGGTGAATGAGACGCATGTGCAGTTTGCAACACGCTTAAGTGCAATGTTCCAATATTATCTCAAAATCCGTAATGTTTCTGATTTTAAACAACTTTTTGACCTAATGGTGAGCGATAAATTTTTAGACACACTAGATCAAGAAACAGCTTCTCACGTTAAAATCACACAGGCCGACTCGTGGCTGACGCCTGAACAGCTTGGAAAGACTTGTGATGTTTTTTTGTTTCTAAAAATAACACTTTGCATGAAACGCGGAACTATTCGAGTGTTCGTTCTAGAAATGAAAGTGACGCTATCAAAGATCGTACAAAATTTGAATATGGAAACCATTCCCCGAGGCAGTTTCAGAGACAAAATCAAAAATTTTCTAGTAGAGAACCTATATCTTGTTATGTTTGTGGGGGGCCGCATTTTGCTAGAAACTGTACAAAGAAATTGTCGAATGCAGAAAACAAGAGTGACCAAAAATACGGCATCAATCACGTTTCAACTTCTATCCCAACTCAAAATGACTATTTATTCAGTGAGCTCCAGTATGTCGATGTGTTTATAGACGGAAAGCCGTTAGTCGCCACGGTAGACAGTGGTGCGAGTTCGATAATCGTAAACAAGAATTTTGTTTCGGCTGCAAAGCCAATTCATTCTCAGATTGTTTTGACAAGTGTGTTGTGAGCGCCGGCTGGAGAAGGTTTACAAATTCAGCATTTCGCTACGCGAAGGCGGGAAAGCGCGAGAGGTCTTGGCTGCGAGCTCTGAAATTGTTGCGGAAGTTATTTTGCCAGCGAAAATTTACGACATGTTATTGAAACCAGAGGAGGCGGTGGCGCCTACGAGCGGTACATGCTTGGAAACGGGAAAACATTTGGAGAGCGCGAATATAAACAACGATTCATCAGCTTCGTTCTTAGTGAGAGTATCCGAATCGTATAATGATTGCCCTTTTGACCTGTCACACATTACTGACTGTAAATTGAGAAACGAAATTCATGCGCTTGTTCAAAATTATGAGCCAAACAAAACAGAAACTACTGCTTTGAAAATGAAAATAATTCTGACCGATGAAAGACCAATTTGTCAAAGATCACGCAGGTTGTCGCTTCCTGAAAAGAGAGAAGTCGAAAAACAAATAAATGATTGGTTAGAGCAAGGGATAATTAGGGAGAGTTGCTCTGATTTTGCTTCGCCTGTTGTGGTGTGTAGGAAGAAGGATGATACGATGCGTTTGTGCATTGACTACAGAGCTCTGAATAAGCGAATAGTTAGAGACAGATATCCGCTACCTGTTATTGAGGAAGTATTAGATAAGCTAGAAAGTGGAAGGGTGTTCACGACTCTTGATTTGAAAAATGCTTTCTTCCATGTAGAAGTGGATGAAACAAGTAGAAAATACACTGCGTTTGTAACAGAGTCAGGCCAGTATGAATTCCTAAGAGTACCGTTTGGTTTGTCCATTAGCAGCAATTACTTTCAAAGATACATCAATTACGTGTTTAGAGACCTATTTAGAGACGGGACTTTAGTTATTTATTTAGACGATATCATAATCCCAGCTATCAATGAAAAAGAAGCGCATAAAAAATTAAGTCGGGTGTTAGAAACAGCTTCCAAGTATGGCCTTGAGCTGAACCTTAAGAAGTGCCGATTTTTGCAGAGGAAAATCAATTTTTTAGGCCACATCATTGAAAATGGTACCATTCGACCATCGTTAGAGAAAACTGCAGCAGTCCGTTGTTTTGCTGAACCCAAAAATGCCAAAGAAGTACAGAGTTTCCTGGGGTTGACAGGATATTTTAGAAAGTACATACCTTCATATGCCATTATAGCAAGACCACTTAGTGATTTATTACGAGTCTCAAAACCTTTCGAATTTGGCTTTGAACAGAAAATAGCCTTTCAAAATCTTAAAGACGCGCTGTCTAATGAACCCCTGTTACACCTTTACAGAGAAGGGCAGAAATTGGAATTACACACGGACGCAAGTAAACTTGGGTTAGGGGCAATACTTTTCCAGCAGAGTGATGATGGGCGCTATTATCCAATTCAGTATATGAGCAAAAAAACCTCTATCCAGGAAGAAAAATTGTGTAGCTATGAACTTGAAGTGCTTGCGATTATCCCGGCTTTAAAAAGATTTCGAAATTATTTATTGGGAACCAAATTCAAAATTTTCACTGATTGTGCGGCATTTGCAAAAACCCTAGATAAAAAGGAACTTACACCAAAAGTTGCCAGATGGTCATTATTCATGCAAGAGTTCCAATATGAAGTAGTACATCGCCCTGGAAAACAAATGCAACACGTTGATGCATTGAGCAGATTCCCCGTTATGCTTGTGAATAGTGATGAGTTGACTTACAAAAATTGTTAATGCTCAAGAAAGTGACGAATATATCAAAACCATCAAGAAACTGTTACAGGCAGGCAAAACCTCCGAATTTATCTTGAATAATAATGTCTTGTATAAGATTGATAATGATGAAGAGTTACTGGTAGTACCTGAGATGATGCAAGTGGACGTTGTGAAGCATGCACATTCGTTTGGATATTTTGCTGCTGTAAAAACTGAAGACTTGGTGAAACGCAATTTTTATTTCCCAAACATGAGAAAGTGTGTTGAGAATGTGATAAGAAACTGTGTTGAATGCATAGTGGTAAATAAGAAGACTGGGAAAGGAGAAGGACTGTTACATCCTATTCCTAAGGAAGATTCGCCATTATCAACATATCATGTGGATTTCATTGGACCACTGCCAACAACCAATAAGAATTGCAATCACATTTTCACGGTCGTAGATGCATTTACAAAATTCACATGGCTTTATCCAACTAAAAGTACCACAGCGCAAGAAGCCATTGAAAGACTAAAGCTACAGCAGAAAACCTTCGGGAATCCTTCGACCATGATCAGTGATCGAGGAGGAGCTTTCAGATCCCACGAATTCGAAGAATACTGCACTAAAGAGAATATCCATCATGTACAAATAACTGCGGGAGTACCAAGAGCAAATGGTCAAGTGGAAAGAATACATAGAACTCTTATCCCGGTATTAACAAAGATGTCCTTATATGATCCCGCGAAGTGGTTTAAACATGTAGACTCATTGCAAAGAGTGTTAAACTGCAGTACGTCACGTAGTACTAAGTACTCACCGTTTGAATTACTCATAGGAACCAGAATGAAAAATCCCGAGGATGCCATTATAAGAAATTTGCTTGTGGAAGAAAGTCAAGACCAATTTAATCAACATCGTGATAGCATTAGGAAAGACGCTAAGCAGAATATTTTAAAAATTCAAGAGGAGAATCGTAAGACTTACAATAGAAAACGCAAGGAAGCTTATCAGTACAAGGAAGGAGAACTGGTGGCAATTATGAGAACTCAGTTTGGAAGCAAGCTGAAACTCCGACCGAAATATTTTGGACCCTACCGTGTTACTAAAGTTAAATACCATGATCGCTACGATGTCGCCAAAATTGGAGATCATGAAGGACCAAATGTTACATCTTCATCAGCGGACCAAATGAAGTCCTGGACCAAATGTTGACTTACATAAATGTTTTGGCCAGAATTTAATGTTTGTAAACTGTGTACTAATCTATGTGTTTTTGTTTTTTTAGTTCGGGTATTTTAGATCCTAGGCTGGTGTAGCAGTGAGGACACTGCTAGTCAGGATAGACGAGCGCTATAGGAATGAGGCAGACCGTACCAGAAGATTGCGGAATAGCTACGATGTGCAGAATGGCTACTAGATGTCGCTGAGGTTTGCGCGGCAAGGTAAAACGTGCAAGAAGAGAAAAACGACACAGCGGTCGTAGGGAGTGACGAGTTAGGTCATCTCCGCGAGACTGCCCACGCATCGAATTGATTTGTGTTGAATGGTGAAGAGAGCGGTTATTTTATTTCTTAATGTCCCTATAACTGTGTTGTAAATGTCCCGTGTAATTGCCATGTCCCAAGAATAATAAATAGTGTTTGTTTGTGCAAAAGTTGCATTATCATTCCCCTAGACATCTTGCCATCCTATATATATATATATATATATATATATATATATATATGTGATATTGGAAGAAAGCTGTGGCAACGGCGGGTGACGAATCAGAAGCGTTACCGCCTGACGGAGATCTTCGGCGATCTACGAGAAGACATGACGAGAGAGAGGGAAAGACGCCGCGAAAGAAAGAGGTTATTTATAAGAACGTGGTGGCAGACGGCTACCGTAAAGACGTAAAATTGTGTATAGTTTTCGTTAATTGTAACTATTTTTATGTTCTGTGACTCATCGATAATAAATCAATGTTAATGTAAACAGATGTGTTCGATATTCAACGAAGAACACCAATTCACATGAGGACTCGGCCGCTGCATTTTTCTCAAAGTGCGTTCTGGGCCACCATTCCCTATCCCCTAGCAAGCCATCCTACGACGTTCCTACCGGACTGGATTACTTCTGGATTACTCCGGATTACTCCGATTTATTCTTGCTCATCTACGACGAACCGGTGAGTTTAATTTAATTTGTCAAATGAAGATATTTTTATGATCGTCTATTTGTTGTTACTGAGGATGAACAATTGAAATTAAATCTCCCAGAAGTGTTTTGCTTTTGTTTTTGAAGATATATGAACATATTTAAGAAATATTTAAGAAAAGACATAATATTTTTCTAACAAATGTGTGCATTTTTAATTCCAATACAAGAAGTGTTTTGATTTTGTTTTTTAAGATATATGAACATATTTAAGAAATATTTAGGAAAAGAAATTATATTTTTCTAACAAATGTGTGCATTTTTAATTCCAATACAAGAAGTGTTTTGATTTTGTTTTTGAAGATATATGAGCATATTTAAGAAATATTTAAGAAAAGAAAGTATCTTTTTCTGATGAATGTGTGCATTTTCAATTCCGATACAAGAAGTGTTTTGTTTTTGTTTTTGAAGATATATTTACATATTTATATTTTGTGCTGTTTATTTTCAATATGAGTACTCTAAATGATATTCCATATATTTCAAAAGCCCTTAAATGAGGGTCAACAAAGGCAATCAGTTTATTACATCAGTTTATATTTGAAAATGATTCTGGGAGGGTCAACCGTAAAAAACTCCATTTTTTCTGGTTTCCCTAAAACTTTTCATGTCAATGACGAGCGGGATAAAAGACTTAAAACATTTTCCAGCGCCGATATAATTTGTATTGCGAATTTGCTACATATTGATTGTTCTACAGACCCAGCTCAGAGCTGTGAAGCTATATTCAATGCTCTAAATAACTTTGCATTATTTCCCCCCCCCCCCCCTGTGCTCTCGGATACGAGTGAAACCGAAAATGATTCACACGGCGCCAACAGAAGCTCTACAATTTTGGCGACTAGCCAGGTGCCAGTTCAAAGTTCATTTCCAACCACAGCTTCACATTCTAACATAAACAACTCTTTCGGCTAGAAACAGATAAATCCTTTTTTGCCTGATGTTGATTTGCAGTGCTTTCCAGTTACAAACAGTGGAATACATTTATCGTTCCGTGACCTTGCAGAGTGCATTAAGAATTTTAACGGTTCGTCCGATTCTTATAGCGTTAAAATTTTCATACAGGATTTAGAAGAACTTTTTGATCTTAATGGCATCACAAATGATGTCCACAAAATTGTCTTTGCGAAAAAATGTTTAGTTGGTTCCGCAAAAACATTTATTAATTCTCTTCATGGCATAACCACTTGGAATTCACTAAATGAAAACTTACTAGAAGAATTTTCCTCCAAATTAAATAGCGCCGATCTTCATACGATGTTGCTGCCTGACTGTTAAAACCTAATGAATCCTTACACGACTACTTCATAGCTATGCGAGAAATCGGTTCAAGAGGTCAAATTGACATTTCTTCAATTTTTGATTATGTTATCAACGGTATTCCCGATTCTACATCTAATTAAATTTTGTTATATGGTGCTAAATCTGTTCCAGAATTCAAAGAAAAATTAACAGTTTATCAGAAGTTTCTTTCAACGTCCAAATTAAGTAAACCTCCTAATGATATTAAATTTACATATGATAATCGTCAACGAAATTACACCTTCGATAGAAAACTCCCTAATAATTCTCCAAAACCCCCCGTTTGCTATAATTGCGGTTCCAAGGGCCACAAAAGCTCCAGTTGCCAGCATACGACTCCAAAATGTTTTACGTGAAATTCTTTTGGACATTTATCCGCAACTTGCTCGCAGCGCGTTGGACAGACAATCCTAGAAAATTCTTCGGAAACTACTCCATCTAATGATGCCTTATATGTTCCTACACCAACCAATTATAGGTGTTATCTAATAATGATAAAAAATGTTGATCTTCATGAGCTTCACGATTCAGGTAGCGAAGCTACAATGATTACTGACCAAACCCACTGTTCCACCCACACCCCTCTGTGCTTCCAGCAGGAGGCGCTCTCTGACTCTTATCTCCAGCTCCGGTCATTGAACTTGAGTCCCCTTCGAACACTTCACCAGAAGACTCCTTTGTCTCTAGACGCAACTTCGCACCGCTCCATACGGAGCATCTTATTTTGTCACCGCAACCTTTTACTATGTTAACGCAAACTCAATACTTAAATTGTAAATATTTTTTGTAAATATAACTTTTCGTAATTTATCTAAGTTTCCTTTTTAACGCTAAGCACCGCACCAACAACCAATCGCAACATTTGGAGGCACTCGACGAGATCCAGCTCAAGGAAGCCTGAGATAAGTACATATTTTTCTTTTGAATCAAGTTTGATTTTGGTTTCACGCAAGTTATATACGCATCCGCACCATTACAAGCGTAATGGAAAAGAGAACAAATGATTCGGCAGATGATACTGCTTCTAAAAATGCTGAGAGAATTGCAATCAATCTTCGCGGCAGAGCGAAATCAGCATTAACTAGAATTCACAAGTATATCAATGACGAAAACCAAACATTCAACAAATACGATTTGAATAACAAACTGGAAAAATTAAAGACAATTTATTCTAATTTCGACAAATCAGACTCAGATCTGCCTATTGAGCTCTCCGAAATGGAAGAATTTGAAGATAAATATTATGAAACCAAAGCCAAACTTCAAGAAGCTCATGAAAAATTATGCATTGATAATGTCAATGATCCGAGACCTATAACAAATATTTCTAACGTTAATAATTTTAAGCTGCCTAGAATAAATATTCAGTCATTTAGTGGTAATTACAAAGACTGGCCTTCATTTAAAGATCTATATTCATCATTGGTTCATAATAATAGTAGTTTATCCAATATTCAAAAGTTTTCGTATTTAAAAGGTTTATTACTTGACGAACCGGCAGCGATAATTAAACACATACCAATTTCGGATGCTAGTTACAAAGAAGCTTGGGAAAAACTGCTTACTAGATACGACAGAAAGAAACAAATCGTTTCTTCTCTCGTCAAAACATTTTTTGATCAACCATCTATCAATCATGCAAACGCATCCAATTTACGCAGCATAGCAGATGTCTCAGATGAAGTCATTCGAGGACTTAAATCCATCGATGAGCAAGCTAACTCAAGAGATATCTGGCTAATTTACATATTGTTGCAAAAGGTTGATCAGAAAACACGCGAAGAATGGTCGCAACAAACTGTTAACAATGATTTTCCTATATTCGATGAGTTCCTTGAATTCCTTAATAATAAGTGTGCTTCATTTGACTTGTTCCACGAAAATGAGTCTTACAATAAAAAAGAAAAGGTTGATGTTTTTAAACCTACATCTAACAATCCAAAGTGTATGCTGTGTAGAATGCCTTTCCACTTACTTTTTAAATGCCATAAATTCAAAGAAATGAGTGTGAAAGATAGAAAGCAATATGTTTCCAAAAATAAACTGTGCATTAATTGTTTATCAAACAAGCATACCGATTACCAATGTAATTCCACTTATTCATGTCATTTCTGTAAAGAAAAGCATCATTCTAGCTTGCATGAAAATATGCAGAATTATTCCGTTTCTGCTTCCACTTTCGATTCAAAGGGCTCTACAAATCGGAAAAACGCACCTGCTATTAGCGACGATCATCCCAGTACATCAAACGAAACCAACACTGTTTTGTTAAATACGGCCCAAACTTCATTTGCACTTTTACCCACAGCATGTGTCATGGTAAAAGATTGTACGGGAGAAGCACATACACTGAGAGCTTTATGTGATTCGGGTAGTGAGTCATCGTTCATTAGTGAAACTTACATGAATATTTTAGGAATAAAAAGGAAGAATGCTAGATTTCCTGTTAAAGGGTTGTCTGGAAAGGACCTTGCCATGACTAAAGGGTGTATAGCACTTGACTTACTTTCGATTCATGAACCTGGGGTCAAGCTGACGGTTACAGCTTATGGTTTGGATAAATTAACGGCATCTCTGCCTGTATCGAAGATAAAAGACGAACATTTCAAGCACTTAAAAAATATTCAACTAGCTGATCCAAATTTTAGCACGCCGAATAAAATTGATATGATTCTCGGATCAGATATTTTCTTTTCGATGTTACTTCCTGGTCAAATAAATTGTTCTCAAAGTAATTTAATTGCACAGAATTCAATTTTCGGTTTTCTGGTTTCTGGTAAATTGCCTGACACGAGCACAAATGCCAATTCAATATCTAGTTTGCATATTTACGAAATAAATATTGACACGGAGATTAAACGATTTTGGGAGTTAGAAGATGTTCCTAATTCTAAAAATAAGATGCTTACTCCCGAAGAACAGTTTGTAGAAGCACATTTTCAGGAAACATATTCCCTTAATTCAGATAATCGTTTTGTTGTGAAGCTTCCATTTTACAAATCAAAAACAGAACTAGGCAGTTCGAAAGCAGCAGCAATTTCCCGACTTCTCGCCATGGAAAGAAAATTTAAGGATAAGCCAGAATTCAATTCACAGTACAAAGATTTTATGCGTGAATACGAGCTTTTAGGTCATATGGAGCTCGTTAATGACAATTTACGCAATTGGTCAAAAGGAACAATATTTTCTCCCGCATCACGCAGTAATTAAACCAACCAGTACCACTACCAAATTACGAGTAGTTTTTGACGGCTCATGCAAGACTTCAAGCGGTATATCTTTAAATTCAGTTTTAGGAGTCGGCCCTAAATTGCAACTGGATATTTTTGAGATTTTGCTTAATTTCCGATTTCCGAAAATAGTCTTCACAGCTGACGTAGAGAAAATGTACCGACAAATTTTAGTATCAGAAGAAGATCAAAATTATCAACAAATTGTTTGGAGGTACAATTCTACTGATGACATACGCACTTACAAATTAAAAACCGTCACTTACTGTTTAGCTCCAGCCTCTTTTTTGGCCACCCGTTGTTTAAAGCAAATCGCTCTCGAATACGCAGGGAATCCTACTATTTCTCGAATTTTGCAGGAAGACATATACATGGACGATGTGTTATCAGGATCTCATACAGTTCAAGAAGCAATATCCACTTACAAAGAAATTGCTTCGATTTTACGCTTACATGGATTCAATTTAAGAAAATGGAATTCTAATTCCCGCCAATTTCTTGCTTAATTTCAAGAACATTCTTCTAGCAGCGCGAATTTTGAAATACCAACCGATTCCAATGTCAATTCAAAGGTGTTAGGATTATTTTGGAATTCATCCACTGACACTTTTGTCTATAAAGCTACATTAGCGCTTACATCGCCCATAACAAAAAGGCGAATATTATCAGAATCTGCCCGCATTTTTGATCCATTGGGATTAATGTCTCCATGCACTGTTGCAATTAAAATCTTTTATCAGAAATTATGGCTCACAAAGGGAGACTGGGAGACACTCCTATTCCGCAGCATCTAGCTGATGATTGGTTCAAATTTCAAGAATCATTTAATGAAATCAACCAACTAACAGTACCTAGATGTGTTACTTTTGCAGAGGATTGTGAAGTCGAACTGCATGGCTTTGCCGATGCATCATCGCTAGCCTATGCGGCTGCAATCTACTGTCGCCAGACTCACAATGGCGTTACTAAGGTCAATCTTTTAGTCTCTAAAACAAAGGTTGCACCTATCAAACAGATATCAATCCCCAAGTTAGAACTTTGTGCAGCTCATTTATTGTCAAAATTGTTTGTATCAGTTTTGAATACACTCAAGGATAACACCTTTCCAATTTTTGCATGGACTGATTCCAAGGTTGTTCTTTCTTGGTTATCCGCCCATCCACGCAAGTGGAAGACCTTTGTGGCCAATAGAACTTCCCAAATCTTGGAAGTGCTTCCCACCAAACACTGGAATCATGTACCTTCCAAAGAAAACCCGGCAGATATCGCTTCACGTGGTATTGATCCTAAATGTCTCCCAAATTGCACTTTATGGTTTAATGGTCCACAGTGGCTACAATTAGATGCATCTTACTGGTCTAAGAATAAAACAAATTCAAAAGAAACCGAAGATGAAGTGAAGACTGAGCAAAGAGGTGACCCAATCTTTAGCCTTCACCTCCACACTTCAAATATGTTAGTAGATGAGTTTTTCGAAAAATTCTCTTCCTTGGCTAAAATAATTCGCATTGTAGCTTACTGCCAAAGGTTTATTAAAAACTGTAAAAGATCCGCAGAAAATCTCCAAGATCAATCTACGACACTCACCTTTTCAGAAATCAAACAAGCCGAAGAAACAGTTATCCGTTCTATTCAAAATAGCTATTTTCATAAAGACATAAAATGCATCAAAAATCAAGAACCTGTACCAAATAAAAGTCAATTACGCTCCCTTTACCCATTTGTAGACGAAAACGGTCTCTTACGGGTGCGAGGTCGATTACAGAACTTGCAACTACAATTTAATCAGAAACATCCTGTTATTCTGCCGTATCAACATAAGTTCAGCGAACTTTTCATCAAAGAACGGCATGTAGCCTATCTACATGCTGGCCCAACATTGTTAGCGCACATCATACGGCAATCATACTGGATCATTGGTGGAAGAAAATTAATTAATAAATGTATAAACAAATGCTTAAAATGTCACAGATTCAAGACTTCCACAAAAACACAACTGATGGGTAATTTACCTAAGCCTCGAGTAAGTCTGGAACGACCTTTTTTCTACTGCGGCATTGATTACGCAGGTCCAATCTCTATAAAGTTTAACAAAGGTCGAGGTTCTAAAACTACCAAGGGATATATAGCTTTATTCATTTGTTTATCGACTAAAGCTGTGCATCTTGAAGCAGTCAGTGATTTGACAGCTGAATCATTTATAGCTGCTCTTCGCCGTTTCAGTGCTCGTCGTGGTGCCCCTCGTCACATTCATAGCGATAATGCTACCAATTTTGTGGGTGCTCGACGAAAACTCAACGAAATGCAACAAATGTGGCGCTCATTGCCTGAAAATGAATCAATTGCTCACCACCTAGACAACACTTCTATCGAGTGGCATTTCACACCACCTGGTTCTCCTCATTTTGGAGGAATTTGGGAAGCAGGAGTGCGCTCAATAAAATTTCACCTTAAAAGAGTGATGGGAGAAACTCTCCTAACGTTTGAAGAATTATCAACTCTACTCAGTCAGATAGAAGCTTTACTAAATTCACGACCTCTTACATACATTAAAAACTCGGATATTGACTCTATTACCGCACTTACTCCATCCCATTTCCTTACAGGAGATATGCTCACTTCTGTACCTGATCAACCCTTCTCTTCTCCTCCACTAGCTAACAGATGGACGCTCGTCCAAAACATGAGAAGAGGTTTCTGGAAACAGTGGAGGCATTCTTATTTGCACTCCTTACAACAGCGGAAGAAGTGGCAGTCCTCGCAGCCGAATCTTAAAGAAGATGACATCGTGCTTATCAAAGATGATGCTCCTCCAGGTTCCTGGCAACTAGGAAGGATCCTAGAAACTCATCCGGGCAAGGACAATCTTGTTCGAATCGCTACAGTTAAAACTCAAAACAACGTTGTAAAACGTTCAATCACCAAACTTTCTCCTCTTCCTTTATATCAGAACTAAGGTCCTGATAGGGTGGGAGAATGTTCCACCCATACCCCTCTGTGCTTCCAGCAGGAGGCGCTCGCTGACTCTTATCTCCAGCTCCGGTCATTGAACTTGAGTCCCCTTCGAACACTTCACCAGAAGACTCCTTTGTCTCTAGACGCAACTTCGCACCGCTCCATACGGAGCG
The DNA here is from genome assembly GCA_907164885.2 of Dolomedes plantarius. Taxonomy (NCBI): domain Eukaryota; kingdom Metazoa; phylum Arthropoda; class Arachnida; order Araneae; family Dolomedidae; genus Dolomedes; species Dolomedes plantarius. The sequence continues at coordinate 12,775,309 of OU015501.1, forward strand.
TCTTATTTTGTCACCGCAACCTTTTACTATGTTAACGCAAACTCAATACTTAAATTGTAAATATTTTTTGTAAATATAACTTTTCGTAATTTATCTCAGTTTCCTTTTTAACGCTAAGCACCGCACCAACAACCAATCGCAACACCCACCAACTCAAAACATTGCAGAGTCAGTTGAAAGATTTTCAGCGAGAAGTGAAAGAATCTCGGTTAGTTAAAGTTGAACTGAATGCTCACGTGAAAAAAGCTGAAAAGAAACAAAAATCTTTGGAATCTGAACTGATTCACTTAAAAGAAGTTTTAGCAATGTCTGAAAAGCAGAAAAGAAACTTAAATGAGGAGTTAGAATATTTGAGGAATAAACTTATTGATTATATGGATTCAACAGCTACACAACAAGCTTTGCGAACTAAAATGGAGGAAGAACTCAATATTTTAAAGAGAAACTTGGAAGATGAAACTACTGCACACGAAAACCAGATTCGTAATTTGAAGCAGAAACATACAATTGACACTGAAAAATTAAATGAACAGTTAGATTCAGTGCAAAAAACTAAAGTTGCTCTAGAGAAGACTAAGCGCAATCTTGAACGTGAACGTGAAAGTTTACAAGAGCAAGTATTTGAAGAAGTAGAAGCAAGGAAGAACATTGACAAAAAGTTAGATATTTCCAAAATCCAGATTGCAGAATATAAAAAGAAAGCTGAAGAGGAAGCAGATGCTTCTGCCTTGTTAGAAGAACAAAAGAAGACGATGCTGCCAGATATTGGTATACTGCACCACAAATTAGATTATATGCAAATAGTTCACGAAAAACTGGATAAATCGAAGAACAAATTACAATCAAAGTTTGAAGATATTAACATCGAATTAGACAACCAAATTGAAGAACTTGAAGACGAATTGCAGTTAACTGACGATTCCAAATTACGTTTAGAAGTGAATATGCAAGAACTAAAGACTCAATTAGAAAAAGACTTGCCAGCTCGAGATGAACAAAATGAAGAAAAACGACTAGCTTTGATAAAGCAGATTTCTGACCTAGAAGACGAGTTTTTCAACGTGACATTTCAAGCCACATATCACCTTCGCAACGACGCCAAGAACATTTTGAAATTACAAGAGTTAGAAAAGAAACAGTATAACAAACGTCGAAAACAAGCAACTACCTATCATGAAGCAATTCAACGTAACCAATTTGGGTCTGGGCTAAAATTGCGCCCCAAATTCTTTGGTCCTTACGAAATCATAAAAGTTCGACCACATGACCGATATGACGTCCGAAAAGTTGGTCTGCACGATTGTCCCAACTTGACATCTACAGCCGCTGATCAACTCAAAAGCTGGCCAAACACCTAGTGAGTATACCTCCAGCTCCTTTACGATGACGACTTGGACTTGAACAATGGACATTCTATCATGGTCCTGAACTATTTTTAATGACTTTCTCTTTTTTTTCTTTTTTCTTTGTTTTGTATAATGTTTCAGTGACGGCAAAGACTATGGCACCTATGACGAACAATTGCTATACAACGACGATGATGTAGCTTTAAGACGACCATGCCATGTTTTTGTTTTGTTTGTTTTCTCCCCTCTCTTGTTTTTTTAGGTTTGGTTCCTTTGGTTTTCTTGGGCGACAGGAGGAACTGTCGTGCCAGGATGCCCGAGTGTGATATTGGAAGAAAGCTGTGGCAACGGCGGGTGACGAATCAGAAGCGTTCCCGCCTGACGGAGATCTTCGGCGATCTACGAGAAGACATGACGAGAGAGAGGGAAAGACGCCGCGAAAGAAAGAGGTTATTTATAAGAACGTGGTGGCAGACGGCTACCGTAAAGACGTAAAATTGTGTATAGTTTTCGTTAATTGTAACTATTTTTATGTTCTGTGACTCATCGATAATAAATCAATGTTAATGTAAACAGATGTGTTCGATATTCAACGAAGAACACCAATTCACATGAGGACTCGGCCGCTGCATTTTTCTCAAAGTGCGTTCTGGGCCACCATTCCCTATCCCCTAGCAAGCCATCCTACGACGTTCCTACCGGACTGGATTACTTCTGGATTACTCCGGATTACTCCGATTTATTCTTGCTCATCTACGACGAACCGGTGAGTTTAATTTAATTTGTCAAATGAAGATATTTTTATGATCGTCTATTTGTTGTTACTGAGGATGAACAATTGAAATTAAATCTCCCAGAAGTGTTTTGCTTTTGTTTTTGAAGATATATGAACATATTTAAGAAATATTTAAGAAAAGACATAATATTTTTCTAACAAATGTGTGCATTTTTAATTCCAATACAAGAAGTGTTTTGATTTTGTTTTTTAAGATATATGAACATATTTAAGAAATATTTAGGAAAAGAAATTATATTTTTCTAACAAATGTGTGCATTTTTAATTCCAATACAAGAAGTGTTTTGATTTTGTTTTTGAAGATATATGAGCATATTTAAGAAATATTTAAGAAAAGAAAGTATCTTTTTCTGATGAATGTGTGCATTTTCAATTCCGATACAAGAAGTGTTTTGTTTTTGTTTTTGAAGATATATTTACATATTTATATTTTGTGCTGTTTATTTTCAATATGAGTACTCTAAATGATATTCCATATATTTCAAAAGCCCTTAAATGAGGGTCAACAAAGGCAATCAGTTTATTACATCAGTTTATATTTGAAAATGATTCTGGGAGGGTCAACCGTAAAAAACTCCATTTTTTCTGGTTTCCCTAAAACTTTTCATGTCAATGACGAGCGGGATAAAAGACTTAAAACATTTTCCAGCGCCGATATAATTTGTATTGCGAATTTGCTACATATTGATTGTTCTACAGACCCAGCTCAGAGCTGTGAAACTATATTCAATGCTCTAAATAACTTTGCATTATTTCCCCCCCCCCTGTGCTCTCGGATACGAGTGAAACCGAAAATGATTCACACGGCGCCAACAGAAGCTCTACAATTTTGGCGACTAGCCAGGTGCCAGTTCAAAGTTCATTTCCAACCACAGCTTCACATTCTAACATAAACAACTCTTTCGGCTAGAAACAGATAAATCCTTTTTTGCCTGATGTTGATTTGCAGTGCTTTCCAGTTACAAACAGTGGAATACATTTATCGTTCCGTGACCTTGCAGAGTGCATTAAGAATTTTAACGGTTCGTCCGATTCTTATAGCGTTAAAATTTTCATACAGGATTTAGAAGAACTTTTTGATCTTAATGGCATCACAAATGATGTCCACAAAATTGTCTTTGCGAAAAAATGTTTAGTTGGTTCCGCAAAAACATTTATTAATTCTCTTCATGGCATAACCACTTGGAATTCACTAAATGAAAACTTACTAGAAGAATTTTCCTCCAAATTAAATAGCGCCGATCTTCATACGATGTTGCTGCAAAGACTGTTAAAACCTAATGAATCCTTACACGACTACTTCATAGCTATGCGAGAAATCGGTTCAAGAGGTCAAATTGACATTTCTTCAATTTTTGATTATGTTATCAACGGTATTCCCGATTCTACATCTAATTAAATTTTGTTATATGGTGCTAAATCTGTTCCAGAATTCAAAGAAAAATTAACAGTTTATCAGAAGTTTCTTTCAACGTCCAAATTAAGTAAACCTCCTAATGATATTAAATTTACATATGATAATCGTCAACGAAATTACACCTTCGATAGAAAACTCCCTAATAATTCTCCAAAACCCCCCGTTTGCTATAATTGCGGTTCCAAGGGCCACAAAAGCTCCAGTTGCCAGCATACGACTCCAAAATGTTTTACGTGAAATTCTTTTGGACATTTATCCGCAACTTGCTCGCAGCGCGTTGGACAGACAATCCCAGAAAATTCTTCGGAAACTACTCCATCTAATGATGCCTTATATGTTCCTACACCAACCAATTATAGGTGTTATCTAATAATGATAAAAAATGTTGATCTTCATGAGCTTCACGATTCAGGTAGCGAAGCTACAATGATTACTGACCAAACCCACTGTTCCACCCACACCCCTCTGTGCTTCCAGCAGGAGGCGCTCTCTGACTCTTATCTCCAGCTCCGGTCATTGAACTTGAGTCCCCTTCGAACACTTCACCAGAAGACTCCTTTGTCTCTAGACGCAACTTCGCACCGCTCCATAATAACGTGGTGGCAGACGGCTACCGTAAAGACGTATAATTGTGTATAGTTTTCGTTAATTGTAACTGTTTTTATGTCCTGTGACTCGTCGATAATAAATCAATGTTAATATAAACAGATGTGTTCGATATTCAACAAAGAACACCAATTCACATATATATTTATAAAAAAATCGTAACGGATATTTTTATAGACAGAATCATGTAGCAGAAAATATTGAAATTAAATCTAATAGAACAGTATAGTTCAGTTTGAGGAACATTTATTTTACTGTATTTTAATATTTTTTTGGATAATGTCCAATCCTCTGCCACATAAGAAAGAAAAAATATACTTTTTTTGTCCATTTATTTTGTTGTTATGCACGTGATGCAAAATTACACTGCTGGCCACCCAAATTGCAACACCAAGAAAGACAAGAGATATCACAACAAAATTTATTTTGTAGATAACATGTTGACCAAGTATCAAATGATTAAATTTATAGACTTCTGTGAAGTGTGGTTCCTGCCAAAATCAGTAGCCAGAGTAGCCGCCATTGTTGGAGATCACCGCTGCCACACGCCTCGGCATTGATTCAAAGAGACTTTGGATGAGTTCTTGGGGTACAGCAGACCAAGCAGCTTCCACACGTTGCCAAAGTTCATCTGCTGTGGCAGCTGGGGACGGAATCTGGGTCAATCGTAGAGCAACCATGGACCACAGGTTTTCTATCGGCGAAAGATACGGAGAGCGAGGCGGCCAGGGAAGCAATTCAATCTGGCGATTGACGAAGAACCGTTGGACAATGCGTGCCACGTGTGGTCGCGCATTATCCTGTTGAAATATGGCTGTGGGCAAGCCCTGAAGGTAAGGAAGGACAACTGGCTCCAACACCTCGGAGATGTAGCGCTGGCTGTTTAAAGTACCGGCAATGCGTACTAGAGGTGTGCGAGAGTGATATCCAATACCGCCCCATACCATAATACCCGGTGCAGGACCAGTGTGGTGGTGCATAACGCAGCTGTTCAGCATCCTCTCTTCACGGTGTCTCCAGACTCGAATGCGACCATCGTGGTGTTGCAGACAGAAGCGTGACTCGTCAGTAAAGACAATTTCATTCCATTCTGCCTTCCACATCCTTCTGTCATCGCACCATTGGCGGCGGAGACGTCTGTGATTCTGCGTCAAGGGTAGACAGAGCAATGGACGTCTTGCGGACCGACCACTCTGCTGTAAACGGCGTCGAATGGTACGCGCAGACACTGGATGATGCGTTACAGACTGCATGTGCTGTGCTATGGTTCGTGATGTGACTGAGCGATCCGTCACTGCCATGCGCACAATTTGCCTGTCATCACGTGAAGTGGTGCGCTGAGGTGGATGCGATCGAACACGCCGGTCCGTCGTACCCTCCTGCATCCAACGATCACATATCCGCATTACAGTTGTTTGGTTTCGTCCAACACGACTACCGATTTCCCTGAAAGATAATCCACAATCTCGGTAGGCCACTATCCTTCCTCTGTCGAACTCGGATACTTGATCAAAAGATGATCGCTGTTTACGACGAGGCATAATTGATCGTTTTTTTGAAAAAACCACAAGAAAAACACAATTGCCGAACTTGAAATCGTCGAAATCTCCAAGCCTTAAATAGCGCTTTGAAGTGGCGCCACAGGCGCGCGTGATGTGCGTCTGCGCTGAAATTCTAATCATTTGCATATCTCACCTCCGCTAATGCATGTTGTAAATTTCATGTTATTTGCATGTTTCCTTCAGGGTGTTGCATTTACAGTGGCTAGCATTGTAATTTAAAGTATCACAAAAAGAAAAACCACGTGATCAGCATTTGATAAATTAAATTCTAAAAATGAATCTTTAAAAATTCACCAAAAATCAGAAAAGGGTGGTAAAGATTCGAAAAAGATTTCATTTCTAAGATTTTTCAAAAATCTAAGAAGAATTTTTCAAAAATCTTTCTTAGTGCACCTCTACACTAAGAAGAATCCCCATGCAAAATTTCAACCCTTTTAGGTCGAGCGGTTTGGTCTGGGCGCTTTCTGTCAGTCAGTCAGTCAGTTACGGAACTGTTATATATATATATACAGAGGCTGTTCACACATTTTTTAGACGATGTATATTATATTCACAAAACTAAATTACATAAAATTCTTGTGTTTTAAATGTTCTATTTGACATCCCTTATTCTGAACTATCTTTCGACACCGCAATTTCCAGGATAATAATGCCTTTTGAAGTGTCAGAAGAGGTATTCTATCCCATTCCTCCTGACAGCTTTCTAGAGTCCTGTATGGGTTTTGGGACGACGTTTGGATAATGCAGATTTTAAAAGTCCGAAAGCGCAAAAATCCATAAGTGATACATCGGGAGATTTAGTAGGGATATCAGTGCAGGGTATGGCCTTGATGCCAGTTTTTTGTTCCATTTCTTTTAGGAAATTTACAGTGGATTTTGATGTGTGACTGCTAGCTTTGTCCTGATGGAGTCTCACAGATTGATGGCACTGTGGGTAAAGCGATGGTATTTCATTCAGAAAAATTGGCGATAAAATATGTTCCTGATAGTATTTGGAGTTAATCTTGACATTTTTTTCCGCTATCTTTATTTTTAACTTGTCATTATAAGAAAAACCAGCAACAATCAGGAATCCCATAGAAAAACTTTCTTTCGATTCTTTGAACCATGTACTTAAATTTTTTTCTCCCCTTTTATGATAATAAATGGCTCTTTTTTTGTTGCAATCATTTAAATACACCCATGATTCATCTATTGTGACAATTGTTTTCCATTTTTTTTAGATAAGTGTTTCTCATATAGAATTCTGCAGCGTGTCCTGAGTTCAGCGATATGATTTGGAAGAAGACGATGCACATTGCGTTTTTTTCGCTTTCTTAAGATTTAAATCAACGTTTATCATTTTGTTTACAGTGGACACTGAGCATTTTAATGATTTTGCAACTGTCCTTTGACTAGGGGGATTTTCTTTTAACATTAAACAACGTACCTTTGCAATAGTCGAAGATGTCCGTTTTTTCCTTGGATACTTGTTTGGAATTTTTGTCCCACTTAAGGCTCCAATTTGACGTTTTTTTCCTTTCTTGTTGACGATATTACCTATCGACGCTTTAGATATCACAAAACCATGACTCTCACATCGTTTTTGGATAACGGAGTATGCATATTTCTCTTCGGAAAGAGCATAAATGTAGCCTTCGAACCACTGCTTTGTTAAAAACGCCATTTTGAATAAAAACAAAACTTTCAAGCCGCAGACGATAATTTTGACTTTTAAAAACATAGTACAATTGCAATTATTTCTTTTGCAGCTAACGATTTTTTATTACCGCTTACCAAAATCGTCTAAAAAATGTGCGAACAGCCTCTGTATATATATATATATATATATATATTACTGATAGTGACAGGATTTAGTATCACTCCAAAATTATTGAAAGAAACATGACCCTCTAAATGATGTTTAAAAACTCGAAAATAAAAGTTTGTTTTCTCATTTTCCTTTTAAATATGGGACTCAAACTGATTTCTTTCCCAAAATAAGATTTCAAATCATGAAAAGAAAGACAACATCAGAATTTTCGATATTTAAGGGAAGAATCAAAAATTACACATTATGCTCATACATTCTATTTCAATTTGAATTGGAATTAATTTGTAACAAACTATATTACAAAAGTAGGAGAATTTATTTGAAAATATTTTGATTACAGGTTTCTCAAATCAAACGTGATAATCACACTATGCAGCATATTTGGTGACCAAAGAAATCATAAAATGACATGTTGAACATATTTCAGGAACTTTGTCAATTAGATTTATAAACGCATTTTTAAGTACTTATGAAAATAAATAAAATATTAATTTAGAATATTTCCCTTTATCAATGAGTACATTCAAAGAAACCTTTTTTTTATATATTTCTTGAATTATCATCAAAGAAGGTTAGTTATTTAGTTTTCCCGAATGAAATATATTTCTTATATATAAAGAGTAGCTGAAAACCCGCACTTCGCTACGGAGTACATTCAAATTAAATACAACGGTCAATGTATGCAATTAATGCCAAAAAATATATATATACATTTATAATAAATACGACGATCAATGTATACAATTGGTTAAAAAAATAATATATATATATATTTTAAAAAAATCGTAAGGGATATTTTTAAAGACAAAATAATGTAGAAGAAAATATTCAAATTAAATCTAATAGGACCTACTAAAGAATATAGTACAGTTAATATAGTACAGTTTGAGGAACATATCTTTTACTGTGTTTTAATATTTTTTTGGATAATGTCCAATCGTCTGCTGCATTAGCAATAAATTTTTTTTGTCTATTTCATTGTTATTACGTGACGATAAATTTACTTAAAGTACCAGAAAAAGAAATCAAGTGATCAGCATTTAATAACTTCAATTCTAAAAATGAATATTTAAAATTTCACCAAAAATCAGAAATGGAGGTAAAGATTCGAAAAAGATTTCATTTTAAAGGAATTTTTATGATCTTTCTCGTGATATTAATCTTATAACCCTCAAATCATTGTATTATAAGCAAACTTAAAAAAAAGTTACTAAAACAACTTAAAAATTTAATTTAAAAAAATCTAAGAAGAATTTTTCAAAAATCTTTGTTAGTGCACTCCTACACCATAAGAAGAATCGCCATGCAAAATTTCAGCTCTTTAGGTCCAACGGTTTGGTCTGTGCGTTGTATGTCAGTCAGTCAGTTACAGAACTGTTTTATATACATAGATAAAATATTCAAACATTTGGGATATATTTGGATTCATTTATGTAATCGTTGCTTAGCGTCAAACATTTTCAAATCCTTATATTTAATTGAACTTGTTCAGATATCATTTAATGTTGTTATTGCAATATTTCTTTCAAAAAGACAATCTTTGCAAGAAAATATTTCAAATGGGAGATAAGTACTGTCTTAATGAGTTTGGTTACAAATAGGAGACATAGTGATATGGGGCATTTGGGAGTTCTAATTTTGTAACACAAATAAATTCCCAGTATTTTTCAAAAATAGAGTTTTCCATCTAATGGAAAAGATTAAACAAATAACATAGCACTCCAAAATTTGTAATAAATACTGAAATCAAAATTATAATTTGTGATAAACATATATCGTTCATGGAATGTTCATAAGTGATTTTGAGGGCATTACATTAGTTTTTTTTTCTTCCTGAACAATTACAATTAATTTTTTTAACATTATGCTTAGCTGTAACAATAACCTTATGCCCACGTGATATGCTTGAGTAATTAATTTTGCAATAAGTCTGTTTAGATTCAATTTCATGATTAAAAATAACAAAAATAGGAGCATGAAAGATATATGATTAAATTGGACTATGTTTCTTTTATATGTTAATACACGTGAAGAGTGTAAATTAATATTAAAGAGGTCGTAAGTTCTGTTTTTACCTAACGGTTTAAGTTAATGGTTTCTGACCTAGCATCGCGTGACCTTATAATCTGTGAAAGAAATATTAATGGCATCACGTCGAAAATAGGCCATTAAACATGGTGTGATACTCAATGATTAATTTTCCGCCAATAATTCTAAGTTTAAAAATTTATTTTAATTTAAATCAAGCTGTAAAAGACAAAATGATTCTCAGACAAATCGAAGTTAATATTCCATGCGGAATTCAGATTTCAAAATCGATTATTAACTTTCATCGTTCCAAATGGAAATTCTCTTTTTCGGCGACGGGAAGATAACTTATTAAATTCATTGCATCGATCGAATAAGGGATTCTGAAAAATTAAAGAAATGTTAGTTTGGCACTTCGCCGTAGTTCAAGTATTCCATTCAAATTTTTCCAAACTTTTTTTTTATTAAATAAGTTACAGGTGTAAAAACATCATATTGTTTTATTCAATAATTTGAAAGATCAATTTAAAATATTTCAAATTAGCTTTTAATACGTTTATTTCCTATACGCATTTGATCGGCAAGTTTCTTAGCTATATTAACAAACAGCTCATGAGGAAACGTTTGATATTTGAATAACATTATCACAGAAGGAGCATACTACATTAAACTTTGGACATAAATGTACAGGGTCATCGAAAAAGGTGTCCGAGATTTCAGTTGTGCACACCGGGAACAACAATCGACCGATCCAATTTTGCGTAGCAGCAGATAGTATGTCAACTCTGGAAGTTGTATTTTTCCATGTCATGGTGATCGTGACTCTGTTGAGGGCATGCGCCGACCCTGTGACGTCGCTTCCACGTACATGGGTTTTGACGTTGGATAGGAAGGGTCGGTTCAATTTTTTTGCTCCCAAGAACGGCCCCGTCTAGACTTTTTTCTATGGGGTTACCCGAAAAACATTATGTACGCTGAGAAGATCCGGGACCTACGCCATTTATTGGACAGAATAACTTTTGCCAGACTCCTGCTATGATCGAGAGTACCGGGATGGAGATCGACCATCACCTAGATGTGTGTCGAGCTTACTAGGTAATGCCCAAATCTTGATTCGTTTCTGTACCTTTTGGTGAAAAATAGACACCATGAGGTTCTTTATTTCACCTTGCAATCACACCTTTTTCGATGACCCTCGATTTTAAGGCTGCTATGTACTAATCCCATTGGATTCGCTCACCTCAATGTTAACCTATGGAGAAAATTTGTCCACGGATTGCCAACTGGGATTCAAAGATTTTTAAAAAAAAAGCTACTCCGTCATAGAGAAAGAAATTTTACATCTGCGTACATTTTTCGTTTTTAAAAAAAATGCAATTAATATTTTAAAATTTAAATTATTCGGGAAAACATCTGGTATAGTGTGTTTTAAACGCTCATAAATTCCTTCGGTGGACGAAATTCATAAAATGAATCCTGTAGCGTTTTGAAGAAAAGTTCAGGCTATCTGACAATACCAATTTTGAAAAGAAAATATACAACCTTTGTGCTCGAGGAATAAACAGGAAAACCGACGTAAATAAAGGACAAATAGCAACAAGATGCAATTATTTTGCATACGGCCGTTTCAAAGCTACAAAGGAGCTTCTTCATCGGTGCAACGAACTTAGTGGCAGCTCAAAAAGCCGAAGACTAAGCGACCAGATCAGTGCACACGCACTTAAATAGCCCGCGCGTGCGGAGCGTCAAAGACACGAAGCAGCGGAGAGACCGAAATAGGGCAAGCAGCGTCATCTAATGGCAAAAAGAGGGGAAAAATTGAAAAAAATGAAGAAACAGGCCAACACAGCTAAATAAACCCTTTCCACAATTGAGGAAAAACAGGGGTGCTTGAGAAATCATTAACCAAAGAACGCGAATTTTTAAAAATGTGATAAGCTTCCCAGAAATCAAGATCGGCAGGCGAGCGACATTTCTGAATAATGGAGGAAGAAGAAAAGTCAAATCGATGATTTAAAGTCCAGGCGTGTTGAGCAATGGACGAGCGATTTAACTCTTGCCTTTTAACATAACTCTCGTGTTCCTTCAAGCGGAATTTAAGAGCACGCTTGGTTTGACCAATATAAGAAAGGCCACACTGGCAAGTAATCCGGTAGACACCCCAGCTATTTATGCGATGAATGGGGTGTTTGAGATCCGAAAAAGATATTTTATTGACCGGAGAGAAAATAACCCTAATTTCAAACCTTTTAAGAATTTTAGCGATTTGATGACTGATCTTGGGAAAGAAGGGCAAAACCACCGACAGGTTCGGCTTTGAAATACACCTTTTGTGGACCGGTTTAGACAATTTCTTATAAATGGAATCAACGATATTAGAGGCATAGCTGCGGTCCACGGCGACCGCCCTCAGATAATTAAGCTCGGAGCAGAATAGTTCAGGAGTGGAGCAAATGTTCAACGCCCGATGGACAAACGTGTTGAAACAGGCAATTTTTTGACTGGGAGGATGGGCAGAAAGCCTATGTGGGGGAAGAGACAGGGTAAAGGGCTTGCGGAAGACAGTAGTCTGAAAAACCTTGTCACTGCGGATAACAAGCACATCCAAGAAAGGTAAACGATTATTACACTTTTCCTCACACGTAAATTGAATACAAGTATCAATAGAATTCACGACAGAGCACGTGATCGATGTCGGAGTTATTCTGGTCCAATAAGACAAAACAGTCATCAACATAGCGAACATAGAAAGGAAACTTTAATTTGTCAAATAGTTTAACCTCAAAATAATGCATATAGATGTCACTCAAGATGAGACTAAGAGGATTACCCATAGCGAGACCATTAGTCATAAGATAGAAAACGCTATTATAAACAAAAGTCGTCTGCCCAAGACTAGGGATGCGACATCGATGTTGATGTTTTCAAAACATCGATGTTTTGATAAAAATATCGATGTTTTAAACATCGATTTATTGAAGCCGATGTTTTTTTAACATCGATGTTTTGTGCTCGATGTTTTACGTTGTCTCGATGTTTTTTTTTAATGAAAAAGTACCGTAATAAAAAAAATTTACCACGTAGCATAATTTTCACACTCAGTAAATGTAAGTCTGAATTCTGAAAAGGACAAATACAAAAGGGGGAATGATTCCTTAGCAAACAGACAAATGGCAAATAACGACCAATGAACCAATCAGAGCGCTTGGAATGTTCCTAACACTCCAGAACCTGCCACGGGGTTTTATTTTACAAATAGTGTATACACGAGTGCATCCATTTAAGTTTTTGTTTTGTTCTGGTTTTATATAAGTTGAAGTTAATATTATTAGTAAGATGGCTCCCAAAAGTACCGTTTGGAAATATTTTTACAAAACCACTGACAAATTGGCGAAATGCAATATTTGCCGTAAGTTCCTCAAAATTTCTGGCAATACCACGAATTTATCTGGACATTTGAAGGCAAAACATGGCGGTATTTACAACAAGAATTTTGAGTCATCAATGTAGCCCAAAGCAACCAAGTTTTTGTCATTTGTGCCTGCCCAATCTGAGAGTAAAATTAAATCACCCCCTCCCCCCACGACTAACGGAAGTAACATTAATGTTAGAGATTACTAAACCAGTTTTAAAAAATGGATTTTCTAAAACATCGATGTTTAAAAACATCGATGGTTTTTGGACGATGTTTTATTAGCATCGATGTTTTAATATTGAATATCGATGTTTCAAAACATCGATGTTTTGTTATCGATGTCGCATCACTACCCAAGACAAGTACGAGTGAGAAAGGTTAGTTCATCAATTTCGAACTGCGAGAAATGGAATTCACTGAGTCTCTTGCCGAGACAATTCAAGGGTCCGTCAACAGGGACATTCGTGAATAGCGAGTTCACATCAAAAGAAGCCATCGTGTGACCTTGGAGTCTACAGCTACAAAGTTTCTTCACAAAATCCAGAGAATTACTAGTAGTGAAGGAGTTGTTGCTCAAGAGAGGAGCAAAAATAGAAACCAAGTGTTTCGCGAGTTTATAAGAAGCAGTGCCAATACTGGAAACAATAGGTCTAAAAGGAATGCCCGGTTTATGAACCTTTGGTAAATCATAGAATCTAGCACAATGAGAGATTGAAGGTAAAAGAGACCTTTTAAAAATCTCTGGGAGCATAGCAGAAGCTTTTATAGCAGATTTAATGGAATTAAGTTCAGAAGTACTGGGGTCATTGCGAATTACCACATAAGGACCCTCATCGATGAGATTCTGGGATTTCTCCAAATAAGTGGATTTATCAAGAACAACAATCTGACCACCTTTGTCAGCCTTGGTAATCACCAAATTAGGATTGGAACGCAACTTTTTAAGACCCTTTATAGCAGACTTATTGAGATTCGATTTGGAAACGTTAGAATTGAAGTCCACAATGTTAGCAATCAAATGCCTAGTAGAATCCTTTTTAGAAGCCGATAAAGGGCTAAATTTGAAAGACATTTCAATAGGAGCAGTCAACTTAGGAAAGGAAGGCCTGGAGGAGACCGAAAAATTATTGTTAAGTTTAAGAGCATAAAGCTGATCCTTATTAAGAGAAACGCTGGAAAGGTTAACGACGGAATGCCTGTTTACCGTTGGTAAAGTGGTTTAGTTATGGGAGATCGAATGTCTGCGAAAAGCAGCAAACTTCCTATTCAGAGAGTTGTGTCCAGAGAAATGTTTCCTTTCTATGTTCGCTATGTTGATGACTGTTTTGTCTTATTGGACCAGAATAACTCCGACATCGATCGCGTGCTCTCTGACATGAATTCTATTGATCCTTGTATTCAATTTACGTGTGAGGAAGAGTGTAATAATCGTTTAACTTTCTTGGATGTGCTTGTTATCCGCAGTGACGAGATTTTTCAGACTACTGTGTTCCGCAAGCCCTTTACCGTGTCTCTTCCCCCACATAGGCTTTCTGCCCATCCTCCCAGTCAAAAAATTGCCTGTTTCAACACGTTTGTCCATCGGGCGTTGAACATTTGCTCCACTCCTGAACTATTGTGCTCCGAGCTTGATTATCTGAGGGCGGTCACCGTGGACCACGGCTATGCCTCTAATATCGTTGATTCCATTTATAAGAAATTGTCTAAACCGGTCCACAAAAGGTGTATTTCAAAGCCGAACCTGTCGGTGGTTTTGCCTTTCTTTCCCAGGATCAGTCATCAAATGGCTAAAATTCTGAAAAGGTTTGAAATTAAGGTTATTTTCTCTCCGGTCAATAAAATATCTTTTTCGGATCTCAAACACCCCATTGATAGCTTAAATAGCTGGGGTATCTACCGGGTTTCTTGCCAGTGTGGCCTTTCTTATATTGGTCAAACCAAGCGTACTCTTAAATTCCGCTTGAAGGAACACGAGAGTTATGTTAAAAAGCATGAGTTCAATCGTTCGTCTATTGCTCAACACGCCTGGACTTTAAATCATCGATTTGACTTTTCTTCTTCCTCCATTATTCAGAAATGTCGTTCGCCTGCCAATCTTGATTTCTGGGAAGTTTATCACATTTTTAAAATTTCGGGTTCTTTGGTTAATGATTTCTCAAGCACCCCTGTTTTTCCTCAATTGTGGAAAGGGTTTATTTAGCTGTGTTGGCCTGTTTCTTCATTTTTTCAATTTTTTCCTCTCTTCTTGCCATTAGATGGCGCTGCTTGCCCTATTTCGGTCTCTCCGCTGCTTCGTGTCTTTGACGCTCCGCACGCGCGGGCTATTTAAGTGCGTGTGCATTGATCTGGTCGCTTAGTCTTCAGCTTTTTGAGCTGCCACTAAGTTCGTTGCACCGATGAAGAAGCTCCTTTGTAGCTTTGAAACGGCCGTATGCAAAATTATTGCATCTTATTGCTATTTGTGCTTTATTTACGTTGGTTTTTCTGTTTAATACCAATTTTATTTGATTATCAGCATTTATGTACCTGTAAATAGTTGACAAATATATATTTTAAATAAAAAATTTGGGGGCAGCTATAGAGAAAGAGAGCCATTACAATCCCTCAAACTGTCAATCCTAAGAGGGGTGGAATTCTCGAACTGTCAACTGGACTCTTCCCACCACAAGAGTCTAAAGAAGAGGAAAAGGGAAATACGATTTTTTCTCTTAGTACATAGCAGCCTTAAGCAGTTATTCTTGAGAAAATATAGAGATATTTTCTTATGAACGGAAAAAGAGGAAACAAACTTACTTATTTAGTTTGGAAGACATTCCCTATCAAGAGAGATTTTTTGAGCAATTTTCCTTTGCACAATGTGTAGAGTAAATTGGTTTTAGTCGAGCTAACTTACCTAATTATATTACTACACCAGGATTTTCGACAGAAAACAGCTATTCAGTACAGATTTTTAATTACTTCAATTTAAAATCAAAATAATGAGATATGTCTAATTTGTAGTTTCGAAATATGCCCATAGAATTGTGAGGCATCCAGTGAGGCTCAGGTCTAACATAATAAGCAACGTCCGTGCCCTGGCAACTTTCACAACCTCCTAGACTACAAAGCTGAATTTGTACAACTCCAATTGAAGGTCATACTGCTTTAGAGCATCTATTTCTCCCCATGTTAGTTTCTTCACAGAGGAATGAGGCTTTACGAAAGATACGCTATTAGGAAGAAAACTGATCAAAAATGAATATAAACTTTTTTTAAAATACTGTCATGTCTCGGAATACCACTTTTAAGACTACCGAAAACTTTACTGAAAAGCAATTTAATACAGCAATCACGTTATTAATGATCCCAAATTTCCTGCAATATTCAGAAAACAACAAATAATCGTGGTTAGATAATCCAGTATTATTATAATTTACTGTTACCATCCTTAAGGTGCAATTTAAAAACTTTATCAAGTCAACATATTTTTTTTTTCTATTGAACTTCAAAAACGCTGAAAATGGAATCATAGGCATCTGAAATATGGTTTACGCAATAGTTATACAGATTTGTGCATTCAAGTAAATGTAACGCAATCTGCCTCAGGCCGTATACTTCTAGGTAATTTTGCACTTAATGTTGAAGATTATATCGATTTTGATTTTTGCTTTAAATTTTTGGCGTTATCAGATTTTCGATTGGTTTTACTGCATTTGAGCCCTCGTTGTATTTTTAATAATTCGCATCCTTTTTTTCAGAAGCAATTTTCAGATGTCCTATTTTACAGAAAAATCTTGATTGCGTTTAATATGGATTTTAAGGGTCAAAAATATTTTTAATTAACCCTGAGAGACTAATCAATGTCGGAATTTATTTCACTAATCAATGTCTGGGCAATGTCCGCTTTTTCATTCGAAAATTAAATGTCAAAAGTAATTAGGATTATTATGTCTGTCTTTTCTAATATGTGTTACATTGGAATAGCTGAAGAAGTTTTATTCCGATTTGCTGCAATGCAGATGAGTCGATCGATTTTTTGATCAATTTATTTCGTTTTCGTATGTAATAGTTAAAAAAAATAAATAAATAAAAGCGTTATTTACACTTAATACAATGTTTACCCTTTTAATATTTCATCCGCGTTTAACAATTTTAAGGATTCTTGTGACAATGTTGCACCTTCCAGAAAACCCTGTCTATTATTTTCCCTCTTCTTCAGGTCATATCAAGCTCGAGCAAGGTGAAATGAGACCTCCTCTCAAAATGAAGAGGTTCCTTTCCGTATTATTTCATTGCTCCAATGTTGCGGAGGCGCGGGGCATTCAAAAGTTAATGTCGTATTATAATTTATAGAAATATATATATTAGGATTCAGTTGATTAATTGAATACTGTAGAAGTACACAGAAAAACTTTCAAAAATAAGTTTGGGACTTCTGAAGTTCTTTTGTACGAAATTCTAGCAATTGAGAAAATAACTTTTTGTGTTAAATTTTTAAAAAAGTATCACAGTTTGTATATTTAGGGAGTCATTTAACTTTTACTAAAAGGTCCCAATTATGCGTCTAAAGTCATGGACTAACATCTGGCTTTCTAATCAATTATACCAATCAAGAAGACTCCTGTATAGAGAGATATGACCACCAGGTGCCTTTAGTTGATTTGAAGAGAGAAATTAACTTTAAAAACATTGAAACTCAACCCACTATATAACGGATTTTATAGTAAATAAAATTCTATATATTTATTTTTTTCCCAAGTATTTATGTTTCTTTTATTATCAATTTTGTAGTCTGTTAACTTTGTATACTTAATTCATTTTAGTATTGACTCAAACTTAATAATATGCGACCGGGAGTCAAAACGTCTTCCTTCATATGTTTTTACTAGGTTTATTTAAGATTTTATGTTAATATTTAAATCCATTCAACCTAAAAATATTACTTTCATTAAGTTAATTATTCCTTAAAGAAGGCAACCTCAAAATTTTTCGTCTCAGTGAAGAATATTAATTATATTAAGGTTAGAAGAAAAACTGACAAAACTTCTCATTGCTTTGTGATCGCAGTTTATAGTAAGTATTAAAATTGATTTTTCATTCTTCTATAAAGGAACTCTCATTACTTGAATAAAATTACCCTCTAGCTATACCTGATATTTGGCCATAAATTAATAATGCAGTATAAATTCCATGGTTTACTTATTCGCCAAATTTCAGGACAATATGCCTAATATTTCATAGAACGAAATTCATCAATGTGTTGTTACAAATATTTGATATTCGAATCAACTAACAAAATGGAACGTCATTTCAGGGAATAACCTGTTAATAATTGCCTATTAACATCATTTGGGAGTTTTGTTAATGAACAGGATATAAAATTTCTTCGCTACTTTATGTTATTCGTTAATTCCATGTTTTACGTTAAAATACATTTTTCCATATCTTTTTAATGATTGGTTTAAGAAATAAAATAATTATAGAACATATGTATAAAAGCTTTATATGTGTAAAAAAAAGGATAATGCGCACTTACTATTTATAGCTTTTATTTATAGTTTTTATTTATTTTAGAATCTAAAAGGATTTTTTTTAACATGAAAATCTCATAGAAGGTGTCAAGATGTTTAAATTCTTCATTTATTTACTTATAATACGTATTAATACTTGTTAAATATTTTTCATCTGAATTTTTTTTTCCATGCCTACAACATTTGATGTCAGGACTTAAGTAGCAACTAAAATTCAAAGCTTCGATCCAAAAAGGTTTCCGAGAAAAGTCACTGAAAAGAACCCCTTTTCACAACTTCAATTGTGACCCGGAGTTTAGAGGAATAGGTTCAAGTCTAGCGCCTGGCAGGTAGATTATTGTGGTCTTTCTATCAATATAATTGCAAAAGAAAAAACTTTTCCCATTAATAATCGTGATTTTAATAGATTTTCAGTGTATAACACTCAGAATATCAGCAAAATCTGTAAAAAAAAATTGAACCTACTGTGGCAACTACGAAGGTGTAGATATGGGGGGTTATTTTAAAACTTTATAATATTATAATTAATTACTAATTAAAGTTAGAATTACTCTTTACAAACTTTAAAATCAATTTACTTCAAGAGTTGCCATTTGGCCATTAGTGGTTAGTACATTTTAAGTTAGATGGTAAAGTTGCGTTGTGTTTATTTTAATGCAATAACCCATAATAATTAATATTATAATTAACACTGGTTCGAACTGAATGCTTCACTGTGGTGATTAATGAGCCAAAAGAAAAATGAAATTAAATCTAATAAAATTACCTCTCTATCATTGGAGTACACCTAAAAAATGAAATTATTTCACCTAAAAGAAAAAGCTTCATATCTGCTGAAATAAAAATAAAACCTAAAGCTAAAAATCAGAAAATTTACTAAAAAGGCAAGGACCGACATGACAAGGATATACTTTAACATAACAAATTTATTCACGTTATTACCACCAATCTGGTAATCAATTCTAATCAACATATTTTCAAGATACCAATAATAAATTATCAAAAATACAATTGCTGTAAAAACCGACATCTATATCCTCGCAACACAATAAAATATATACAATGAAAATTCAAAATGAAATGGCTGGCGAATATAAAAAAAACTAAGTCATTCTATATGCAATTGCTCATCATAAATTTAATTTTACATTTAAATTTAATCTTAATGATTCTGCTGCAGCTTTAAAAAATGGAGAGAAATTAGGAATAGTATTTATAGAGAGGATAGGAAAGGAAAGGAAAAAGCAAATTCACCCGTGGCCCTCATATCAAGCTCCCGAATCCTTGCGTCGTACCGAGGTCAGAGCCTCAGCCCCGACCCCTCGGTCTTTCGCCCTCGCTCTTCGTTCAGGATCCCCCAATATTCTGTTTTCAAAACCCCCGCGCTTCCGAGTCAGCACCTTGTCACCACTTCCATCAGTCCGGTGAAACCATCCTCCATACCAAATAGTTCCTTGGCGCTCCTTGAATTCTCATGGCCGAAATGAGGGGGAAAGGCCACAGGTAGCACTCTTGCACTCTGCAATTCTTTATACAATTTATTTTTTCCACCCCTCATCTCGTTCTTGTTGATTATTTTAATTTCATGGCGGCCTGGTCATCCACCCGGCGATGTATCCTTGCGCGCCTTGCATCTCCTCTTCTGCGATTTCTCCCCGTTTGAAAAAGGGCGCGTATCGGACGTATCGGGTTACCGATAGTGGGGGAGGCTATGAAAGCTGTTGCTAGGCAAAGGGTCATTTTTAAGGAAAGAAGGAAAGCAAAGAATATTTCTAAAACTTTTACCATTTAAATTACAAACCGCCAGCCAAAAAAAAAATTATACCAGCCATTCACAAGGTTTATAAATAAGGATTATTAATTTATCCATATTTTTAACAATAAGGTATAACCTGTGATGATCTATCTCAAACTTAATTCTTCTCAATGTCAAAACATTTAGAGAAACTTGCGCACACTTCTCCAAATGCGATGACATTAATCAAATCAATTAATGTTTGATCATCACAAGTTTAAACCCTCAGGTATATTTAGCAGAGGCTTAATAAGTTTATTAAAACAAAGCACATTCGTTACTAAAATTTACTTACTTCTTACTTACTTTACTAATTTATTTATCTGAATACCCGATATTAATATTAACTTTAATCACTTCCAAAACTATTAATTATCATCACAACACTACTCTTAAAGTCTGGTAATATATTGTTACATGTATGAATTTTAGATTTTTATAATTGCACATCTTTCCGGTTTTATTTCATGAGCGAACTTATTTTAGCTTACCTAAACTTATTCGTTTTCAAAATACATTTACTAAAATACTCCAGTTCCAGTAGAAATTTTGTAATACAGTTTAGACCATGATTAACTTCTACAAAAGGTATAAAAAAAGATAAATCTCAGATGATGAAACCTTAATTTGATTCAGTTCCCAAATTTTGCCTTTAATAGCTGTTCAATTGACATTTGATTGTTAATGAAAAAGACCGTGCATTACCAACTTGAAAGAGAAATAAATGAAAGCGGCCACCATTCAATTAATCTTTAAAATGTCGTCAGGAGTCTTAAAGTGATAATAAATAGGTTCCCCAACAAAATGCAAGCAATCGATTCGGCGCAGCAAATCGATAATACACGAACAATTTTAGTGATCTAATTCTCTTTTCGTTGAATGAAAACTCCTGTAAGTGAAAAGTTTCCCGCAAGCACTTTTGTCCCCAAATGTCAAAGTAATCAATTTACAGTGGAGAATAGAAACTCATATACAAATATAAACATAAGAAAATTTCCGAATTCCGACGGCTTATGATAAGAGCCATTTCTGCATAAAAAATGCTGTAGCTGAGTAATGAAAAATAACTTTTAAGCTGAAATAGATGTTTGTATATCCGTTTATTTCCTTTATTAGACACACAGTTTAAGGATTCAAATTTTAGTTTTTAAATAAGAGAGAAAAGCAAATTTTTGTTTAGCTTTAAGGCCTGTTCACATAGCAGTCCGTTAGCATAAGAGTAAGGTCAACGGAGTGTTCACGGATGATGATACGTGAGTCAACGTAGGACGTCATAAAGCTCAGCTATATGATTGGTTAAAATTTAACGCTTACGCTAACGTACTGCTATGTGAACAGGCCCTTACACTTCAAAGTGTCATAGAATTATTTATATTTTTGTCCTTCTCGGCACACTATTTCTGATGATCCTAAAAGAGAATAAGGTCTCATGCATTACATTTCGATTCGGAAAATTCCATTCTATTTATTTTATTCAGTATCATTGAAAACATTACAAACATTGTAATCAGTTTCAAAGAGTACCTGCCAACAAACCTTTTCTATCTATTTCTCGATACTCCCACTGTCTGTTCTCAGATATTACTTTAATAGATAACAATAAACTTGGAAATCGAAACGTCATAACTTTTTTCAGATATTATTTTAATTTTCAAGTTTTTTCTTCTTTTTTTTGTGAAGATTTTCTTTCTTTTGTTTGTTTTTGTTTGTTTGTTTGTAATTCTTTTGCCTTTACCCTTTTCTTCCAGCTGTATGCCTTGTGTCCATACGAAGGCTTGTTTTTTCCCCTACAGTTACGTTTTGGTAGATTCTGCTTAATTAGCGGTGAATTTGTCATTTCTTAATGTACAGAGTAATTTACTAAAAATGAAGCATTAATTAGCATTATCAGTTGAAAATTTTCTTTATATATATATTTTTTCCATATTGTTCTCTAGAGTCAAAGAAAAATATTCAGAAACAATGCAGTTTGAAATTTAAACTACTTACATTGTGGTTACTAATGACACTGTTTGAACAGCTAAAATGTCTTTTTTTACATTTCAACAAGACTCATAATCCAATAATTCCTTATGCGTGAAAGGGAGACAGAATTAGCCAATTATTTGGATTTATAGGAAAAGTATTGGATAATAGCTTGACTCATAGCATGCTCAATACACGGAGGTTTTCTTAAAAAATTACATATTTGTTCTTTCTGAGAATGATATATGTATTGAATATTTTATCAGAACAGTTAAATCTTCCATTTAAGAAGTTAAATATTCCTTTAAAACAGTTATAAAAAATATAATGACCATATGGTATTTCTTCATTGTAGCTAAAATAAGCACCATTTATTGATAAATGAATAGGTAGATTGGTGAAACAGATTGTCATGCAAAATACGTCAACTTCGAAGTTTTAACTTAGTTCATGTACAGTCTTAAAGTAGTGGAATTAACTTAAAGTAACAAATGTGTTATTATAATACATGTTGAATACTTGCAGTTGATTTATTTTTACAAGACACGGTATAAGAATGAAAATAAAAAGGATCTAAGTAGTATAATACAAAATGGTGAGTAATTGCTTCTATAAAATAACATGCAGAAAACTTGTGAACGATGGAAAGAGACTATAAAATAGGAGAGTTATATTACTGACCCAGACGGATTCTGAAAAGGATTACAATTTTAGATTCTCCTCAAATTTTGCTTTGTGGGGGATTCTTCGATACGTCCCTGGTTCAGATGGGACACCGGTTGAATTTCTTGAATACGAGGTCACAGAAAACAGGTAATCAAAGGGTATCACTATCAGATTGACCCCCTTTAATACCGACTACATGCCAAATGTAGAAACATAAAGAACTTGACTATCGGTACGAACAATAGGTGTGTGTTTTTGAAAAATACGCTTTGCTGGGCGCTATTACCTTGCTGGTAAAATAGGGTTAAAATAAGATCTCAAACAAGCAATAAACCTATTTTATTTAGGACACCGAAAATTAAATCTTAGGTAATATAAAATATAGTTTTTAAAAATCGGTACTCCCAAAGGGCAAGGAAACGCGCTCGACGAGTATAGTGTGCGTCAGAGAGGGTGAGATTTCGTTGAAGTCAAGGTTTTTGTTAAGGTACCTTAACTACAACGTTGTAGTATAACAGCGGGTTTGTTTGCGAGTTGTACTTCCCAACCTAGTTTCTGAATATTATAGACACACCATTACCTTATAGTGCTTTTATAAGCAGTAGGTTTTACTTTAATGCTAGAGTTTTACAATCTGGAAGAAAGTGAAGACGGAACAGATAGGCGATACATGTCCCCAAAGCTTACTTTAGGTTATATTTCAAGCCAATATTATCTAATATCTTTCAAAATATACGAGGAGATGGTGACCATACTTTGGGGTGAATTCTAGAGCTTCCAAAGTGCAATTTTTAATCCTAACTAAAGATTGCACCACTCTTATTTCCCACAACATTCGTTTCGGGAAATATTGGATAACCAATCGCTTGGAAAACTAAGACCTCTAGAATTTTTCTTCCTCATGGTTGATACTACGAAATCGTTTCTCATAAGCTCAAACTTAGCAATTTTGGACATCGCAGATAACTGTCTAGGGAGATTTAAAGATGTTCACAACTCCATAAGGTCTTTTGTAAAGTAATTTTTTAGACCAGAAACGACATCATAGCTATGGACTCGACGGCTATTTAAAATGGCCTTTACCAGAAGGTGGCCATTTGAAGGTTTATATAAGATAAGATACAAATAAAATGTTAGAAGGAAGTTCATGAAATTGCTACTTTCCTTAATACATGTTTTGCAAATTTAATTACCTGAATAAAAAATTGGGGTGAAGCTGTTGTGACATAACGTCACTATGTAGAAAATTAATTACTATTTCAGATTTAAATATTAATTATAATTATCAATATTAACTTTAATTAACTATTATTATTATTATTATTAACTTTCTTAATTAATATCATCTCTTTAATTAATTATTTGCTAGCTGTATTTCTATTAATACTTTGCTTGGTTAACTTAAAATATAACTTATAATTTTCCAGGTAGATTTTGAATTCTTAAAGCAATTACATTGTTATTATCTACAATAACTAAATATATCTACAATATCTACAATAATAAAATCGATATACATATTCGAAATCGCATGGCGATTCGGATTCACCGCTTAACTGTAAGTTAACTAATAAACACGTGCAAGATAGATTCAATTGATAGTAGGTGATAAAATTACATATGATAAAGTTTTGGCACGTGATAATGGAGTTTTACATAAATTAAATTTTATGCAAGTAAAGTATAGTGGAAACAGAGCGTTGTGAATTTAATTTTCGTAATGTATTGTCAGAAAAATTTATGAATACTTAACTACTGTTGGGAATTATAAGCATACGCAGAGTTTTCCAAAAGATAATAACGATGTAATCGCAGTTTTTAGTATTTCGTTTTAATATAGTATTTTGCTACAGCTAGCATTTATGAATTATTTAATTATCCCTTCCTACATGTTTTATTGTCGACCAGTGACTAAGTGGATAAGGCATCAGCCTGCCACGCCGGGGGTGTGGGTTCGATTCCCGCATAAGACTTGGCTGTATTCTGGGGAACCGGTCAGTCTTCCGCCTGCAATTGGAACCCCCTCTAGAAAGGGGAGCTGCAACCCATCGTCCATCGCCGGTGTCATCGTCTGTCAATAAAATTCTTCTGTGATTGTGTCATTTGTCTGTTTCTATGTCTTATATTCATATGTACACCGGACTGGGGTGTAATGTTGTCATCCCCCAGGGACATTAGCCAGACACACACACACACATGTTTTATTTGATTAATATGTGCAAAAGGAGATGCGATCTATTTATCAGAGCGCAAGCATACTAGCGCATACTAGCTCTAGGCTGTGAGCAGGCTATGAGTGACGCTCGCTTGCATTCTTTTATAAAAAAAGAACGATATTCGCCATGAGAGGTGTAGGTTGCAAGCAGGGCGAGTTCCCGCTGTTCACTTTGTCTTCGGACATATTTTATTGTGACACTGGCTGTCGTTAGTCTGTATATTTTATGTGAACTGCAGCAATCGTCTAAGATGTCTAAGATGAATAAATATTAATTTAAATTAAATTTGTGCCAGTTTTTCTCCGTGTCGATTCATTAATGTCATGAAAACATTATCCAACTAGTTCTTCAGCAGTGTTCCTGAGTTGGCCAGACCTTTGAGTCAACCATCATCATCGCCGAGCCACCACTATGAATATGATGTATTCGAACATCCCGCCTTCCGGTTCCTCGTCCAATTTCTGTGCAGCGACTCGTGGATCAGATTCTACGTAGTAGGCCTAGCTTCAACCCTTTCCCCGTAGCCGGATTCTCATGGTTTTAGCTGATGTGTATTATCCAATCCACGTACTACCAGGACTGCAGAAAAGAATTTTTGTCTACAAGTGTTTATAATTCCCAACAGTAGTTAAGTATTCATAAATTTTTCTGACAATACATTACGAAAATTAAATTCACAACGCTCTGTTTCCACTTTACTTTACTTGCATAAAATTTAATTTATGTAAAACTTCATTATAACGTGCCAAAACTTTATCATATGTAATTTTATCACCTACTATCAATTTAACCACCAAGTTTACTGTCATTTGGTAACCACCAAATTTATTTATCAGCTGTGTAGTTCATCGAATAAGAACCACCTGCATTGTAATGGTTAATACATCTGTGATCAATATCATCAATACACCTGCCAATGCATGGTCAATACACCTGTGTGTTAAGCAGGAGGTTCGGGTCCGGTTCCTAAGTCAGTTTAGTTGCTTTATGGTGAAAAAAAAATGCATACGTATGTGTGGCAGAGGGTGATGGTCATTATAAATTTTCCTACTCATAGTTCTACACATGCATTATTTTTATGAAATAGTTTCATTATTTTCTCCGCAGAAATGCCCTTCGTGAGCTGATTAACTCTTTATCGGAAATATTAAAGAGTTTGAAGAAATATTCTTAGCACAGTTTTTCCCCCTATGATTAATTTTTCTTGTAAAAACATCAACAGGTTTAAAATACAGCTTATAAATTATTCCCAACTTATTGTCAGAAGTGTGTTATCGATTAAAAGAACAGGGATATTTATTTTCACAGCAAATCAAAGATAACCAGAACCTTCACAAAAACGAAGTTTTCGAAGGCAGTATCAGCTGCTAAGAGATAAATGATTTTGAAAAATGAACTCTGACTGAAACGATAGTTTATTAAAAGCATTAAAGTTTTGGTATAATTACACTTTATATTTTTTTATTCCAGTTTTCTAATTATATGCAAGTCATTTTAGAGAAAAAGCTGGAAAAGTCATTAGGTTTAAGACTGAATATTAATATATTGATTTCGTTGAATTATTTTATTACGTTTTCCATAGAAATAAATAACTGTGTTCAGAAAGTTAAGGAAATACTTTCTGTAGTTGTTTCACTTCATACTGGAAATAAACTTGTTTACTGCTTATATCCATAAATATCTAGTGTATGAAATCTGAATTTTATTATTAATTCATATAACTGAAGGTAAGTATATTTTTACATGTTTAGTGATTTCAGGACAATGACTGATACATATATTATGGGATTGTCGCACTTGAACAAATGTGTTCATTACTGGGTCAAAAAATTCCACTTATACAAATGGCGATATGCGATATGTAGATTTCTTTTATAATTCTCTTTCTAAAACGTCAACTTTTCTTCGTCCTCTTTCAACATTCATGAAAATTATCGTTAAAATGAGTTATAGGGGAATGAATGGAACATATATTTAGCTTAAGAAGTATACATCACTTGATGTAAGTGATAACATTTCTTAAACTCGGTCGAGTTGGTAGAAGAATAATAATTTTATTTTCTTGACATTATATATATATACATACATATATATATATATATATATATATATATATATATATATATATATATATATATATATATATATATATATATATATATATATATATATATATATATATATGTGGGCGCGGGGTTGGAGTAAAAGATCCACAACATAAACTAACTAGAAACCATCGTAAATAACAAAAACAATTACATTTATTTAGAAAGAATTGAAAGAAAAACGTAGTCCGTCCACGACGGAATCCAAAGCGGGAGTCTTAATGTTCTCCCCAAAACAGAGTAGAGGGGTCGTGATAATGTTCGTGCTAGCGGCGCCCTCTTGCGCCAGACATAATATGCGTTTACAAATAACATTTCATGAAGTTTAAAGTTCATAGTTAAGAGTTCAGTTCTGCTTTCTACAAATCGGCCATCCTAGCTGTCATGCGGCCTCGGATGACATTAAGCAATAGACACTGACAGTCACTGAAAAAGAAATAAAATGGAACACACTTACAATACACGGGACCATGCAGGGGATGCGGTGGTGCTGACATCAAGTACACGGGACCATGCAGGGGGTGCTCTTGTGGTGACATCGGATGGCGGGATAACTCGTCAGTCTTCTGAATCGGGATAGTGGGGATGCCACGGTTTCATGTAGTCGGCAGCGGAGGACGTGACGTTGGGACCTTCGTGTTGTCCGACTTTGACGACATTGTACCGGTCATGGGGCTTGACACTGGTCACTTGGTAGGGACCTAGGAATTTCGGTCGTAACTTCATTCCAGTTCCGTACTGCGTGCGCTTGATTGCACACAGTTCTCCTACTTTGTACTTGTACGATCTTTTCCTCTTCTTATTATAGGATTTCCGATTTTCTTCTTGAATTTTAAGAATATTTTGCCTGGCTTCTTCCTTCATTTTATCTCTCTCTTTCATCATCGCGTTAAGGCACTCTTCTTCTAAGACTTCTTTCACTCGTATGTCTGTTATGCCTCTTAGTTTCACGCCTGTCAACAGTTCGAATGGTGTGAATTTAGTACTTCGAGAAGCGGTACTGTTCATTATACGTTGAACCATAGACACGTATTTGTACCATTTCGTTGGGTCGGAAATTGAAAGTTTAGAGAGTATAGGAATTAAAGTTTCATGCATCCTTTCAACTTGACCGTTACCACGGGGAATTCCTGCTGTAATTTTAATATTCTCTATTTCTTCTTCTACGCAATAGGTCTCAAAATCATTCGAAGTAAATGCGCTTCCTCTGTCGCTGATAATTCGTGAAGGATTTCCAAAGGTAGTTTGTTGTAGCTTTAACTTTTCTATTGCGTCGCGTGACGATGTCGATTTTACTGGGTATAACCATACAAATTTCGTAAAGGCATCGACAACAGTGAAAATATGTTGATAATTCTTGTTCGTAGAAGGCATAGGACCTATAAAGTCAATGTGATACGTGCTCAACGGTGAATTTTCTTTTGGGATAGGATTAAGTAAACCTTCTCCTTTGCCACGTTTTCTGTTACATAGGATACATTCTACGCAGTTGGCAATGACGTTATCAATTTGTTTTCTGGCATTACGTATGTAATAATTTTGATTTAAAACGTCTTCGGTCTTGGATGATGCAAAATGATTTTTATTATGAATTCGTTTGATTATTTCTTTTTCCATTTCTTGAGGCACCATTAAAAGTTCTCTTCCATTTTTATACTTATATAAAATTCCATTTTTGACAAAATGTTCTTCATCATTTCCCTTTTCTATCAAGGTTTTAATCGTTTCAATATTTTCGTCTCGTTTTTGGGCAGCTTTAATTTTGGCGGTTATATCGTCGTCTAAAATTATCTTCTTAGAAATATCTACGGTTTCAGTTTTGTTTGGCGTATATGTAGATATAGGTTTAAAAATAGTGTCCCTTCGTGTCTTATCTTTAATGCGGTTTAAATCTAATTCGTTAGTAACAAAGTTGGGTAAATTTTCTATCAACAATAAAAAGTTATTCGTGTTGGAGGGCTTCTGAATAATTAAGGAATCTTTTTTCAAAATAACGTCAGCTAAATCTAACAGAGGGGTACCAATAATAAGGTCAAAAGTCATTGCTCCGTCCGGGACAACGTGAAACAGCAATTCGAAGGAGTGACCGTTGATTTCCACGCTATGCATAAAAGAACCCATGGTAAGCACTTTCTTAGAGCCTAGTCTTACTAGATTTATGGCGGGGGGAGAAACAGCTGGGAGACACAGTCTTTCATAGCAAGCGGATCGTATTACGTGCAAACTGGAACCACTGTCGAAAATACCCGTCAGCTCATTATCGTTCAACCTGACGCTTATCTGTACAAGAGAATTTTTCTCTTCGGGAACACGGCAACTGATATTCATGGCTTGACTTTCAGGGGTTTTATTATTTTTCACCGGACAGTTAGCAGAAACGTGGTCATTCGTAAATTGGTTACAATTAAAACATTTTCTTCCGCGGTCTTTAAACGGACAAACACTATGATTTTTATCGCCGCAGTTTTTACAACGCTGAAAGCGGGGAGACACGTCTGAAAGAGGGGTGAAATGTTTTTTCTTTTTTGTTGTTTGTGGTTCATATGGAATCGTAGTATGATTTCGTATTTTTTCGTAAATACCTAATTTTTCCTTAAAATCTTTTAAATCTTTCGCACCGTAAAGAATTACTTTGTTAGACGGTTTATCGGGAATACCATCTATAACATATTGAATTAGGGATTCTGTTTCGATGTTACCTCTGCTTGCTAGTTCTTTCATGACCAGAAAATATTCTTGCAGAGATTCTTCGTTGTTTAAATGACGTTTCGTCAACATTTTATGGAGTTGGGCGCTTGTGCACTTCGAGGCAAATTCTTGTTCAAGAGCTGATTTAAGCTTAGCCCACGAAGTTAAGCCAGATTCACCTTGAATAAAGAGTTTCGCTAATCCAGTTAATGATCGTTTCGCGAATATTAATTTTTGAAGATCATTCCATGCGCAAATACTCGCCGTTTCTTCAAAATCAGGTATCCACTTTTCGATGGAATAATTATCTTTCCCGTCAAACTTTCTCAAACTGTCTTCGATATCATGATAGGAAATAGTAAATTTAGAAAATTTATCTACTGATGGTTCTACACGGGTTAATTAGCTAACTTCGCTACGAATTTCTTCGTTCACGTGTTCATCGTCGCTATCAGATTCAAAATTATCATTCTTAAGCGTTTCAATATCTAATAGGCTATCGAGAATTCGAGTAGCGAGAACAGTTTCATTTCCGTCACAATCAATACATAAAATATTGCAAATTGTAATTAAATTAGCAAGTCTAACGTTTTTCACAGCAAAAGTTAATTTCTTCTCATAATGTTCGTCGTTTTTCTGGTAGTCAAAGCCAGAAAATTCTCGTAACCGTTTCCGGTTTAATCGGTCACCGTCAGTTACATAAACAAAATTATGCAAACATTTTATAGATTTAACAGAAGCAGACTTCAAGTTTGCTTTGATTCGGGGAATATCAGCCAATTTCATTTTTTCCATTTAGAATCGTTAATCGTAGCAATCGTTATTTAGAATCGTTATTCGTAACATAAGCTCGTAAATCGTATAAATAGAATTATCGTGATTAGCCGTAATTCGAAGAAACAAAACAGTCACTATCGTAATTCATAAAAATAGTCTTACTTTAGTTCGGAGTCCGTTGCATCGTAATGCGTTGATGGAGATTCGCGTCGTGTTCTCGTAGATTTCTTTCTAATTCATATCTAATACCTCTTCTGACACCATCTTCTGTGGGCGCGGGGTTGGAGTAAAAGATCCACAACATAAACTAACTAGAAACCATCGTAAATAACAAAAACAATTACATTTATTTAGAAAGAATTGAAAGAAAAACGTAGTCCGTCCACGACGGAATCCAAAGCGGGAGTCTTAATGTTCTCCCCAAAACAGAGTAGAGGGGTCGTGATAATGTTCGTGCTAGCGGCG
The DNA here is from genome assembly GCA_907164885.2 of Dolomedes plantarius. Taxonomy (NCBI): domain Eukaryota; kingdom Metazoa; phylum Arthropoda; class Arachnida; order Araneae; family Dolomedidae; genus Dolomedes; species Dolomedes plantarius. The sequence continues at coordinate 12,806,479 of OU015501.1, forward strand.
CCCTCTTGCGCCAGACATAATATGCGTTTACAAATAACATTTCATGAAGTTTAAAGTTCATAGTTAAGAGTTCAGTTCTGCTTTCTACACATATATATATATATATATATATATATATATATATACACTCATGGACAAAAAAATTAGCGCACCAAGAAATAATTGCGGGATCGTAACGAAACTTGCAATGAAGGTACATGTCGGGGAGATATGCAAATGATTAGAAATGCAGCGTGATTGCGCATTACATATAGCCGGTAGAGGGCGTTGAACATCGTACTCTGTGGAGTATAAAACAGGTAACCAAAGCTTGTTTGAGTGTGCTGAATCATTTACAAAGGAAGAGCTGAGATAGACATGCCATTACGCCGTGTTCGAAGACAATATAAGCAGTTGTCGCAGTTTGAGAGGAGGAGAATCGTCGGGATGATGGAAGCTGGGTGGTCAGCTAGATGAGTAGCTCGTCAATTAGGCCGCTCTGATTGTGTTGTGAGGAGGTGTTGGGACCAGTGGACCCGAGAGATGTCATGTACAGGCTCAGGATGCCTGTACATGGAGACCAGGCTCAGGATGCCATCGACAGACCAGTCGTCGAGAAGACCGCCACATCGTAAGAAATGCACGCGTACAGCCAACTGCTTCATCGGCCGCCATCCAGGCACAGGTAGCACCTTCACTAGGGGCCTGTGTGTCTTCTCGAACCATACGAAGGCGCCTGGCTGAAGGACAGTTGGTATCGCGGCGCCCATTACGTGTGCTGCCCTTGACGCCCACCCATCGACGCCTCCGTTTGGAGTTTTGCCGCGCACGAGGAAACTGGACTGCAGCGGAATGGAACCAGGTCGTCTTTATCGACGAATCCAGATTCAATCTCGGCAGTGATGACAATCGTGTTCGTGTGTGGAGAGCCCGTGGTGAACGCTTCAATCCTGCCTTTGCTGTACAGCGACACATCGCTCCCACAGCTGGTGTGATGGTATGAGGTGCCATTGCCTACAATACACGGTCACCCCTAGTATTGTTCCCTGGCACCATGACAGCCCAGCGGTATGTTCATGAAATCCTGCAACCACATGTGTTGCCACTCATGCAACGGCTCCCAGGAGCCATTTTTCAACAAGACAATGCTCGGCCTCATACGGCAAGGGTGTCACAAGACTGTCTCCACACTGTTACTACCCTTCCTTGGCCTGCCCGAACCCCAGATTTGTCTCCAATCGAGCATATCTGGGATCATTTGGGACGACGAGTTGGGCATCGCACGAGTTTGAACGAACTAGAGGCAAGGTTACAGCAAATATGGAACGAAATGTCTCAAGACATCATACAGAACTTGTATGACTCAATGCCCGATAGTATCGCATCGTGCATTTGCGCTAGAGGGGGTCCAACGGAGTATTAACTCCTCCGTTCTTTTGCCTTTTTCTCTGAAATAAATTATCCCTTTTCTTTGATTTTCTTATCATTTACTTATATCTAAGTAGTCATTACGTATGTAAAATTTCGTTTCATTTTGACGACTCCTTCTTGGTGCGCTAATTTTTTTGTCCATGAGTGTATATATATATATATATATATATATATATATATATATATATATATATATATATATATATATATATATATGTATGTACATATATATATATATATATATATATATATATATATATATATATATATATATATATATATATATATATATATATATGTATGTACATATATATATATATATATATATATATATATATATATATATATATATATATATATATATGTGTGTGTGTGTGTGTGTGTGTTAATTAGTTAGTTAGTTAGTCAGAGAGAGAGAGAGAGTCAGTCAAAAGTGATTTCCCATTCCCTAACTAACTTAAGTAGATAGCGTGACTTTAAGTACATAGCGAATAAAGGCAGAAAAAGGGGGGGGGATTTATGACTGAAAAGGGGACAGAATATTTCACATTGGCTCTGGGAATTGCCTTTCTAGCTGATTTGATAGTTATATCCCGGAAAGATATCCAGTTGGAGTCGAGATTACTTGAAAAAGACTCCGACTCTACTAGAGTATCAACAGAACTGTCAAAAGCCTTCCAGTCCGCCTTCCAAAAGTTCCAATATTTTTTACAATTGATAAAAGTGCTCAGACTCTTCTGTCTTTCTAACACAATTGGAAAGTGATCACACCCAATATTACTCATAACTTTCCATGTACAGCTTGGAAAAATGGAGGGATTCACAATAGAAATATCTAAAGCTTCAGAAGTATTATAGCTAAGTAGGAACGAGTAGGAGCGTCATCATTGAGGAAAAAGAATCCTCTATCATCTATCATGTGGAGGAGATATGCCCCTCTCTGGTTATTAGAAGAGCATTGGATGTTTAGCATTTAAGTCTCCCGGGTTCATAGTGTTCGCATCCAACAAGTCATTCATCAGGCAGGTTCTTGAGATTAGGTGGATGGTACATATTATAAATTTTTAGTGAATAGCCCCTCCAGACGACCGAGATGCCCTGCATCTCCAAGTCACAAAGTTAGATGATATGGGGACACGTATGCTATGAAAATTAATATCTCTTACAAGAAATGCCAAACCACCAGCACCCTTGCCCTATCAGAACGGAGGATGCTGTGATCATTAAGTTGAGTTGTTTCCTTCAACTTCGTTTCTTGAAGGGCAATAATTTCAGCATCCTGATTTTTCGCCAAGTCTAGGATCTGATCAAGTTTTACTCTCTTGACCCGAGGTGAATTTCTATTAATGTCACATTGGACAATCCTTAAAGGTCGAAATTTGGTAGGAGACTGTTGCATATTTATCGAACGACATCCTCTGTCTAAACCCCAAAAGTTCCCTTTTGAACCTGCGCGACGGACGATGCAGTATTAACAAGAACAGGCGACATAACTCATACATGGAGGAAAAATGCAGCCTTTGTTAGTCGGAAGAACAGAGGACCGACGGTAGAAGACTGTGCCTGCAGGCTTTAGCTGAGCAAAATGGAATAAATAGCCTTCAAACCTGGGTGACCTTACCAGGAATACACACGCCCGATGTACTTCACCCATTCCGCCCAATGCCACCCCCTCGTCACGGTGAGGGGGGGGGGTTGTTTTAGGAATTACAGTATTAGGCAAATAATAATGAAATTTGCCTTACAGATTTTAGTTATAACAGGAATGTTACTCATTAATGTTTTTAAAGGGACCTTTTAAACAATTTTGACGCAATAAATTTCATTTCAGAAAATGTAAGACATTGCTAAGCAATTCTATTGTCAATTATAATCTTTAAAACCCCAATTTGAATGTTGTATATTATGACAGAACAACCTGTTCATAATAAGTCCCCAACGTACTGAGATATTTAAAACTTTTCATTTAAAATTTAGATTATAAAATGAACATTAGTTTTATTACTAAGATTGTTTACTATAAAGTTTATCTTAATTAAATATACTAGAGAACTTTATTTCATGCTAAACAAGTTTTAAAAAATTGGATATTCGATTATATATGAATTTGATAAAATTACAACTGTATGCATTAAAAGTAAATGAAGTAATCAACTACGTTTTATTAAATCCACTTTACATACTATAATTCTATTCAAGAATTATTTAACATCCGTGATTCTCATATAAATGGTAATGATAAAATTTATTCTTACCTCTTACTAAACATTATAAAAGTGTGCTTGTCAAATATACACAGATAGAAACTTAATAATTTCTCTTCGAAATCCATTAGCCTTCGTCTTCAGTTATCTGATGCTTCAGGTGGTAGAATGATGTCCACAACTCTCCTAGGATAAACGGTTTAGCAATTTAGGATCATTAGGAAATTACCAAAGTTAAGCTCAAGAATTTTTGATTTGATGTGAGAGTTTTTGATTAGAAATGTGAAAGGCTTTTACTTAGTTCCTAAATATCCTCTAATATTTGATTCCCTTTATAGCTAATTTTGTAAAAATTTCTCAAGTCTGTTTAAACGCTATTCCGAAAAAATCCTTTTCAGCTATTCATTCTCCTTCATTAATTACTGTCTCCAAACTGACATACTTCTATACATACAATAGATTGTCGATAAATCCGGGCTAAATGGGGTACGACTCAACCCTGTTTATCGACAAACGGATTTTCAAAACCCATAGTGAACCTGATATCTGCAGTTCAGTAAATTCACTATAAAAATGTCAGATGAAAGAATTAAAAAAAATAATGAAAATTGTAAAAAAAATAAATAAATTGAAAGCTGTTACTCTTTACCTGTATTTCTCATTACCGTATCTATAAGCAATTCACATATGAGCCACTCCCTTGCCAAATCGATTAACTCCATGAAATAAAATGTAAAAAAAAAGTGATAAAATAATATACATTGTTTTTTAAAATTACTTTTAAAATATAAATTCAAATAAACATTATAGAATGCATTACTGCAGATCTAGCTTTTATCTAATGACATATAAAATATATAAGGTAGAATATCCTTGGAGTATCCGTTTTTGTTATTACAATTTTTGCGTGACCAAGGAAGTTATCGATTTGGCAAGTGAAAAAAAGTAATAACATTAAGTTCAGTCTTCAAATAATTTTTTTTATTACAGAAAACTTCATTCTCATACATTTTTTATTAAAGACTTTTCGCAAAAATAATTAATAACTGTTCTGTTACTGTTACAATTATTATTATTATTTGTTTAAACTGATTCATCAGCAACTTAAATGATGTTTTCATCGTCAGCTGTATTTGAAGTCCCGTAATGTCGATTTGTTTTTAAGATTTTATAATAATCATGTTTGATACATTTCTTGTCACAGTTATACCTGTTGGATATAACAAAGGCTGGTCTACATTTATCAGAATTAGGGGTTTACCTGCTACAGATTTTCTTGTATTAACAGCATTAAATTCTGAATCCTCTTTAAAGTGATATTTGAACTGTATGGCGTGGGGTTTCAACCTTTCTAATTTTATTTTCTTTCCTCCCTCAAATTGCCTCGTTTCCAGTATGGCATCACGCTGTGTATGGCACACGCTGAGCTGTATGACTGTGAGAGGGGGGCCGTAACTCATATGAGTCATTTTATGTTTGTCGCAGGCTTAGTTTCAGCGACATAAAAGAATTTGCAAGAATCAACGGGAAAATTCTAGAAACGGATAGCGGTCAAGCAACAAGGTACACAAAGCACAAAGGAATCTACCTATGATAATGTTCCCCAACGTAGGTTTTTGACATTCCTGCAGTGATGAGTCTAACTAACGATCATGAGTGCGTACCATGATTCTTTTATGGTATGAATGTTTCTCTCACATGACTGTGTATCCATACCAAATTTCCTTAAAATCTGCCCATCAGTTTTCGCAAAATTCGATAAAGTGTGCAAATTATCTTAATTTTGAATCCCAGTGTATATACAGGTATAGGACAAAATAATAGGAACACCCATTTCGAAATGTGTTGTACTTCAATCGTCCAATACAACCAAGCCACGTGTCGCAACAGTCTGCCATCTAGTGGTGGTGAAAGGGAAGGTATCAGTCAAGCATTTGCCAGTGTGACAGTTGCATGAGAAAATTATGTTCCCAGCAAAGAGCCATTATGTCCTACCTGTCCGACGTGCGAAGAGGCATGATCATTGGAACTTGCCCCGCTGGAGCGCCCTTGTCGAGAACAGCCAGCTTTGTGGGTGTTTCAGGGACCACTGTGTCAAGGGTTATGCCAGCCTACACAAACCTGGGAAAGGTGTCCTCTGTAAAGCAGAACAGTGGGCGAAAGTCGAAGATGACCGATCGGACAACTGTTGAAGAGGATAATTGCCCGAAAACGCAAGACACTGCTACAGATATATTCGAGACGAACACCCATCTCCAGAACCCCGTATCCACTAAAACTATGAAACGTTGATCTGCATGCTACGACCCTTCTTGACAGAGTGGCTATAAAACGTGCTGAAGCCTGTATTTGGTAATTTTCAAGTACAATAATATATTTTTTTAACCAATGCGGATGCACTTGTCGTGTAGACATTCGCCTATAATTCACCGAAGTTTGCTGTCCATTTTATTATGGGGGCACCATGTAGGCGGACAGCATTACCCCCTATGAAGGGACGACAGAAAGGGAGGTATTTTTCGTGGCGCGACGCCAGGATTCGATCCGAGCACCCTCAGCACCGAAAATTAGCGCGTTGTACCGCAGGGCCGCCCCAAGCTCAAATACATTAATATTACGAAGTGCTTAAAGATAATATATTTTATATTTATCGAATAATATTATGTCTTAATAATTTTATCTCTTCCACAAATAAATGATTTGGTGACGGCAGGCTAGTAAATTTTATAAATTGTTGTTGATAATGTATTAACTCCATGTCATCTCTAACAATTAAATTGTAAATTTCGTAATATATAAAAGCAGCGAATTACAGATTACTTTGATGAGGAGTGTAATCGATTTGTAATAAAGGACAAAAACATTTTTTACTTGGTGAGACATGCTGAAACTTGAATGTCCCTTTCTTCTTTACTCTAAGAATAAATCTAATCCTCAAAAACAGAAAATATTGAAAAACTCGTTTTACCATATCCCCAGAAATAGTGAAAAACTGTTCCGAACTAAAACGATAAATTTTCGTTGTGAAGTTTGGGGTGGTTGCCTTTTCCCTCATATGTCTTCAACAGAAAGTGTTCTTTTGATTTGGTAAATAACATTCGCAGTTCACTCAAGTCAAATTTCTCCGGGATTGGAAAAACAAACCTCATTACAAAATATATTTAAGCTGACATTTTGCAATTGAACGCTTTCAATACTGTCTAGAATGGATTTTTAGTCTCACAAATAAAATATTTCTCTTAAATAAAAAATGTTCGTTAAACTATTTTAATTATAAGTAAAGGCTTGGTTAAATAGTATTCATTAAAATTTAAAGAAACCAAATAATATGAATAATTTAAAATACTTATAACGTTTGCAATTAAACTGTTCATGCAGGCATTTAATAACCTTAAATCTGCAGGGCGCAAATAATTTGTATAATTTCCTCAAAAATGGTACAATTTCTAAAAGTAATGCAGGCGTATTTACTTCGAAGAATTTTCAATTAATCACGATCATTCAGTCGATTTAGTCAGCCAGTTTTTACAAAACGGAATATTGACATTTTTAAAAATCATTTGTTCTGGTGTGATTTACTAATAGAACTTTTTGTTCTCTAGCATAATTATATTCGCGTCTAACTTAACTAATTTTACCATAAAATAAGAAACTATTTCGGAATATTCCTTCAGTTAATGTTTATAACACATATAACTGTAATAATCTTCTGCTTCAGTTTTTCATAATAGATACTGTCATTATTATCAGCTTAAGTCACGATGATTATGTGTATGAAAACTGATGGCTATTGAAAAGTTTACATTAAATAATAATTTAATTTAGCAATTAGTTACGAAATAATGCATTATGTTCTAATTTGTGTTTCTAAAGACTAAGCTAATGATTAAAATAATTAGTATAATAATACACCCGATTTCTTTCAAACACACATTAATTAGTTTGCTAAATAAATCATTCCTTTTTTCTTTTGTTTTACTCAACGTAACTCATTTCCAAATCAAAGCAAACCTTAATTTATTCTTCCACGCATTTGCGTGACAAAATGCGCTGAGTCAAACTTTGTCCTAAGTGACGTATGTTCCAGAAATGCCAAGACTATTAAATGCGTTTATTTAGGCTTTTAAACAACTTATTTAAATGAGTTTAACCCAGTTTAATGGTTACAATTGTGCTAATTCAGTATCTGGTGTAAAATAAAAATATGCGAATCATAAAAAAAGGAAAACCAGAGTTAAAGACAATCATTTCTGAAAAGAAAAAGAAATAGCCATAATTTGTCCAAAACAGGAGTTCGGTGTTATTATTATCAATATTGCCTTATATGTAGCTATATGTCTATCACTCTCTCTCTGTCTCTCTCTCTCTCTCTCTCTCTATATATATATATATATATATATATATATATATATATATATATATATATATATATTTATATATATTTTTTTCATATATATATATATATATGTGTGTGTGTGTGTGTGTGTAGTAAGTATACGTATATATAAAAAAAATGTTTCAGAAATTTTTCCAGAAAAAAAAAATCATTTTTTAAATTATATGCTATTTTAAATTTTTCTTGGAGATAAAGATAAAATGTTTTAAAATTCAAATTAATGTGAATGACTTGGAAATTGCTTGTATTCATCTATCTGCAAAAGAAACCCTAAATTTTGTTATTTCAAACTTAATTTATTTCACGGTTCTTTATTCAGGAGACAGAACTGGAAAAAAGAAATGTTCTACTTCATGGGATCCGGAATTATTTATTGACTTGAAGACGAATACACGAAATTTCGAATTTCTAAAATACCATTCGTATATACTTGAGTTACAGAAACTCCTCACCATGTATTGGAGAATTGTAACATTCTCCAGGTATTTCCACTTTGAAATTCCGTAAACGGTCTGTTAATTTTTAATCATTTCTCTACGAAAGGCATAGTTCTTTGATTGTCGATATCAGTCACCACTTCGGTATAGATATATCAATTTTATTCCTCTTTGTCGATGTTTCGCGATCAGATGCCCTGAATTCTAGTACTGAAATATTTATTATTGCTGTTTCTAATGCCCCTTGGCCAGAATTTCCTGACCAAAGGCATTGCTGGCGGATGTGTGCGTCTCCGGTTATAATAGCACCTCAAGGGTCAGAGACCGTCTTAGTGGTAGATGCCACCTCCATTTTGACTGAGGAACCCCAGGGGAGACCGTACCTTCTCCTTCCCTCTCTGACCTCATAGAGGGACTTCTGATATTTTTATGCCCAGTTATTAAAAGTTATTCCGAGAATAGGTATCAAGACTGTTTTATTCCCTCTCATCTTCCGTTTTCTTTTGTGTTTGAATTTTCAGCTCTTGTCAAGTATTTTTAATTCTTTTGTACTCAATATATGATGATATTATTAGTGTGAAATAGATATTTCCCGAAATTTTCATTATCATGTTCGTTTTAGATCTGAAACTAGAAATACATATTTAGTTTTTGCAGCCTTTCCAGTTGTCTAGTACTGTCTAGGGTTTTTGACTCGGGTTTCCCCGAACCCGAAAACCCGGGTTTTTAAAAGATTTTACGAACCCGAAACCCGGGGAATTTTTAATGCAAATCCGGGGAATTTGTTATTTATCTAATACAGTAGAATACCAATTATATTCCTTAATTTGGAACCAAGACCGAATTTAACAAGTCGGACTCGGTACGGCTCTCAAACAAATGAATAAAAAATACGAGACGAAGTGAGATGGAGATATATTGGCGGCGTCGTCCGCCATAGCTGTATTTCACTAAAGTTTACGAGTTGGGGATTCCCAGCAGCACGTAAGTTAGCGCAATACTTCAGCTACACGGCCATGCCTGCTTTCTGTGGTTTGTGTTTGGGTGTGTTTAGTCTATAAACTTTTCAGGTCTTTAACAACAATTCGACCAACTTCGGTGGAAGCAGAACGAGCATTTTCTGTAATGGGTCTCTTTGCTAATAAACTTAGAAGCCGACTCAATGATGATACTTTGAGTGCAATGATGGTTGTAAGGCAATTTTATAATAAATGAGATATTTGTACCATTTTTATTTATGCTATACATATATGTATATGTTTATTAATATTAAATTTATTTACTGTTATTTTTTACATTCCAAATTCTGAAATAAATTAAATGCTTCTAATAAACTATTTATTATTTTAGTTTTTTGCTATTGACCCCCTGAAACGAACCAAGTAAACCCGGGAAAACCCGGGTTTTAAATAAAAAAATCCCATCAAACCCGAAACCCGGGTTTAAAAAAAACTGCTCAAAATCGAAAACCCTAGTACTGTCTGTCCCCTTTAGCGCTCCACCCATTCAACTATATGCGCGTTTTTTCAAGAAACAGCTTGAAAGAAACTAAAGTTTTGAGTAAACGACATTTAACATTTCGAAGCTTAATAAGGGATATTAAAGAGAAAAACAACGCTACTTGCAGAGTATAAACAAAAAGGATCCACAGTTTAAATTAGTTGTATGGGTTCGTATTTGTGGTTAATGTGACTTCAAGGCCAGAAGCCAGACCCGGTCTCGACTGCAGGCAGAGGAATGCGGCTCCGGTTTACAATGGCCCCTCAAGGGTCGGAGCCAGACTTTAGGTAGGTGCCATCTCAATTTTGATCGAGCACAAATCAGGAACGACAACCGGAGAGCTCGTACATTCTCCCACCCGTTGACCTCATACAAGGACTCTCCGGTCTACGGATTCAGCATGCCTATATCCAGCCTAGGCAGGAAGGTATTTAACTCCATTCGTCGGAATTCGAACTGCGCACCCGCTGTCGAAAGCCCGACGCGCTACCACTAAGCTACGACGGACGGATTTGTATTTGATTTCAACAAGCGTTTAATTAAAAAAAGCGACAGCTTGATCGTTAAAAATTCCATAAAAGAAAGGTTGAGAGGAAGTAATTATATTTATGTGTACAAAAATAATGATTTTCTGCTTTATTTTTGGTGACAGGAGGGATGAAAAGGAAAAATGTTATAAGGTTTCTAACGAGGTTGTGTGCCGTATTTTAAATTTATTCATGGGCATGTAGGAAACACCGACTAACACAACTTATGTTCATCAATTTTTCGAAGGAATATAAATGATGCATTTTATACTTACATTTTCAAAAAGTTTACGTATGTACTAATTCTGAAAGTCAAAATTTGTTCAAGAAGGAAAATACAAAATAAGTATTTAATGTAAATTAAGACGTAAATAATAATGGAGCCTGATCTCATATCATATGAGTTTATTATTAGAAATGACAATCAAAAACAACCGATAACAAAATGGAGCAAAACTCGTGTAAAATGAAATGCCGGGAAATGAAAAATTCTAGTCTTATATTTATTCCAGAAGTATTTTTCCACAAGTGTACTTAATTTAATCCAAACGAAACAATCCCTACATAAAGTAACATGCTTAGATGAATCAGTATATGTGAAATACTGACAGTAAATCAAGAATTTATCCATTAATAACAGAAAGTATGCACGAGCAACATTTCATACGTATTTGAAGAAGATGTGGAAATGTTGGACTCCTATTAGTTTTGAAGATAAACAATGTCATTTCCTTCCCTGATATATGAAATGCATGGCCTCTTTTCCTATGAAAAAGCTTTTGAGCTCTAGAAGCACATCATTTGAATCCCAGAGAAATGATGTTATTCATTCTTCTAAGTTTGTCCTCTATATTCAGCCTGAGGCAGTATTTGCATGCACTAAAAGCTTCTTTCCATTCCCTTAAGTGATGTAAGATATTTCTATGATTTTATTCTTTTATATAATTTTTTTACTACTTAATACGGAGTTAAGCATAGCAACGATTATAAAAGGTCATACAATATAGATAATATACATCTTTCATGAAATAAAATCAGAGCTAAACGTCTTTAGTTTTGAAGATCTATTTTAATCTTAAGAAAGGAAATATTGTGTGCGTATTAAGTAATTACATGTGTAATGTTCATGATCCCTCTAGCGAAGTCTTGGGTTTGGGTCCTAAGTCAAAATAATTTATTCCATTTATTGGTGAAAAGGTACCAATCTTAATTTTTCAATTGTGAATTCATTACCCCAAAAATCTGACACCTTTTCCTACAAATTTGTACCCGTCATTTTTTAGGAGACATTTCGTATTTCATATTTTCCTTTTGTTCGAATTTGTTCAAAGGTTATTGTAAAATTACACATTTAAGTTCTTTTTAATTATATTTTTCTCAGATTTCATAAATGTTAAGAAACTATTTTCATGTTTAAAAAAGATAATAAAAATCATCATTATAAAATGAAAATTAAAACAGTAAATATAACATGCATTTGTATCTTTTAAATTGGAAAGTCTGATTTTAATAGTGTCTCTGAAAGCGAACAGATTTAGTAGAATGCGATTATTAAATCTAAAAATATTTCATTCCTATCATTAAATAAAATGTAAGTTTATCATTCTCCGCCTTTTTCTGCTTAATTGAAATAGGTGGAAAAAGCTTTTGTGCGTTCTTTTTTCGTGACAAAACCCTCATCAAAAACTGCAAATTATAGTTTGGAAATTTATATTAGAATCGTTTATAAATATTATATTCGAATCGAAAAGTTTATTAATCGTATCTTGCATAAGTAAATATTTCAATCTGAATCAACTTACTGGTGGATACAAAAACTTCGTATAAGCATATGATCAAGTATTCAGCTCAGTATAAAGAACAGCCATTTGGACTCATAAAGAAAAAGGATTGTAAGATGACGCAGTTAATCGGGACTAACCAGGAAATGCTGCTGATGAAATGATAAGTTGTCTGATGGGCAGTCCCTTGGCCGCAAGTTAACGAAGTACAATAAGGGTGACGGGCCAAAGATTGTACTTGTCAAATTTTCTTGCAGTAACTGGGCACTTCTAACAGTCGTACAAAGCATTGGATACTGTCCATTGTAACTTCAAATAGCCAACGCACCGTCAAAGTATCGATCCTTTGAGTTCGAAATCAAAATAGATCCACCTGCACATACCATGAATCCCTCTCTCTGTTACCGTGTTAAAAGCAGACTTGAAATGGAACGTAAGCATCACAAGCCGCTCAAGCTGGTAGTAAATCTTCAATTATTTGGGGAGTCATTTCGTGGGAGACGATTGTTCCCCTGATTCGTGCGGACTACTTCCACTCACCAAAAGCTACATTGTATCGAAACTTTATTGTCTTTCACATCTACTTGTGCTTGGCAACAGTGTTTACAAGGTGAAACTGACACTGTATCTAGCGAAATGTTAACTATGAAAGTAATCGTGAATTAAGTCTGATCAACAACAAAAGTTTGGGAGATTAGTGAATTTATCATTAGAAGTTGATTCTCAGAAAAATAATATTCGTATTCGTGATCTAGAAATAATGAAATCTTTCGAATCTGATATTATATAAAACAACTGTAGATGTAAAGTGAAACTCCCGTAGAAACTAGATTGAAAGCATTTGGCAATAAAGAAATTACCTGTGCAAAACTAAACACGAAATTTAAGATTGGCAAATCCTTAAGTATTCAAAATAAAGATGTTTTAGATGATTATTTGGATTAAAATAATTAACGAACCTGTTCAGGAGGAAAAAATTTCCAAGAAAATAAAACTGTATTTTATTAATCACATAGAGCTGATATCTCTCGAGCTTCGTTGATATAGCGTCGATCCTAAAAGCAAAATGTTTCCACCCTCGTTCGACTGAATGTTCTTTCTAAAATACTATTCACGGGAAAAATTACTTGTAGGTGTATAAATCGATGTATTCTAATAACAAAACAAAAAAGTCCTTTTACTAGAAAAATAACAACAGAACTACATATAATGCTCCTAAAATAGCAAAAATTCACAAAAGACCACGTCAAAAACACTGGAAAATGCTGGTCCTGCCAAATGCCGCCATAGTCCGCCTTCTCAAAAAGGAGAAAGCGAATCTTTTGGTGACAGACGAAGAAAAGAAATTGTCGACGTCAATCGAGAGCCATTCTCAACGTTGTCTGTATATCTTTCCGTAGGTTGACAAAATTTTGGCAAACTTCTTGAACACTTTGAAGAAATCTTAAAATAACTGTGTTGCATTGAAAAAGACGATTTGTACGTTAATGTCACATCATGATAGAGTTTAAAGAGCAGCACATTCATCTACGTTCTAATTCGTTCTCTCAACTAAAAAGTTCTGCTCATCTTTATAAATGAACAGACTGTAGCAGCTTGAAAAACCTTGTGGGACAATCACTTGCAGCAGGGGATTCAAAACACACCTGTACGGCTGAAGAAACCATCAACGAGTCCCCCATCGAATTTTATCATTCTCTGGATCTGGAACCTTAAGCCCGCGCGTCTCATCTTTTCCGAAAGCTTGGAAATCTGTGTGTTAAAAATCATCGACCGCCTTGGGGCTCCTAAACCTGTCACTAGACTAACATATAGAGAGTGCACAGGCATTACCTAAGTAACTTTATTCACACTCCGCAAAATGAAGACATATTAGAAGTAGTGGCAACATTATAGAAATAATACAAAGATTGCTGGACTTATCCGGGGAAAGGACAGCGGATACATGAAGGTGTTTACGTGACGAAAATTCTCGATAAGCGGACATGACCTTTCACATATTTCCCAAATCACAAGAATCTTCCGTCCAATCATATATGAAATGGACATTCCGTCACTTCATCACCAGAGTGGGAAATATTTAATTGGTTAGAATCAATCACATGGTCTATAACTGTTATTTCTCGTGTGATTTTCAATTTACAATGGAATAGCGCGCTTTTGCTTTCTATTAGTGAAGAAGAACTTGTAAACAGGCCTTATTTATTATACGCAAACTTAGAAGTTAGGACCGTATATGGTCTTATTGAATTTTAGTAACGATTGATGGGTTGGAATATTTTTAGTGCCTGGGAAAGATTCAGCGGCACATGTGTAAAATGCAAATACAGTCGGACCTCTATTTAACGAACCTTTATTTTGCGAATTTCTCTATTTTGCGAATTTTTCCCCCGGAACCAAGAACATCTTGCGAATTTCTTCGTAAAATAACCTCCAAATAACGAAGTGCATTCTCTATTTAACGAACTTTTTCTTGTGATCCAATATTTTTTTCATCCATATTTCTCAAAATATTTCTGAACATTTCAAACTTATTCTTTCTTTTAACACATTTTATGGTGATCAATTGCCTTGAACTGGTTTTACCAGTCGCCTAACTCACCGAGAGCAGTGAATTAATTGGCTGTCATTCTTTGCATTTCATCCGGGAAGTGCAGTCTTTATCCCCCCTCATTGTCCACTTCATTAGAATAACTTTCAATATTTCCCTTTCACCCTTAATGGAGCTGTCTCGTGTCCTTGAACTAGTCTCCTGTTTCCTAGATTGTTGATTAGAGTCGTGCTGGTAATTTCGGTTCTGGAAATTGAAAATACAGTGTATTCCCGGACAATGTTTTGTTTTATTCTTGTTTTCCTTGCAGATTTCTTTTTGATGGGTAAGATATATAAAACAAATAGATATTAATTTACAAAATAAAGGTGAAATTAATTACTTTTTTAATAATATTTAGTGTTTATAAATTTTAAATATGTTTTGTGTAGTTTTAAGTATTTTAAAAGGTGCATATCTATTTAACAAATTCTCCATATAACGAACTTTATTTCGATATTTAGCGACTTCGTTAAATAGAGGTCCGACTGTATAAATTATCAACTATTAGGCAAATATAAATTATCGAATGCCTGCAAACTGGTCTGTACGCCGTCACGTGACTCACACGAGCGTTAATCGAAAATTTGAATCGTCAGTTTGTTTCGCATTGCATGACGCCTTTATGCAAATTCCCACAAGCTCCTGCATTCAATTCTGCGCCTGCCATCGTTTACCGAAACATCCATCCTTAGGATTTGTCCACCAGTATATATATATATATATATATATATATTTATTTATTTATTTATTTATTTATGTGTGTGTGTGTCCGCCCGCCCATAATTATAAAAGTGGTCCAAGTCAAGAATTTTTAAAAAATGAGTTTATCAGTTATTTTCCATCACATCGTTTTAAATTAAAATAATCGGATATACTTTTCAAAAAGTTGTGAAAATTGAACTGTTAGACTGAGTTGGCAGTTGTGTCGTTGAACGGAAGTCAAGTGTTATTTTGATAGTGGACTAAGTCAGTTGAAGTCTTGTTATTTGTAAATTTTTGCTACGCCAGTGGTTGGCGTAAGAGTATTTTGCTGTTAACAACTTGTGAATAATAAGAAACTCTAAACTATCTTTTCTGCCTAGTTCAAAAGGAGAATAACATATGGATCAATTATTATATTGATTAATTGATTAATAATTGATTATTAATTATTTTACTATTATGGCATCAGATAATGGTTCAGATATTTATATTTTAGATAATGATAAAAAAGCAATGTTCATTGCAATGTGTTCATGTGAATAAGTTGACTTTTTAAATGTTGTTTGTAGATATTATACGACCACAAAATAGAAATAATACTTCTAAGGAATGGAAAGGAATAAAATAATTATCATCTTCAGATGAATGAAACCAGTACTTCACTGCAAACATATTATTATGTGTAAATCCAGAATACCCAGACATGGAGCAAGGGAAAATAAAAATAAGAAAGAAGACAGGAAATTAACTTAATTATACACAACATATCAGAAAAATTAAGAGAAATAGTTGCAAATAATAGACTACAAAATTTCACAAGTTGTTAGTGCTAAAATTTTTGAAAAAAGGAATTGCCTTTGTTAAAAAAATGTTTGAATCGCTTCGAATTTGAAGGAAGAAAATCTTATTTCAAAAATATTTGGAAACTAAAAATTTTTAGAAACCAGAACTTATTTCTATGTGCTGCAGTTCATAAACGAATGATAAAACAATGGAGACCCAGAATCTTTGAAAGACCGATGAGAAAAGGCAACTATGAATAATTTCTGACTATGACTAATTCAAAAGTGTCTGCTTGCAAGAAATTTTTTCAGATACCTTCAAAATATCTGCTGGGCGGTTAACTCGTGCCCTGAATGATGAAACAGCTGGAACAGATCTTCGTGGGAAAATCATCTCGAAAAACAGGTGAAGATAAGGTTATGGTTGTAAAGGAACACATTTTAAATTTTCCAGCATATAAAAGCCACTACACCAGAGCTCGTCATACTCCAGGTCGAAAATATTTAAGTCCCGATTTAGATACAAGTAAAAAGTATGGCCTTTATACGGAAGAATGAAACGAAAATAATCAATCACACATTAGTGAGTGGCAAGGGAGCGAGCCAGTGATCAGAACGTCATTGGTTCGGTGCCCGTCGCTTACAAATCCACTGACGTGTACAGTAATGGCGGCTGATGCACGAAAAATCTGTTGTGGCTGCAATGTCCTCCAAGTTCTCAAATTTACCTCTGGAAGCTCGGTGTCAAGTGTACCGGTTTCGTCACTTGACACGGTTCTAAATTATGAGACCGGCTTGTAGGAGGTAGTGCTGGCCACCTATACGGTGCCCCCTTAAATGAATGGCCAACAGTCTCGCGGTGCTTACAGGCGAATGTCTAGCGATAAGTGCCTCCACCTTCAGAAAAAAAAATTAGAGAGTGGACTTAAAGGGAAGTATTTAATACTGAATCTATATATTTAAGTTGCTAAGCCGACTTTTTTGGGCAGTACTGCAACTAATGCATCAATTTACTTCATTTTGGTCTTAAACGAAAGATTGTAATATGTAGATTTGTCAAATTTGGTTTTTGTAACTGCAATTTCTATTAATGAGCGATAATTTACAGTTTAAAAAATTGCTTTCTGCGCATGCTCGGTGGCATGTTTAAATCTGGCTTTAGAAACTCACTGTTTCTGAGTATGCTCAGTTTTAATGATAAACACGTTTAATCCGAGGAGTCTCTCTAGATCTCTCTCTGCCATTTTTATTTTTATGATAATTATGTTTGTGAAACATAAGATTAAACCTGAAGGAAATTATTTATTTTGCGCTGTTTACTGAGTGATAATTTACAATTAAAAAATTGCTTTCTGCGCATGCACAGTGACATTTTCAAATCTGGTTTTAGATACTCACTAAGCACGAGGCCGCTTAAACACATTAATTTGTTTCTGCGCATTATTACGATTTTCAAGATTTGGCAATGATGTGTTGAGAATAATTTGTGCATTAGTATATTTATTTACTATCTAGCCGTCATGTTTTGACGAGTACCAACTAGTTTAACTTAAATGTTCATTCTCCTCGCGGAGATCCATGCCAAAAGTGGGATTTACTGAAGCTAAAAATTGAAGCATCCAGTAATGAGGAAGATCGGATTTTCATTTGAAAAGTGCCGAACAAGGCAAGAAATGTCTAACAAATGACCCACAAAAAGCAAAGGAGTATCCCGAAAAATATTATGGATTCTCATTTGATTCACAGAAAGCACATCCGTATCCTAAACTTTCTGTTTCTTTAGCTTATTATAAGCGAAATATGTATGTATACAACTTGGTTTCCATAATTATAACGTCAAGACGGACGTAAGGGATGAGACTACAGCTTAAAGATATTCGCGGGAAGTGGCGTCATGTATTTTAGAGCATATTTAGAATATAACTACTCAAAAACACGTGATAGCTTACAGTGATGCTTGTTCAGGCCTAAAGTGCAACATTAAAATAGCACTGACATGGATGAAAATTGTTCAATCTTCCAATAATAACATTGAAATAATAGGTCCCAATATGTTGGTATCTGGCAGTTAATTTTTGCCGAATGACTGTGATTTCAACTTAAAAGAAATGAGAATAAGAAAAGCGAATTACTTATACATCCCTGGACATTATTATGAACTAATAGAACTATGTGGTAGAAAGCATCCCTTTTCCATAGAATGATGCAGAAGGATTTTATTTCAACGAAACAGCTGTAAGAATCAATACGAAGAAGAGCAAAAAATGCCGCGGGAGTATCTGGGTGTTGGCTGAAAATGCAATGAATGAGATTTTCAAAAGATGTCCATATAAGATGTTCTATAAAACTTGTTTAGATGATGATGTTGAATTCCATGTTTTAAACCTTTCACTCAAAAAAGGAAGGCAAAAAATATACGAAAATATCCACTTACTTCCACCGGACACCACCAATAGACCAATAACAGAAGAGAAAATATAAAGATGTTGTGGATTTACTCTACGTCCCGCCAATATTCCCCGGAATATTTTAAATCTCTCTAAACTCAAAATGCTATATCCTAAGAATGAGGAAAAAAACAAGAAATGTCAAAAATTAATTACCTTGCAATAATAAAAAAAGTGAATGGATATATATTTAATTTTAAAAAATCGTTGTTTTTAATTCTTTTAAGTCAAGTTTAAGAAATTTATTTAATTTTGAAAGTGGTCTAAGTCATTTCAAGCTTTAAAATTCGTACTTACTCATAAGCTACACACGAAGTATCACAGTCATAATCAGCTTTTATTTTACAAGGTTAAGTAATTCCTGAAATATTTTGTTAAATAGTATAAAAATATTTTTTAATTTATTCAAACGCAAACCTTTAAATACTATCTCGAAACAAAATATATAACTTAGACCACTTTCATAATTATGAGCACATACATACATACGCACACACACACACACACACACACACACACACACACACACATATATATATATGTGTGTGTGTGTGTGTGTGTAATATATCCATTACATTCTTCCTTAAAATGCAACCTGAAAAGGAAAACTAGCTCATATTTACATATTCCTAATCTCGAATACTTACATAAATTTTAAAATAATTCACAATGTATAATTCAGAAGATATTTCAATAAGTTCAAGTTCAAAACAACATTACTTTAGACAATATTATTACAAAATTGATTCGTTATATTATTCTGAAAGTTTCACTTCCATTACAACATAGAATTTAGATACCTGTCAAGTTTTTTAACAATATATAAGATCATAAATTAAACAACTCAAAACAACTTGTTATAAATCCTTAATCAAGTAAATGGGCATCATTTTCATATTAGGTAATTTTCAAAAACATCATGTGCTTTAACATCGTCACTAGTTTCAATTCAAAATATTCAAATTCTAAAATCATTGGTACCAATCATGACAGAAGTGACAAACCTGGAGCTGAAATGGGCTATCCTCTGTGATGTCCAACGTGAAAGATTGTCAGTGATCACGAGGGTGCTGTGATGCAAAGACAGCAAGAGGCTCACCCTCTGTGGGAGGAACTACCCCTTGTGCTAGCAAAAGGGTTCTCCGGTGTCAACAAAAATAATAACTCAGATCATCAACACACTTGACAAAATTAGTGGGTAACCTGTCACATGTCATGTTAGCCCTAACATTGACAAAATTTTTCTTTAACTTAAGCACATCAACATTTTCTTTTAATGAATATTCTTTTAAATTAATTCCGATGGTAATTTGTGGAAGGCAAACTAGCATCAAAAGTTCTCTAAACAAATATAATTAACTACAAAATTTAGGTAGGTATCTAAATCCATCAAAGTTACGTTATCTTCATCATGCGTCAACAGTCTTCATTAGGCTATCAAAATATCGTAAGATTATCGGAGTCATAGTCAGGTAGTTATTTGAGTCACAGTTGGGTAGTCTTAATCATCACAGATAGGGTTACTTTTTTTTCTTCTCTAACACTATTAATTAATTTTTACTTGGGATCTTGGGCGTTTTGGGGTTTACTGTTATTAAAATAGGAATTTTACTTTTTCTAGTTCCTAGTTGAAAATTATCTGCAGGGTTGAAAGGTGTTAATCTGGTACAGTGTACAATTTCCGAAGTTTCCTTAGTAAGGGAATTGGGTCTGTTAATTTCAAAATTTACTCTAGAAATTTATTTCAAAATTAAATATGGACCAGAATAAGGGGAAGTAAGTTTAGGAGTATATGGGTAACGAAACTCTTCGTACATCACTATATAACCTACCTTAAATTTAGATTCCTCAAAATGAGTGTCATATCTTTCTTTATTTACTTCATGATTCCTTATTGTTCTCTGTTGAGCAATCTTCCTAGCTTCTTCAATTGGTGGGTACATGTCTTGATCATTAAGTAAGTTTTTGTAGGGTGGTTTTCCATGCATTAAATAAGAAGGGGGAAATTTTGTTACGGTATGGGGTGTGTCGTTATATTCATTTGTTATTTCACGTAATAATTTTGTCCAGGAGACATTACCAGGGTGTGAACTTAATTTACATTTAAGCCTAGTAATGAGGGTCGGATTTACTCTTTCATTTTTTCCATTTGTTTGTGGTCTATGCGAAGTAGTTAACAGTTGTGTAATATTATTGTTTCTCAAAAAATGTTTAAATTTGGAGGAAGTAAAAGCACTATCCCTATCACTTAATATTTTCTTAGGTACTTGATGTTGAAAAATTTGTCTTAAACAATTAATTTAAGTATCCGTATTTTCATTTTTAGAAGCAAAGGTCCAGATATAACTGGTGGCATCATCTATGTGTAAATATTTCTTTGTAGATTCATAATAATTTAAACCACCAACAGTGTCTATGGCAAGAATTTCAAAGGGTTCACTGGTAGGGGGTAACATTTGTAAGAGACCAAATCTTTTTTGTCTAGACTTCTTGTTTAATTGACATACTCTCAAGGTCGGTATTTCACGCGCACACACATATTCCTGGATTCGAAATCCGTTGGGGTTTCCCCGCACAGGTTTGAATCCTGTCGGCTCTACGTAATATATCCATTACATTCTTCCTTAAAATGCAACCTGAAAAGGAAAACTAGCTCATATTTACATGGCTGGAGCTAGACTCAGCCTGAAAGGAATTAAAATTTTGAAGCAGTCGGGTCGAATCTTTTTATTAGAGCGATAAAAAGTATATGTATATATATATGTATATATACATATATATATACATATACATATATATATATATATACATATATATATATATGCATATATATATATATATGCATATATGTATATATATATGTATATATATATATATATATATATATATATATATATATATATATATATATATATATATATATATATATATATATATATATAGATATGTAGTGTGTGTGTGTATTTACGGAGTACCAATACTTTTCATAAGTACAAAGATCGTCTCTTGAATTTTTATACATTCAGATCTTTTGCGCTAAATGCGTTAGGGACGATGTTTCAACATTTATCACGGTTTTGGACATTTTTGATAAAATAAAAATAGTAAAACTACTTTTAACTGAAATCGGTAATAACAAATGCTATTTACTCTATATATTACTCAAATAGTGCACATATAATATGGGGGGGGGGGGCTTGCTTGAAAAGGACATTTCTATGATGATTCGGAACTATAATTTAAATTGTACTACGCTTTTAAGACAGAAATGGAGCAAATTGAATTACTCAGGAATGACCACTGATTTTAAGGCTACTAATTCCACTGAAAAGTGATAAAATTAAGTTTTATGTAGTATTTTATAACCCTTTTGTTAAATAATTCAATCCTCAACATATTTAACATCTGTTAACTTATTGCATATCAATTCTTACTGTACATTTTTCATACAAAATCCTTTGTCATTTTGTTGAGACAAAATGAAATAAATTATTCTGTGCAGAATGTCTTGATTTCTATAGAAGTCAAAGCATTGTTATTACATTGTATTGCATTCAAAATGTCGGATAAGTTGCGGGGATAATAAATTATTGCAGACAAAAGCTGTTACGAAAAACCTTTTCATGTTGACTAAGAGTCAGATAATAAGGTTTAACTGAGAGCTCTTTTTTATGGAAAGAAGTGTTTCCGCATATCGAAATGTTGCAATATATAGAAAAGAACTTTTATCTTGGTACTACAAAGCAAATATTTGTTTGCCATACAGCACGATATAGAGCCATTCGAGGCACCTACTAAAATGCTATAAACAGCTTTAAAACATCATATTTTTTCTCTCTTTTGATACGCTTTTCCATTTCTAAGGAGATAATGTTTCTATCAACTTATTAGATAACGCAAATATATTTTAAAAATTTGGCGGTTAATTTAAAAAGTTCAAGTTTTTTAAAACCGTTATTATATTGTTTACATTTTTTTAAATGTTTCACTAACTTGAAGATAGCCATGGTTTTGAGTTAACGACTATTCAAAGGCTAACTAAAATTTATTGCTTCTTGATTTTAGAACATAATTTACAAGGGTGATCAAAAATATATTGAACCCCATTAACTACACACCAGTAAGTATTTTATCGTTATTCACTTCACGTTCTAAATTTCAAAAGTTATTTACTACACTTGGCTTTCAACTCCGCTATTCTCTAGTTCTGTAACCCAGCCGACTTAACTTGCTTCGACAATAGCCAGCTTAATAGGATAAAATATCCTCAAAATTTAGATCAAGTTTCAAGTTCATTTTTAAACTAAAACGTCAGTTAAATAAAAATCAGGTATTTAAAAATGAAATAATTCGGAAGTTTTTTTGATTCAGTCCAACTCAGCAAACTCGTATTTACTTTCACGGTCACTAGATGGTGCCAGTGCTCTATTTAAAACAATCTCAAATGCATTATTTTTACTGCGTAAAAAATGTTTAAGTCAGCATTTCAGCACATGAAAAAAAGTTCAGAACGATTTTCAACAATGATCTTCAACTATTGAAAGCAATTTTAAAGTGTTTGTGCGAGAAGTTTGATACGGTTAAACCGATTCTTGAAAGCTACTTTAAAAGACCATAATATTTTTTAAATAAGAGAAATGGTTTGATGGAAACAAGATACTTATATATATATATATATATATATATATATATATATATATATATATATATATATATATATATATATATAATGTATGTGTGTGTGTGAGAGAGAGACAGAGAGAGAGAGTGATTGAGTGAAAATCAGATATAAATTGAGATGGGGATAGATGGGTAGGCAGATAGTTCCATAACTATAAACATAATTTGCATTCTCTGTAACATCGGATTGGTGAACTTTAAATAACCTTACTTAGATAAAATTATTAGTCGTATAATAAAGCCTTATATTGTGTTATCTCTAACGTTCCTGTGGAAAGAAAGTTCCTTGCTCTCAGAAATGCGTGGTGTGGGTGCAGTTAAATGCAGTTTCAAATTTTTTTCGCCTTTCGAAAATAATACTTGATATTCTTAATTAAGAATCCTCACTATATATACATATATATATATATATATATATATATACACACGAGGGCTGTTCAATAAGTAATAAGACTAATTTTACTGTCGCGAAACCACTCATCAGAATATTAATTTCTGTGGAGTAAAAAAAAAAAAAAAATTGCTGTCTGTATTAACAAAAGAGGTCGATAGATAGCGTATACGGGCTGATGTTTTAGAGTGTCACGTGACTGAACGCAGGCTTGTTTTGCCGCGCCTACGAGTTTTTGGGAGTGAAACGTGTTTGCGCCCGATGGATTCCTAAAGACTTGACACCGGAACAAATGCAGCATCGAGTTAATGTGTGCACAGAATGGAAAGAAAAGCTGGAACAAGAAGGCCACAACTTCTTAAAACGCCTCATTACAGCAGATGAATCTTGGTGGTATAATTATGACCCCACAATGACACAACAAAGCAATGGATGAAAGCATCCCTCTTCGCCTACCCCGAAAAAAAAAAAAAACTGTAAAATCGGCTGTTAAAGTTATGAACATAATTTTTTTTGACTAAGAAGGCATTATTTACCAACATACTGTAGAACCCGGGATTACTGTAAACGGCTCATACTACGCGGATGTTTTACGGACAGGGGCATAGCACGTCAAAAGGAAGCGTCCATTGCTGAAGAATGTCTTCTTATTACACCACGATAATGTAAGGCCACATATTGTTGGTTGTGTAGTAGACATTTTGCAGAAGAACAACATAGCGATCCTACCGCATCCTCCTTACAGTCCTGATCTCGTACCGGGCGATTTATGGCTTTTCCTCGGCTTAAGAAACGACTAAGAGGCCACCATTTCGAAAGCAGCAAAGCATGTGTGAAAGCTGAGGAGGCGGTTTTGAAACAACTCTCAAAAAATGGACTTCCACATGTGTTTAAGAAGTGGACGGGACCTTTGGACAAATGCATCGCGTTTCACAGTAGTTACTTCGAAAAAGACCATGTAAATGATGACGATAAGGGTAAACTGTTTTCTGTATAAATAGTCTTACGACTTATTGAACAGCCTGCGTATATATATATATATATATATATATATATATATATATATATATATATATATATATATATATATATTTATATATATATATATATATATACCCCCAAAACATAGGGCTGACGGCAGCTTGATGGACCGGTGCTGGAGGAGCCTCGGGAGAAACCCTCCGGGCCTCTATTGCGTCGTTTACGAATCTCCGACGGGGTATCTCGTAACGTTTACGCGTTTGAGGGCCGGCAACGGATGGAAGGGACCGACAGACCAACAGAAAGTGGGGGATAACTGCGTTTCCTGGGTCACACCCTCTCACGCAGTTTTGACTGTCCACGCAAGTAGGCAACCAATAGGTGAATAGGAGAGAAAAGGAGTAAAGCAGGGTGTCATACTTGCGGTCCGCGAAAAACATTTTTGCGGCCCGGCCAATATATTGGCACACAATAATATATAATAAAATAACCGACGTAGAATTATAATAAGATAGGAAGAATTCGCTAAATGTTTTTTTAATTATACTCTTTTTTTTTGCTATTATTAAACAAAATGCGTATATTTATGTTGAATATACTGTAATTAGGTAAATTAACCTACGTTTCTATTAATATTGATTTTTTTTTTGTAGCCCACGTATAGTTAAACCTTGTTTGTTTGGCCCAAGTGAGCCTTTGAGTTTGACACCACTGGAGTAAAGTGATTGGTTGGTAGAAAGGCGAATGACATAAGATTCAGGATCCGTGAGTTCAATTACTACATCTTGGAGCTTCTCCCGGAGAAGATAGACTGCACAATTAAGAGAATGTTAAAAAAAACTTATATGTATGGTCCCGGAATCGTAACCATAAGTAACAGAAATCTGCGTCAGAATTTTGGATTTAAAAGGGATGGCAAAGATTAAATAAAAGAGGTTTTTCAGGAAAATTGCTTTTATTTCTGTACAACCTCTTTTATGCGGAATATTCACTTAATATTCTTGGTATGTAAAGATTATATTATGCCAGATATATAAGGCTGCGTTATGAGGCGTATATAAGGCCTCAATATATTGAGTTCAATAATATAATTTATTTTCTTATTTACGATATGTATGTATGCATTCCATATTATCTTAGATATTGATGTTTGAGGAAATTTATGATATGTTAAGTTCTGATTTGCAATTGGAACACCGGTTTGGTATGGTTCTTCCGAATTTCTCTGGACAGCACCCGTCGGTCTCTATTTCCCAGTTTAGTGGGTCTGCCGACTCGGGGCACTTTCCGATAATCACCGCTCACCTTCCACTTCTGAATCACATAGTCCACTGTTGATTTTGGGTAATTCAGCTCGCTAGATATGTTCCTTAAGGATCGGCCATTTCTGTGATACCCGACGATGACACCTTTCTCGAAATCAGATAACTCTGCACAACGTGGCATTTTGCATGCGACTAATGCCAATGTTGTTTCCTACACGATATTAACTTTATTGTAGCAGAAGGAATGATAGCTCCTTCATCTACTGGTTACAGATCAGCGAGATCCATTCTATTAAAATGGTATCATGCGACATAATTTATCACAAATTGTGAATGTATTTCCCTGAGATCACTAAACCCCCTCACTCATCCAGACCAAGATATTAAACATTCAGTTGTTCATTACATACAAACAACTGGTCCTCCTGTGACAGCAAAAGCAAGTCGTCTTGCACTTGACCGTCTACGTATTTTCAAGGAAGAATTTCAAAATATGATCGAGCTAGGTCACATGCGTCCTTCTAAAAGCAATTTCGCATCACCTTTGCACATGGTGCCAAAGAAAGAAGCGCTGAATGGAGACCAGTTGGGGACTATCGAGCACTTAATGCTCAAACCCTTAAAGATAACTATTAATTTCCAAGCATTTTGGATTTTACGTCTAATTTACATGGTGCAAAAATATTTTCTCAAATTGATCTTATCAAGGCCTATCACCAGATTCCAATACACTCTGAGGATATCCATAAAAAAAGCATAATAACACCCTTTGGATTATTCGAGAGTACTCGTATGCAATTTGGTCTCTGCAATGCCGCAGCAACGTTTCAGAGGTTCATTGATGAGGTAACTTGTGGACTTCATTTTGTTTATGTCTTTGTTGACGACATTTTATTCCCTTCAAAATCTCCAGAGGAGCATATCGAGCACCTCCCCATTTTATTTGAGCGTTTACAAAAATATGGTATTAGTTTAAAACCATCTAAAATGTATTTTTGGCGTTTCATCTATCCAATTTTTAGGCTATAAAGTTTCAGAATTTGGCATTGAACCCTTAACAGATAGAGTGGATTGTATTTTAAAATTTCCGAAATCAGACACATTAACACAACTGGGCGATTTCTAGGACTTTTAAATTTCTATCGACGGTTTATACCAAAAGTAGCCCACCCGCAGCAATCCCCAGGATACGCTTCAGTGGAATGAGGAGGCTGAACAAGCATTTAATGATGCAAAAGGTGCTTTAGCTGAAGCAGCTCTACTTCCTCATCCTATTCCAGGTGCAAAGTTAAGTGTATGGGTTGACGCCAATGATTTTGCTGTTGGCGGTTCTCTAATGCAAGTTCATGAAAACAGATGGGAGTCAATTGCATTTATGTCTGTAAAGCTTTCAAAGAGTCAGCAGAAATTGTCCACTTATGACCGATAACTGTTGGCAATTTATACAGCTTTAAAGCGATTTCAACATATGCTAGAAGGTCGCAGCTTCACAATATACACTGACCAAAACCCTCTCATCTATGCATTTAAACAGAAACCTGATAAATGTAGCCCTCATCAGTGGCGGCATCTTGATTACATATCTCAAATTCATCTGATCCCCCTCCTCTTTCGTGTATCGGGCATGAAATACCTGAAGACGGTCGTTTACTCGGGGCATAATAATCCCACAGCATGCACAGAGAAGCGCAGGTACGAGTTAGTTTAGGACAAACTGAGCAACAGGAACTAACGCCATGTGGCGAAAGTCGAGGCCTCAACGTCCATGTCACTCTCAGCGCGGGCCATCGCCCGGTTTCCAGGCGAGACAGCGTGGAAGTGGGGGCAACGGAATCTTTGAGGGTGATACAGGGACTCCCTCAGAGGATCCCACTCTCCCAGGAGACTCACAGTAGCGCTCTCCGTTACCAAGCACCGAGATCCTCACAACGGACCCCGATGCCCTGGAATCAAGCCACACCAACCCAACTCCGGGCCCTCGGCCATCTTGATTACATATCTCAGTTCAGCAGAGACATTCGCCATACCAGTGGAGTGAACAATACAGTAGCTGATACTCTAACAGTCTGATTGTCGTCTGATCGGCGACGGCAATCCCACCTCGCACTGAACAACTCAGGTTCGTATTTATTTGGAACTAACGGAGCAAGAGGAGCTAACGCCATGTGGCGAAAGTCGAGGCCCCAACGTCCATTGTCACTCTTAGCCCGAGACATCGCCCGGTTTCCAGTCAGGACTACGTGGAAGTGAGGACAACTGAAGCCTTGACGGTAATACGGTGAGGGAGGAAGCCTTGGGGAGTGGGATCCTCAGAGGATCCCACTCCCCAAGGAGATTTAGGCCATCTGCACACGGAGCGACTCAAAGGAAACTGAACTGGTTAGCGACTGAAATTGCTTATCGGTTGCAAACTCGTTAGTGATGCGGCTCCGCACACGGGCCTACCCAAAAGTGATTCAAATCAATAGTTTGCGACCTGTCATGGAAGGAAGAACATCATTATTCCGGGCATTTTTTAGTTAAATTATTACCAGAAATTAATTTATTTTAAAAATTGTCAAAATAGATAGTCTTTGATCAATCGTTTAAAAATGGACTGTACATATGGGCGCACATATTCCATACAACAAAAAACGTTAGAATTTCATTTCATCGCTAGGCAGAAGTCACGTAACTCTCGTATACATCATTTGGCAGCTTGCCAAAAGAGCGGCTGTAACATAGATTGCGCAATAATACGCACAACGCAAGAGAAACTGGCGACTGAAGTTGCTAGTGACTCGACACGTTGAGTTGCCTGCGACTGATTACAATAATTGGAGTCAGTTAATTGGAGTCAGTTATCAGTTTCTTTTGCGTTGCTCCGTGTGCAGACGGCCTTACTGTCGTGCTCTCCGTTGCCAAACTCCAGGGTCCTCACAACGGACCTCGGCTCCCTGGGAGCAAGCAATGTGACTGCTAAGAACACCCTCTTCTTTCAGAAGGTACAATGAAATCTTAGAATTTATATTTTGCTGGGCTCGTATGTGAAAGAAAGGCTTTTCATGCTACTCTTAATAGGATGTGCTTTCAGATTAGGTTTATTGCTTTTTTAGCGAACTGAGAGAAATTCCGATGGTTAGTTAAATGCTCTTATTTCAACATTTTGAGTGTAAAATGATGTTATCCCCATACTGAAGGCAGCGTATCAATTGACCTCGCAATACTCTTGCTGCTTAGCGAACAGATTAGCGAATGCATATTTTTCAACTATGTTCTTTGTGCTCGAAAAGAGATTGTTAAATGCAACGCACGCGCTATATATAAATATTTTTTATTTAATATTTTTAAATAATAATTTTCCTTATAACGATCAAAACGATATAAGACACCCATAACGATAGAAATCAACAATTCAATTCGTTGCAAAAAATAACCATTGAAAAATTGAAATTTTAAGAATCCACTCTTTATTTAATCTTCGACCTTCCTATTCAAAAAAACAGAACTGGAAAATATGCACGTGCTAATCTACCATTGGAAAAATACTAAATTTTGGTTAAATATTAATACAAGCTAATGATGTTTTAGAGTCCGAATTATTTCTCGCCAAACTGAACGATCTCGAGACGACAGGTCACGTTATTTCTCGTGCCACATCCTTCCTTTGTTTATTTTTATTGTGGCTATATACATAGTATGTTGGCCTAACCTGTTTACAGGTTAGATCACTGAGATAGTCACCTCTGTATAAAATTTTAATCTTTATATTAACTTTAATTTGTATAGAATTTTTTATTTCTTTGATCAAAATGTTGCTAAGCGGTAAATTAGCATTCTTTCCAAATTTCAGGCGTTACTTTTTGCACAGGGAATCGAACCTGGATCTCGTTACCTCCACATAGTGTTTAGGATGTCTTTCCTCGCTTGGTCTGTGACAGAGAAAAGCTGTTAATGCCAAGTATTTAGCTGAATGAAGGCAGAAAACTTGACATTTTTTTAACCTCCCCCCCCCCGAAATGTGTCATTCGTCAAGATCATTTTACATTTAAAAAATACATAGGATGGAACTTTAATAGTCACAGCTAGGTATGTACAAAATATACAAAAGAGATACAGGGCTGAAACTTTTATAGCCCTTCAAATTAGTAACCAGCATTGCTTCGGACCCCTTTGCTAACGTTCTGGAAGCTGCATGATGCCGTTGGCAGCACCAGATCTGGTGATCCTTCGAATGGAGCAGTCTACAGCCTGCAGAATCTCAGATGGAATCCACGGAGCGGTTCCTTAATCTTGGGGATGAGATCAAAGTCACAGGGACTTAAGTCTGATGGTAGAGCACTTCCCATCCCTAGCGAACAAACACATAAGCCGCAGTGTGCGCACAGGCATTTTCCTTCCAACAGTACGATGCAACAAATATGTCGTACGATAGACTGGTAATTAAAACATGGCTATGTTCATCCTGACACTGTTAAGACTTCAAACTCCGTCTGTAAGTGTTTGTCCCTATAAACGGGGATTTTGGTTTTACTCTCCTTACGGGAGGGAAATACTGTATGTGTACGTCACGTGTCAAAACGAAACTAACCTGTTTTTGTCGCGTTAGGAGAGCCGATTTGCGCGGCGCTTAGAATCATGTAATGGCTTGACATAGTCGAGTGGAAAAGCGGGTGGCATAAATGAAAAGCCGTTAATAACCATTGTAACGAGAATACTGTAATTGTGTTGTGATTGTGATATTTGTGAATAAATGTAGTGTTTAGTAAAGGATACGGAGTCGGATACGTTTAATTTATGGTACAGACACTGTGCAGACGTGTGATGTTTGTGGTGAGTGCGCATTCGTTCTGAGGTAAGACAGGTCTATTTTGTGCGTGTGGTGTAAGCTGCTCTCCTGGGTTCTTCTGTTGGGGGCTCTAGAACAGTGTTGCCACTATTAAAGTTCCATGCCTCATATTTCAACGATACAAAATTTTGTTTAAAAAAATTTTGAATTAAAATTTTCAAGTTTGTTCAGTAACCTTTCTTTTGATTATTTTTTCAGAGGAAAGGTTTTCTCTCCTATGAAATATAAAGGTTCAATTTAAATGTAAAAAATTACGGTTAATTCCCAATATACGGTGCCCCTTGTATTTCACTGCATTGGAACCGCCATCTTGGTTCCGTCTCCCATCGCCAAATTGGCGACGGGAGACGGAACCAAGATGGCGGTTCCAATGCAGTGAAATAATATAAATGACAACATGCAGAACTTTCATTGAAAATATATACAGAAAATAAAAAAATGAAGTTAAATAAGGGCAGTCGATTTTATTTTTTTAAATTTTTTGTCGCCCAAGCCGAACGCGTATTTTTGGAACGGGAAAGTCCGAAAAGTCCCAAAAATATGCATTTTTTAAACTGTAAGACCACAATAAAGCACAAAAACACACAAATACAAAAAATGAAAGCTGATAAATACTGAGAAATTTATTATGTGTGGGGGGGCTGCCGCCCCCCCAACCCCCCGCTAAAAGATAGTATATTGCAAATAATTCATTTAAATAAATATAAAATACATATATTTATTTAAATAGTCGATTTTATTTTTTTTTAATTCTTGGTCGCCCAAGCAGAACGCGTGTTTCTGGAACGGGAAAGTCCGAAAAGTGCCAAAATTGCGCATTTTTTAAACTATACAACACAGAAAAAGCACAAAAATACATAAATACAAAAAATACTGAGAAATTTATTATGTGTGGGGGGGCTGCCGCCCCCCCCAACCCCCCGCTAAAAAAGTCAGTATATTGCAAATAATTCATTTAAATAAATGTAAAATACATCTTGGTTAAATATATCAGCAAGTAAAAAAATGAAAGTTCTGCATGTTGTCATTTATATTATTTCATGTTAAAATTAAAAAAAAAAAACCACTTACCGGTTATTCACTTTCGAATTTATCCAATCGTTTCCGTAATCCAAGTTCTGTAATCCAAGAACACGGCGTTTTTTTAACCCATAAATAAGTTAATTTTAAAACCGTAATTAAATCCAGGAACCACATCTAATCGATCTTTTAACGTGATGTTCCTCCCCACCACCCCGAACACGACAAACCCAAGAAAACCCATCATTAACGTCTTTTCTTTCAGTTAAAGTCATTGGTAAATTACAATTTGGACAATAATAAACATTAGCGATTAACCCAATATACATACAATATTCAATTACAGTTCTCTTACCCGCTTTTTGAATATCCCTAAAGAAATCCAAATTCACTCTCTCATTCACAAAAGAAGCCATACCTAGCAAAGAAATGTACGTCCGAGCGATGGAACTGCAAATACCAAAAAGGATTTTCAACGGATTAATTTCTTTGAAACAGGCGCGGTTTAAAAATCCAGATTAGACTGATCTACCGGTAAAACACAGTTAATGTCGTTTTACCGGTAGACCACATCTGTCGGTAGACCACATAATGTCGGTCTACCGGTAACCACATCTAATCGATCTTTTAACGTGATGTTCCTCCCCACCACTCCGAACACGACAAACCCAAGAAAACCCATCATTAACGTCTTTTATTTCAGTTAAAGTCATTGGTAAATTACAATTTGGACAATAATAAACATTAGCGATTAACCCAATATACATACAATATTCAATTACAGTTCTCTTACCCGCTTTTTGAATATCCCTAAAGAAATCCAAATTCACTCTCTCATTCACAAAAGAAGCCATACCTAGCAAAGAAATGTACGTCCGAGCGATGGAACTGCAAATACCAAAAAGGATTTTCAACGGATTAATTTCTTTGAAACAGGCGCGGTTTAAAAATCCAGATTAAACTGGTCTACCGGTAAAACACAGTTAATGTCGTTTTACCGGTAGACCACATCTGTCGGTAGACCACATAATGTCGGTCTACCGGTAACCACATCTAATCGATCTTTTAACGTGATGTTCCTCCCCACCACTCCGAACACGACAAACCCAAGAAAACCCATCATTAACGTCTTTTATTTCAGTTAAAGTCATTGGTAAATTACAATTTGGACAATAATAAACATTAGCGATTAACCCAATATACATACAATATTCAATTACAGTTCTCTTACCCGCTTTTTGAATATCCCTAAAGAAATCCAAATTCACTCTCTCATTCACAAAAGAAGCCATACCTAGCAAAGAAATGTACGTCCGAGCGATGGAACTGCAAATACCAAAAAGGATTTTCAACGGATTAATTTCTTTGAAACAGGCGCGGTTTAAAAATCCAGATTAAACTGGTCTACCGGTAAAACACAGGCCCTGATTGGCCATTAATTATTCAAAGAGGAAGTGATATATACAGCAAACTTAAACGGGCTTAAAAGCATTTAACAAACAAAAACCACATTTGGCATTTTATCGTCAAAAATCTAAAAATTTGGCAAAAATCTAAAAAACATCGCCAAAAAATATCGCCATCTTATTCAAATCGGGAGCAATAAATGGTTACCTAAAAAGCATAAAACAAACACAAACCACATTTGGCGTTTCATCGCCAAATTGGCAAAAATCTAAAAAAATCTAAAAAAAGTATCGCCAAGCCGCGGCACCGTGTATTGGGAATGAGTCAAAATTACTTTAACTAATGAAAGAAATCAAAAATCGTGACGGTGAAAATAAAACACTGGAACTCTGCACCTTGTCAAATATATCCGTGTAAATATTCTATTCCACGATTAATAGGCTTGAAGAACGACATCAAAATAATGTATCTTGCTTCATCGTAGAATCGTACGGTTTGCATTATTTGATTCATAAACCAAGAGAATGCGCTTAAAAATGTGTTCCAAATGTCCTTAAGGACCGTTTTAATTTAAAAAACAATGAAAGGATACTTTATGATAATATATTCAACTGAATAATCTATCCTATTGGCTCGAAGCTTTTGTTCGCATTGAGATCATTCGTTGGAATTCTTAGTTTTAAGTTTTTTTTGTTGTATGTATTCTCTCTCTTGGTTGCAATTGATTTTGTAGAGTGCGAATTATCTATTTCCCATTACTTCCTCCCCTAACTAAAACAACTAACGATGAACCATCTACAATTTGTTTTATTAAACAGAGAAAACTACAAAAAATACCCCAATAAATTGAGCTTCAATATTCAAATTGCAGATTTGAAAAGCAAAAGTGTTTTAGTTACTTTAACGGCAGTCACTTGAAAATAAAAAGCTACTCACAAAAAATTGAAAATTTAATAAGGCAATTTAATTACTAATATTTTATAAAAAATATTTTCAAGGATAAAAAGAAGTAAAGAACATTTTTAATTGTTTACAGAATCTACCTCAATTATTCTATAAAATAAATATAATTATTTCAGAAGAGAGAAATTTCCAGTTTCCAATCTAATAACTTACTGAATATTTTGAAAGGAAAACATACCACAAACAATCGAAAATCCTCTTACCTTTTCGTGGTAGGAATTATGATTTGTGTCTACATGTCATTGTTACTGATTTTTAAAAGGTTCACTCAAAAATGTCAGCTATTTCAAAATAAAGCTACAGAATATTTTCTTCGCAAACAAAAATCAATTCCTCTGAATTGTCATATTTATTTACCTATTACATTAAAGATCTGCATTTCATTTTTTTACTCGCTGGGGATTAGCGAAAATTTTGTTTGTAGGAATTTCTCTTTGTATTCTGATAAAATGGGAAATCAATATTCTTTAAGAAGAAACCGAAAGCACTTTACTAATTTTCTTCACAATCTTCGTAATATTAGAGAGAGATAAAATGTAAACTCCGAGCACCAGAGAGATATAATTTGATCTAAGCAGCTAAAGAAGATAGAAGTCGATTAAATAAAACCCCATTATTTAAAAGTAATATTTGTCACATTTTCAATCTAAAGATTTACGTGAAATACATCTAGCCTAAGAAATGTAGTTATTTACGAAATATATTTAACGATTCAGAGAGGTGCCAAAAAGAAATATCTCTACATTACTGCAACATAATAGTAACGTCTTCAGATATCACTAAGCGGTACAAAATACGAAAAAACTGTCCGTTCTTCCTGTTTGGGTCAAACCTTGTTCATTTTTCATAGACTCAATTTAACGAAAATTAAGGAAACTATTCATTAAATAAAGTTATTCCGTATAAATGCGGGTCTTAAAAATACAGCCAATGTTCTTAAAACATATTAAATGAATTTCCAGCGTCTGGAAATGTAATCGAAATGCTTTTCAAACATATTAAATCCAATACAAGCGTCAGAAAATATAGCCAATAATCTTTATCGACCACATTAAAGTCAATACCAGCGTCTGAAAATACAATCAATCATGCGTTATAAACATTAAATCCAATACAAGCGGATAAAAATATAACCAATATTCTGTCTCGAGCATATTAAATTCGATACCGACGTCTTATAATGTAGCCACTATACTTTTCGGGACAGAGTAAATGAAATTCGGGTCTTGAAATATATCCTATAAACTTTATGGAACATACTTAATCCAATATCAGGTTCTGAAAATGTAACCAATAATATTTTAAAGTTTTAAAACAAATTTATTAAACGTAAAGTTCTAGTATATATATATATATATATATATATATATATATATATATATATATATATATATATATATATATATATACCGGGTGGCCATAATTAAACTGACAGTGCTCACAGTGTTCTGTAGCGCGATCTATTTGCGAGAATGACGCCACATTTTGTAGGAAGATTAAACAAGACGGGGGACGAAGGATTCCGCGAAAAAATAAATTAGTTCCAAAGGTCACCGCTAGGGGAATATTTGGCGCTGTGTAATAGAAAATAGAGTGTTAACAAATGCAAATCAATACGGAAATTACCTTTTATTTTGCATTCAAATGAGGTTCAATGTGGCTGCCGTTGTTGTGGACCACATATTGCATTCTGTGCACAGTATGCACAACAGCAGAAAGTATCATGTCTGCAGGAATCTCCCGTACAGTCCGTGATATGTTATCCTTCAAAGTAGCCAGTTCCTGGACCACTCCTTGATAGACCTTGGACTTAAGGTAACCCCATAGCCAGAAGTCGCATGGGGTAAGATCAGGCGACCGAGGTGGCCATGCAGTTGGAAAGTAGCGGCTAATGACTCTTTCTGTTGTGAATTTCTGTCGTAGCAGCTGTTGCACCCGTACAGCAACGTGTGGAGGGGCTCCATCTTGCATGAAAATGATTTCCCCCAGGCATTGTCTTTGCTGAAGTGCCGGAATAACAAAACTGTTCAACATGTGGCGATATTTCTCCGGTAACAGAACAGGTTTCCGGTCCTGTCGGGGTAATGTTCTCATAGAAGAATGGACCTACGATAAATTCCGCTGTGAACCCACACCAAACAGTTACCTTTGGTGAATGTAAGGGAATTTCTGTGACTGCATATGGTGATTTGTCATCCCAAATTCGGCAGTTCTGGGTATTCACAGTTCCATACAGGTAAAAGTGGGCCTCGTCTCCCCATAAGATTTTCCACGGCCAAGCATCATCCACCTCCATTCTGGCAAAAAAGGTGAGAGCAAAAGTCAATCGCTTGTTATGGTCGTGGTACAGTAACTCTTGTACACGGCTGATCTTGTACGGATAGAAGTTGATAATCTTTCGTAAGATTTTCCATACCGTACTGTAAGGCATATCCATATTCCGAGCTAATCCACGAGCGCTAGAGGTGGCAGCAATATTGTCTGGTCCTCTGTCGACAATCGCCGTGGCAACTGCTTCGATTGTATCCTGTGGCACAGGTTTTCGTCCTCTGCCTGACTGAACCTTCAGAGAACCTGTTTTCTCAAACGTCGCAACCATTGCTTTTAGCCCATTAACTGACACAGGACCGTTACCTTTACGCATTTTTTTGTGCGTTCTAAAAGCACGAAGAGCGGCTGACGCGTTGCACTGGTTGAGGTAAAAGAATTTGACCAGTAACGCACGCTCGACTAAAGAAGGAGACATTGCACATAAACTTTCAATCCGATTGATTCGAAACGTAACACATTGCCTTTTAAAACCCAAGCAGCTGGCACTGTGCCAATGGATGTAACGTGAAATTTGAATAAAGAACTTCTTCTTCTGCTCAGCGTACGTGATATTGCAGATCACGAGACTTTATCGGTGTTTATGTAGATTTTACGCTTTTTTAAAAGTGTTGCCATATTGCACTTGAACTAAATAAGAAAATGTGCATAATAAAAGGTAATTTTATTCCGTATTAATTTGCATTTGTTAACACTCTATTTTCTATTACACAGCGCCAAATATTCCCCTAGCGGTGACTTTTGGAACTAATTTATTTTTTCGCGGAATCCTTCGTCCCCCGTCTTGTTTAATCTTCCTACAAAATGTGCCGTCATTCTCGCAAATAGATCGCGCTACAGAACACTGTGAGCACTGTCAGTTTAATTATGGCCACCCGGTATATATATCCTCCTCCAGACGAATCGATGAAACTTACAGCCATGAAATTTGGCACACGGGTAGTGCAGACTATGGGAAGGTGCACCTCGAAGCCCAAATTTTAAATTTTATTCTAGAAATTTTTATTTTATGTTTTGTGGGATATTTTACGTTTTTTTAACTACAGATTACGATATCTCGGCAAAAAATGATCGTAGAATTTTGATCTTTTTACAATCTAAGACTACAGACATTTCTCCTTCAAACAAGACCTCATTTGTTTAAAAATAATTTAAAACAGACTAATATTTTCATCAAAATATTAAACCCACTTTTTCGAGAAATTTACGCCTTTTTCAGCATCTACGGTCGATGCTCTTCGTGGTTTTATCTTACAAACAAAATATTTACATCATCTGGAACATGAAAGCTTTCTCATTCATATAAACCTCATTTCAAGTCTATATCTTAAAATTTCGATTTTTAATTGAATTTTAAAGAACGATACGTCAACACAAATTTCCTACGCGGTCCTTCAAATGCGGTTTGGAAGAAAACCATTTCTTCACCCACACGCGGGGAGTGGGAAAGTCTCTAAGAAAGAATTTTTCGCCCATACGTGTTGGGGTGGACGGAACGAAATTTCTCGCCGGGGGGGGGGGAGAAGAATTTTTCTTCTGGTTGCGACTGTTTGCAGGACGTGGGATACGTAGCCACAAAATTTAGATACCTTGATTCATTGTTTTTTAGTGTTTCCATTCTCTGACAATGATTGCTGAAGGGAGCGGGTCCCTAAACCGACCGACTAGACGGGCCAAGCCCGTGTCATGGGTTATGTCACAGTATAAATAACATAGAAAATGTCAATTTTTTCTATATTATTTATACTGTGTTAATTTTTAAATTGATTTTGGTTAACAAACATTCTTAAAATCCCGGTCAACGCCATCTGTAATTAGGAATACATCCAGCTTTTCCTCTCTTACAGAACAAAACTCATTTCGGAAGTTTCATTGAAGGTAAAACGAGCAATTTCTGTTGTGGCATCTAAAAAGGTATTTTAAGTAAACAATTAAACTTTGAAGCGTATTCCCATATTTAACATTACAGTAATAAGCATTACATCTTATTAATAAAAGCGAATGTTTGCGTGTGTGTGTGTGTGTGTGTGTGTGTGGGCGGCCCCCAGGCGAATCTGTGAAACTTACAACCGTGAAATTTGGTACACGGGTAGTGCAGACTATGAGAAAGTGCGCCTCGAAGCCCGAATTTTAAATTTTTTTCTAGAAAAATTTTTATTTTATGTTTTGTTGGATATTTTATGTTTTTTTAACTTCAGATTACGATATCTCGGCAAAAAATGATCGTAGAATTTTGATCTTTTTACAATCTAAGACTACATACATTTCTCAAGACCTCATTTGTTTAAAAATAATTTAAAACAGACTAATATTTTCATCAAAATATTAAACCCACTTTTTCGAAAATTTACGCTCTTTTGAGGATCTACTGTCGATGCTCTTCGAGTTTTTATCTAACAAAGAAAATATTTACATCATCTGGAAGATGAAAGCTTTCTCATTCATCTAAACCTCATTTCAAGTCTCTATCATAAAATTTCGATTTTTAATTGAATTTTAAAGAACGATACTTCAACACAAATTTTATACGTGGTTCTTCCAACGCGGTACTCTAGGCGTTGGAATAAATGATTCATAAGAACTGCGCATGCGCACAAGGAAACGTTTTATTTACTTTTGCCGGTGTTCACCTTTTCTGTATTCTGTCAATTTTTGTTTAATTTAGTTACTTTTTTGCATATTCTTTCTTTTTATGCTTCTGTCTGAAACTCTGGAATATTTTTTATTATCATTCTAATACTTCGAAACTTAACAATGTTTACCACGGGTGTTTTAAAACAACTATATGTTTGTGTTTGTGTTTAGCTTTGTGCTTAACTATTATGTTTGTGTTTAGCTTTGAGAAAAAATAATTTTGTAAAGGTTTTTTTGGTCTTTTATGCTAAAATAGCACTTAAAAATCAAAAAAAGAAACAAAAACTTATCTGTAAATTGCATACCTTTTTTATAAGTTGATCAATTTGAAGTAATTTTTAATGAAATTTAGCTAAAATACCTATCATTCTGCACAAAATCCTAAAGCTAATATTTTAAACTAATTTTAGCTTTTAATTGTGGAAATTTTTGATGTTAAAACATGTTAGCAATGTATTACATATGCATTATATTGTACGTCAAGTTGCACATTAATTTTATAGAAATTTGTGGTATGACTTTCTTAAGTAGCATGATTTATTTTTTCTTGAAGAGATCTTTTTCTTAATTGTCATATTTTGAGAACATAACTTTTTTAAATTAAAAAACACAAATAACAGTTTAGGTTAAGAAGATTTATTGTCAAGAATTATATTTCACATGATTGTACAAGCCACAGGTGAAGAAGTGTTGAAATTAATGGAGGTAAGGTTAATATTTTTTACATGCGGTAATTTTTTCATGTCCTGATAAATGATTCATAAATTAGAAGCGATAGCTGATTTATACCTCATTTATATTTTTAGAATTTAACTTCTTACTTCTGTTTTAACTTTCCTTTCTATTTTACCATCATGTTTTGTTTTGCTATTACTGAAGTGTGTAAAATGTTTTTCATTGCTTACTACGATTTTAAATTTTTTTTTGCATTATTGGCCTGAGCATATCTGGCCGCAGCCTGTACTTTTTATTCATACTATGTTATATTTACTGTTATTTTTTCTACGTTATTTATACTGCATTTAGTTTTTTAATTGATTTGGTATTGTTTACTTTTCAGCTTTTTAATAATGATTTTCCGAATCTTTACCCCGGAAAGAGAAGCGAGACTGGAAGAAATCAGACAACAGCAGCAAAGAATAGTTGGACAAAAACCACAGGATCGTCATGATTTGTTAGAAAGAGTGTTTCATCAAAAACAAAAATCACTTATGAGTGTCATCACAAAGGCAAAGATTTTTGGAGAAGTTAGGTGTCATATGTACACCATAATTGCAGTTTTGGCTGATTTAAACTCTGTATTCTCACATTTTGATGCCCCTGTAGCAGTAGTGGATTACATGGTTAACTGGAGTTACTCATTTTGTTCCATTTTAAAGGAATTAGGCTGTGGTTCATATGGGAATGGCGTTTAGAAACATACGGCATATGAGGCAGATATTACAGATCAAATAATAGCCAAAGATGACACCACTTCAGTCAGTTGTCGCAAAACAACTGTCTCCGTCCACATATTTCAGAAGCCTCCTCTACACGATTTCTTCATTCGGGAATGGCGTTTAGAAACATAGGCATATGAGGCAGATATTTCGGATCAAATAATAGCCAAAGATGACACCACTTCAGTCAGTTGTCACAAAACAACTGTCTCTGTCCACATGTTGCAGAAGCCTCCTCTACACGATTTCTTCATTCAGGAATGGCGTTTAGAAACATACGGCATATGAGGCAGATATTACGGATCAAATAATAGCCAAAGATAGCAAGTGTCTAAAGACAATGCGTGGATTGTCCCGTATTGCCCTCTACTAACCACAATTTTCAATGCCCATATAAACGTAGAGTACTGTAATTCAGTTTTATAGTGTTGCGTGTGAGTGGAACACTGGTGTGTGGTTTTCAAATGATTTTAGCTTTTACTGGAAATTAGCAGAACATTAGCTTCCAAAACAGTAATCGTTAGGAAAGTTTTTATTTATATACACAACTCACTACCATAATACTCTTAAAATTTATATTTTAACACATTTCGGTTACTGCTGTTGTTTGTAAACACACGATCTTCATTGCCATGCTCATTTCAGAAATTTCTCATTGAGATGAAGCTCATTTAATGCGTGTTTTCAAAAGTGAAATATACCATGTTCTGTAAATGCCCCGAAAATATTTCTATACTGGAGATGTAGACAGATTAAAGAATTTAAGTAAACTTTTGTGTAATTTATACATTTGTGTGTGTTTAATTATTTAAATTAATAGATTTATATTTTTTAAGCGTTTTATTCTTGCCTTCTTTTAGGGGTTTATAGTGTTGCGTGTGAGTGGAACACTCGTGAGTGGTTTTCAAATGATTTTAGCTTTTACTGGAAATTAGCAGAACATTAGCTTCCAAAACAGTAATCGTTTGGAAAGTTTTGAATTTAATTTATTAAATGCTGATCACAAGATTTCTTTTCTTTTTGTGATACTTTAAATTTATTTTGCGTCACGTGCATAACAACGAAATTAATTGACAAAGAAAGTATTAAAATACAGTAAAAGATAAAATTTAACTACTAGACTAATTGAGATGGAAATTTTTAAAAATTCTGTTCAAATTAGTATGTTTTATGGATATTAAATCAAATCTATATATAAATACGTAATTTCCTCTCAAAATATGCTTCGCCATGACGATAAATAAATCCCAAGGCCAAACTTTAAAATATGCTGGCTTACATTTACGAGAAAATTGTTTCTCCCACGGTCAGTTTTACGTAGCTTGCTCACGCGTAAGTTCGCGGAGGAGCCTGGTAATATTAGTTCCGCCCAATGAAGAAACAAAATATATTGCTTATAAGAAAATCCTCTAAAAAGCAATTTCATTACTTTTTCATTGTAATTATCCTAAAATGTACCCCGTAGCGAAGCACGGGTATTCAGCTAGTATATATATATATACTGAAGAGCCAAAATAAAACTGGTACAGGTGTGTGTATGCAAATAACGGAGATATACAACCAATTAGCGTAACGCGATGCGGTCGGCAGCGCCTATATAAGACAACAAGTGTCTGGCGAAGATCGGTTTCTGCTGCTACAATGGCAGGTTATCACGATTTATGTGACTTTTAACACCGTGTTTTAGTTGGAGCACGAGAGATGATCTCCGAGGTATCGATGAAATTTGGATTTTCGAGCATGACCATTTCACGAGTGTACCGTGAATGTCAGGTATTCAGTAGAAAACATCAAATCTCCGACACCGGTGCGGCCGGAAAAAGACCTTGAAAGAATGGGACCGTCAACGACTGACGAGAATCCTTAAACGAGATAGACGTGCAACACTTCCTCAAA
The DNA here is from genome assembly GCA_907164885.2 of Dolomedes plantarius. Classification (NCBI taxonomy): domain Eukaryota; kingdom Metazoa; phylum Arthropoda; class Arachnida; order Araneae; family Dolomedidae; genus Dolomedes; species Dolomedes plantarius. The sequence goes on from OU015501.1 coordinate 12,849,090, forward strand.
TTTCTGCGGATTTCAATGCTAGGGCATCAACAAGTGTCAGCGTGCGAACTGTTCAACGGGCCGTCATTGATATGGGCTTTCGGAGCTTCAGGGCCATTCCTGTACCGTTGTTGACTGCACGGCACAAAGCTTTTCGCCTTGCCTGGGTCCGCCAACACCTCCATTGGACTGTTGAGGACTGGAAAAACGTTGCCTGGTTTGACGAGTCTCATTTTCAATTGTATCGGGCGGATGGACGTGTACAGATATGGAGACAACCTCATGAATCCATGGACCGTACATGTGAACAGGGGACTGTTCAAGCTGGTGGAGCCTCTGTGATGGTATGGGGCGTGTGCAGTTTGCGTGATATGGGACCTCTAATACGTCTCGAGACGACTCTGACAGGTGACGGGTACATAAACATCCTGTCCGGTCATCTACACCCATTCATATCCATTGTGCATTCCGACGGACTTGGACAATTTCGGCAGGACAATGCGACCCCCTTCCCCACATCGAGAGAAAAGAAAACACACCGAGTAGCTCCACGATCATTCTTCTGAATTTAGACACTTCCGTTGTCCACCTAAATCCCCAGACATTTATATTATTGAGTATAACTGGGAGGCCTTGCAACGTGCTGTTCAGAAGAGATCTCCAACCCCTCGCCTTCCTATGGATTTGGGGACTGCCCTGCAGGCTTCATGGTGTGAATTGCCTCCAGGATACATTCAGACGTTAGTTGAGTCCATGCCACGTCGTGTTCCGGCACTTCAACACGCTCGTGGGGTCCTACATGATATTAGGCAGGTGTACCAGTATTTTTTTTGGGGGGGGATCTTCAGTATATATAAATAAATATATATATATATATATATATATATATATATATATATATATATATATATATATATATATATATATATATATACTGCTGGCCACTGTAAATGCAACACCCTGAAGGAAACATGCAAATAACATGAAATTTACAACATGCATTAGCGGAGGTGAGATATGCAAATGATTAGAATTTCAGCGCAGACGCACATCACGCGAGCCTGTGGCGCCACTTCAAAGCGCTATTTAAGGCTTGGAGATTTCGACGATTTCAAGTTCGGCAATTGTGTTTTTCTTGTGGTTTTTTCAAAAAACGATGAATTATGCCTCGTCGAAAACAGCGATCATCTTTTGATCAAGTATCCGAGTTCGACAGAGGAAGGATAGTGACCTACCGAGATTGTGGATTATCTTTCAGGGAAATCGTTAGTCGTGTTGGACGAAACCAAAGAACTGTAATGCGGATATGTGATCGTTGGATGCAGGAGGGTACGACGGACCGGCGTGTTCGATCGCATCCACCTCAACGCACCACTTCACGTGATGACAGGCAAATTGTGCTCATGGCAGTGACGGATCGCTCAGTCACATCACGAACCATAGCACAGCACATGCAATCTGTAACGCATCATCCAGTGTCTGCGCGTACCATTCGACGCCGTTTACAGCAGAGTGGTCTGTCCGCAAGACGTCCATTGTTTTGTCTACCCTTGACGCAGAACCACAGACGTCTCCGCCGACAATGGTGCGATGACAGAAGGATGTGTAAGGCAGAATGGAATAAAATTGTCTTTACTGACAAGTCACGCTTCTGTCTGCAACACCACGATGGTCGCATTCGAGTCTAGAGACACCGTGAAGAGAGGATGCTGAACAGCTGCGTTATGCACCGCCACACTGGTCCTGCACCGGATATTATGGTATGGGGCGGTATTGGATATCACTCTCGCACACCTCTAGTACGCATTTACCGCCGGTACTTTAAACAGCCAGCGCTACATCTCCGAGGTGTTGGAGCCAGTTGTCCTTCCTTAACTTCAGGGCTTGCCCACAGCCATATTTCAACAGGATAATGCGCGACCATATGTGGCACGCATTGTCCAACGGTTCTTCGTCAATCGCCAGATTGAATTGCTTCCCTGGCCGCCTCGCTCCCCGGATCTTTCGCCGATAGAAAACATGTGGTCCATGGTTGCTCTACGATTGACCCAGATTCCATCCCCAGCTGCCACAGCAGATCAACTTTGGCAACGTGTGGAAGCTGCTTGGTCTGCTGTACCCCAAGAACTCATCCAAAGTCTCTTTGAATCAATGCCGAGGCGTGTGGCAGCGGTGATCTCCAACAATGGCGGCTACTCTGGCTACTGATTTTGGCAGGAACCACACTTCACAGAAGTCTATAAATTTAATCATTTGATACTTGGTCAACATGTTATCTACAAAATAAATTTTGTTGTGATATCTCTTGTCTTTCTTGGTGTTGCAATTTGGGTGGCCAGCAGTGTATATAAGAAATAGATGAAATACAATACCAGTAATAGCCCTAAAGCTACTTGCAGCCAGGAACAAATAACATGAAAAGAAATATATATATATAAATACACTCATGGACAAAAAAATTAGCACACCAAGAAATAATTGCGGGATCGTAACGAAACTTGCAATGAAGGTACATGTCGGGGAGATATGCAAATGATTAGAAATGCAGCGTGATTGCGCATTACATATAGCCGGTAGAGGGCGTTGAACATCGTACTCTGTGGAGTATAAAACAGGTAACCAAAGCTTGTTTGAGTGTGCTGAATCATTTACAAAGGAAGAGCTGAGATAGACATGCCATTACGCCGTGTTCGAAGACAATATAAGCAGTTGTCGCAGTTTGAGAGGAGGAGAATCGTCGGGATGATGGAAGCTGGGTGGTCAGCTAGATGAGTAGCTCGTCAATTAGGCCGCTCTGATTGTGTTGTGAGGAGGTGTTGGGACCAGTGGACCCGAGAGATGTCATGTACAGGCTCAGGATGCCTGTACATTGAGACCAGGCTCAGGAGACCAGGCTCAGGATGCAATCGACAGACCAGTCGTCGAGAAGACCGCCACATCGTAAGAAATGCACGCGTACAGCCAACTGCTTCATCGGCCGCCATCCAGGCACAGGTAGCACCTTCACTAGGGGCCTCTGTGTCTTCTCGAACCATACGAAGGCGCCTGGCTGAAGGACAGTTGGTATCGCTGCGCCCATTACGTGTGCTGCCCTTGACGCCCACCCATCGACGCCTCCGTTTGGAGTTTTGCCGCGCACGAGGAAACTGGACTGCAGCGGAATGGAACCAGGTCGTCTTTAGCGACGAATCCAGATTCAATCTCGGCAGTGATGACAATCGTGTTCGTGTGTGGAGAGCCCGTGGTGAACGCTTCAATCCTGCCTTTGCTGTACAGCGACACATCGCTCCCACAGCTGGTGTGATGGTATGAGGTGCCATTGCCTACAATACACGGTCACCCCTAGTATTGTTCCGTGGCACCATGACAGCCCAGCGGTATGTTCATGAAATCCTGCAACCACATGTGTTGCCACTCATGCAACGGCTCCCAGGAGCCATTTTTCAACAAGACAATGCTCGGCCTCATACGTCAAGGGTGTCACAAGACTGTCTCCACACTGTTACTACCCTTCCTTGGCCTGCCCGAACCCCAGATTTGTCTCCAATCGAGCATATCTGGGATCATTTGGGACGACGAGTTGGGCATCGCACGAGTTTGAACGAACTAGAGGCAAGGTTACAGCAAATATGGAACGAAATGTCTCAAGACATCATACAGAACTTGTATGACTCAATGCCCGATAGTATCGCATCGTGCATTTGCGCTAGAGGGGGTCCAACGGAGTATTAACTCCTCAGTTCTTTTGCCTTTTTCTCTGAAATAAATTATCCTTTTTCTTTGATTTTCTTATCATTTACTTATATCAAAGTAGTCATTACGTATGTAAAATTTCGTTTCATTTTGACGACTCCTTCTTGGTGCGCTAATTTTTTTGTCCATGAGTGTATATATATAAATATATATATATATATATATATGTGTGTGTGTGTGATACAGAAAGACAGAGGTGAATATGTTTTGATCATGTTAAATCTGTCAAACTCCATCCAGTCAGCAGTAACAAGGGGCTAATAAAGAATTAAAAAAGGGGAATTACAGCCATTATCGTATGGAAAGCCGCTGGGGAGCTGAAGAAATTTGGAAAATTTTGATCCGAGCGGGTTAATATATATTCATCAAAAATTATTTGTAGACAAATGATAAAAAAAAAGCCCGTATGCTTCTGAAGGGATCTGTTATCACTGAAAAAAGATTTTTTATTTTAAAAATATATTTGCACCTTAGATGTAATTTAGTTTAATTAATTTTTATTTTGTCTTCGTCTTCTATTTAATATGTAATATTTATTTCAGGGGATTTATTTGTTATTTTGAATTTTTTTAGCTGTTCTTAATTTTCAGATCTAATTATCATTTACGTTCTTTTTTATTACAACGGGAATTTGAAAGAGAAAATCAACCGGCTTAAATATTCACAGTCCGTTTTCTTGCGTTAAAAAGATTTTGCCCTCTTAAAAGATTTTATTAAATCTTCAGGAAAAAGCATATAATTCTTGTGTTTTATAATTTGTGAAATTTTTATAGTAATTTATTTTTCTTTACTTAAAAACGTTTTATGGAAGGAAAATGTTTTTTCTCGGACTGACAAATCTTGGAGATTTTAAGTGTTTCAAAAAGGGGTTCTTAACACTTGGTTATTACATTGTGATATGAGCTTTTCTATTTTAGATACATTTTTTCCTACCTGTAAAATTTTGAATAAAGTATTTACTTAAAAAGAAATTACATTTATGAATGTTTTCTTGAAATTTTTTTGAAGGTTTTTCTTTTTTTATAATTTTTTCTGACAAAAACTTGCTTTTTCAGGAAAAATTAACAGCCTGTTAACATTTATTTCTTGTAGCTATATATATATATATATATATACACCCAATTATCGTTTTGCACGGAGGATACGTTCCTGAAACTACCGTGCAAAAAAAGAAAACCATGTAAAAAAATACATTGAACATGTAAAAATTAGAGAAAAGTTCCAACCAAAAATGCTTAATAAAAAAACTATTAATTTTCATATAAAATTTGGATTAGATCGACTGAACTTGAGTAAATACGTAAGAGAAAATCGAAAAATCTTATTATAATTATGTTTATACGCGTTATTTTTTAAATTGTAAAAGTGCGGCAAACGGAAGCGGTCAAAAGCAAATTGAATTTATTTTTTATTTATACATACATACATACACTATCTACTAATAAGTATTTGGACACCCGTGCAAATGACGATATCTGCAGTGGTGTGTCCTCCGCCGTTAAATATCGTGTAGGAAACAACATTGGCATTAGTCGCATACAAGATGACATGAAGTGCACAGTTATCTGATTTCGAGAAAGATGTAATCATCGGGTATCACAGAAATGGCCGATCTTTAAGGGACATACCTAGCGAGCTGAATTACACAAAATCGACAGTGGCCTGTGTGATTCAGAAGTGGAAGGTGATCGGGGATTGTCGGAATGTGTAATGAGAGGGGATTGTCGCATACATGTAAGTGAACAAGACAATTAAGAACTATGAAACAATTAAAAGATTAATTCTCAAAGATTTTCCACCGACACCACAAGAATGCTATCTTAATTTCAAAAGTGCCTAAAAGCAATCAAATGAATCATTCTCATTTTTTTTTTAAGGTTAAGTGCTAATTTTGAATATCATTACAAACTGCGAAAAGCGGAATATTTTTTTTCACTCTGAGATATTATCGTATCAGATAAACTTTTTGAGACGTTGGATAGGGATACTGCTTGTCACATTAGTATTAAGCAACGATAAATCTGGATGAAACCTCAAGAACTAGGCCGCGAGTGTGATCTGTTTGTCATTTCTAAGGATAAAACGTTCATCGAACATTCAAATTATCCTCGATCAAATTTTACAAGCGAAAATAAGTGGGAAGAATGGAAGCCTGTGACCTGAGACCTTAGTCATGAAAGACTAATTTTTCTGATTTACATTGCCAAATCTCGACTCATCAGAGTCATTTCATTATATTTGCGGATATAACCTTGTCTCATCAGTCTCTATCATCAAACCTCAGCTTATGTGCCATAACTATTAATTTTGGATTCATAACTTCATAAAAGAATTTTTGTGAAACAATCAGTATTAAAAGCTCAATCATTCTCATTTTTAAATTGTTACTTGTGTACTGTTTTAAACAACCTTTGCTGGAGTAAACTTAATTTTTTTTAAAAGAGGAAATTTGCAAGAGAGCTCTTACATTACCTTTGTTTATGTTTGAAATATATTTACACTATCTGGAGATAGGTTTATCATAATCGCCATCAACTCTTTGGTTTTATATTTATTTTCAACATACTTTACTGTCAGTCAACATTTTAATTCATGACTTATTAAAGATAATAAACTTAATATGTGCATCGTATTTTTTTTCCTGTTTAAGTGTTTTTGCGAAAGAGTTTTACATTTCAAAAATTCATCCTCCTTCACCCTTCCACATCTAGAAAAATAACGGAATATCTTAAAACAAACAGAAAGCAAACTTCGAACGTGTTTTTCCCTTGCAAACGTTGCCCCTAACAGTCATTGCATCGACATCTTCATTTGACTCCGATTAGAATATTTATATTAGAAGAAACTACATATTCATCCCATAAGTGTGTAACTAGTCCTACTGGAAGACAATCAAATGTGATGTTTCGTACAACTGTTGTTTCAATTAGTCTTTCTTTGTTCACCTCCATCCGAACCCAAATGGCGAAATCTGAAAATTAACTTTATTTAGCATCATTATTAATGTTTTGGAATCAACAATAGTTTCATTTTATGAAGGTAAATATTTGCACATCAAGGACCCGACGGAGCCTAGTAGCAGTACTTTGGGTTTGAACCTGGGTTCGAATCCCGATAAATGTCATTAAAGACCTTCGTGGTTAAGCTAGATAATGGCACGTTAAATTTCTAGTACTTCCGCGAATTCAGTGGGTGGAGGAGGGTACGGGATGTCGCCCCTGGGGGTTTGAGGTGGCACCAATTGGTGGTGTACGATGTCTCCATTGAAAGCAAGCAACAATCCTCGAGGATTATGTGCGGTTTGGTTTGGAGCGTTACGGTCAACTTTTGCTAAACAAAGGCTAATTAGACCGGGCCCTACTGCTTCCGAACGGATTCCAAACATCCATGTCAAGAGGGGGACTCGAACCCACGGACTGTGGTACCAAATACCAGCGCCCTAGCCATTCGTCCATGCGAAGTGGCAAACAAAAACATATTAACGTATTATTCATTCTGCTAATACCTTTCGTGCCCCAAATGGTATTCAGGTTAGTATTTCTTTTATACACATTTTAGAAACACTTTAAATATATAAGGCAAAAAATTCATTATTAAAGATATTGATTTTCTTTGATATATATTAAAATTTTTCATTAATTTTAATATTCTCACCTAATGTGAGAAGCCAAGACTTAGTACATTTAAATTATTATCCTGTTTAGAAAGTAGCAAATCATTATGCCCGTATTTTTCTTACCATTATCTTGATTTGTTTCAATCTTAATTATAAAAGGACCTTATTCTAATAATAGACGCATTGTTCTCTATTCTGTTTCAGTTTATCTTGAACCTAATTATCTGAATAAATATGTATAGAGAGGAGCATTTGAATAAATTAATGTTGTTTGTGTCCAATGAATGAAAACATGGTCAATGAATCGTAATTAATTATTTGTACTTGTACATACATGTGGGGTTGATAGTGAAACAGCAAATTCACAATGCCCTGGCAATAACTTGCAATTTTCCGTTGATTCCACTTGACTGGATTGATTGATTTCATCTTAACCAAAGTTGAGATTCAACTCCTAATATCTTCTCAGTGATGCATTCATTGTTATTAATTACTACCATTCCCCGTATCCAAATCATTAAACGATAGATGATTAAGCAATGGAATCAAGTTAATGTGAAGAACTATTCATTAATCTTTCTACATAAGTTATGGATTAATTTTCTCTCAAAGCTTCAAGAATATTTTATGCGCATAACTACAAATCGTTATTGGTATTTAGAATATTAAATTAATGTTGACGAATAATATTAAACTTTGCCAAATTTGATAAAAATTCAGTTATTGAAAAAATTAGCATACTGGAAAAAGGAAATATGTTTGAATATTATTACGTTCGTGTTTAAAATGCCTCTGACTAAAATATATGAAAATTAATTTTTATATATGAGGCGGTGAAAGGCAAAGTGATGTAAGTCAGTAAGTCAAGTGGTGTAAGTCAAAAACGTTTTACTGCAAAAACTACAAAAATTCCACTATAAACTGAACAAATTATAATTCATAATAATTATTATAATATTGCAAATAATAATTATTTGCAATGCCACTATAAATTGAACATGGAGATTACATTTTTGCCCTCAAATTAAAAAAGTTGAAAATCTGACTTACACCACTTTGCCTTTCACCCCCTCATATGTTTGGTCCACAATGGGACAACTAGATTTTCCTTTTGCATGCGACAGAATTTCAAATCCTCCAGGGTATTTCAACTTGATTCTCGCCACGGCAACTCAACCAAGCCTGAAAGACAAAGATTGTTGTCGAAATCACCTTCTTCATTCTGGAAGTTCTTTCTTCAATTTACGTATATGGGGTTCTCCCAAACAACTTCAACAAGTTCACATCACACCAAGAATCTCTAGCATCCACTTTGAAATGGAGTTCAAAGCGAGACCTATGATTGAAATGAATTCCAGTTGGCTTTTGGATTCGAAATTGAAGTTACAATTTGATATGTTTTCCGAAATATAATCTCATTGAAAACATTATTAATTGTTTTGAAATGTTTCGAAACGCTATTAAGCACTAGTTTTATTTAGGTAAAAGGTGTTATGCCTATTTTTAGTACTGGGGTAATTATTTTGTTGTGGGAGCAGTTTTTTTTTTTGAGAGAAAGAAAAACACAAAGTAAAACAATTTAAAAGACATAATAATAATACTGATAGTAATAATAATAATAACAATAAATTCACTGTCGTCATATGGATAAGGACCCTTTTCAATCAAGTAAAACCTGTCTGAGTTAATGTTACAGAGAATTCTAATGACCCATATTTTAGCTTATACCATGCAACGTATCAGGGTCTTATTTCATATACATAGAACAGATCATTATATTCATGCTGTGCTTTATAATTCAATTTGTCAGGTAATTAAAGCATCCTATTTTTAGTTTTATTATGGATTATGAAGGTGGAGGCAATTCTATACCTTTATTTCTAGATTTACAATTCTTATAGATTAAAGGACAACGACACAACTGACAGAGACTGCTTTACAGAAATACAGATAAATATTGCAATATATGAGGCGGTGAAAAGCAAAGTGGTGTAAGTCAGTAAGTCAAGCGGTGTCAAAAGCGTTTTCCTGCAAAAACTACAAAAATTCATAATAATTATTATAATATTGCAAATAATAATTATTTGCAATGCCACTATAAATTGAACATGGAGATTACATTTTTGCCCTCAAATAAAAAAAAGTTGAAAATGTGACTTTGCCTTTCACCTCCTCATATGTTAATGACATATAGTCAAAGTATATATTCATAAAAATATTCATATAGTGATGCTTGCTGTTATTTGCGCCAGCTATCAAGGCTCCCAGCGAGAATAAACCCAGCTTTTAATTAAAAAATTCCACCTTTTTTTTTCAAAACTATAAAAGGTAATACACATCAGATCTAAGATTACTTGAAGTTAAAGTTACTGCATTCAATAGTCGAATTCAATCCATTTCATCATTCACCTCCAAATTAATCTTCTAAAGATGTTTTTGATGCCTGCTTCCTAGAGTCTATTAAACTGTTTTAAGAGCCATCTGGGAATGCCTACAGACTCAGAAGAAACTAAAACAGGAAAAGGTTATACTTGATATGAACGACATTTTCTAAAATTTTGTTAAATATATCATTCTCCAATTGTAAGAATAATAAATATTTCTAAATTCTTAAATAGGTTTAATCTACAGGGTGGTTATAATTAAAGTTCCACTTTGAAATGGTCATAAAAGGAAAACTATTGGACCAAATGTTATCAAACTTGGTAATAGTTTAAAGGAGGTCATGGGAATTTCTTTTCTGCCAAAAAAAAAAAAGTTCAAAAACTCACCACCAGGGGGGAAATGGCGCTGTGTGCAATATTGTTAAGCGAAATAAGGGTCGGAATCTAACTTAACCTTTTGTTACACGGGTTCAACATTTTGTATACCCTTAGGGGACTCGGTACCCTTATATTGATGAAAATATCGATTTTTCAATTTTTTGTTAAAAGACCTTGACACCTCTAGTATATTGGTACAAAGTTTTAAGTTGATCTGACTATTGTAAGTGTATCAAAAATACATTTTATAATCTTAACAGCCATTTAAATGCCACGCCCACTTCAGTGTTTACATTCCTTTTACTTTGAAATTTCCTCCCTGAATTACAAATATAATGCGTAATAGAAGAAGCATGCGTTTAACTGTGAAATTAACTCTTAGTAGATCGTTGTTTACATGCGCTACGCTGTTTTCAACTTGTGATTCGGCTAATTTATTGTTTTAAAAAGTCTTTTTCAAGACTAAATCTTCTTGATTCCCTTTAATGTCTTGCTTATATATTTACCAATAAGTGATTATTTAGTTTTCTAACGATTTTTATATTAATAATTGCATTATTTATATTAATATGGTTAGTCGAAAGCGTAAAGCACATAATTAAACATTTTAAATCTCGTATGAACAATAAAAGGTGGTGCTCAACGAAAGATGAGATTCCAGGTTCCAGCAGTGCCACAAATGTGCTAAATTCAAATCTCAGACTCCAGAATACATCTATTATTGATGATATTATTAAAGACTCTCATTCTGAAGATTATATTATGGTGAACTTTGCTCAAATCAGTAAGTTATTTTTGAACTTGAAGTGTCCAGCCTGTGAAATGCAAACATTAAAACTTGAGCTAGGCACAAAATTGGGATTCTCATACAATCTGAATTTAACTTGTGATTCTTGTGATAAGAAAGTAAATTCTATTAACTCATCTTGTGAAAGAAATGGCAATACTATACCTGACATAAATTTGAGAGTAACACAAGCTTTTTTAGAGACTGGAAAAGGAAATTCAGCCATTGAAAAATTTTGCATGGTCATGAAAATCCAACCTTTTTCATTTAGAACTTTCAACAAATGTGTAAAAAGCTTAGATTCTGCATATGCTGCTTCACTGAAAAATATTTCAAATAATGTGCATGATGTTATTAAAAGGACATATCAAACAATTTCCCCTAATTCTGATAAAATTAAGGACATATGTGTCACGTTTGAAGTTTACGTACTCTGTTGATGGTGAAACATTGCAACTTTAATTTTCAAACTCTGAACGAAACTTTTAATTAATGGTATAAATTTTTGTTATAAGTGTCTTCTAATACATATTTATAAGTATTTCATGCATTTAAAAGTAATTTGAATACCTGTTGCAATAAAAATCACTATAAGAAATATATTTAAATTGTTATTCACATTTTTCACCAGTTTTCTCGTCATTTCTGTTTGGGAAAGTTTTTAATGAAAGACTCTAATTTTAACTAAATGTTCACCTATTCCAATAAAATGGCTATAATTTTTAAGATATATAAGTAGTAACTTAATGACATTAATATTACGAAAACTGGAATAGGTTTTTACAGTGTTTTCAGTGCTTAAAATCTTTAAATTGATTTTTCTCAGTTTGCTGTTTTTTGACGTATTACTGTGTTTAAAGCAAAGCGACATCTACAAATATATGTCAAATGACTCCAATATTTTTTGTAGCTTCAATATAATGTACTTAATAAAACTATGGATGGATTTTACAATATAATGAAAAGAAAAAAAATTAAAAATCAAAATGTTGAGGAAACTATGCTTTTTTTCTGCGATTTTGCCTGTATTTGTATATTTTATTTTTTTTCTCAGGAAGTAATTCATTAATTGTAAAATCGATCCATAAAATTATAAAGCATAATGTCATACACTTCCAAAAAAAAATCATGTTAGAATTTTGAAAACTAAAGGAAAAAAATAATTTTTAAAATTCTTTAATTTTTAAAAAAAAATTAAATTTCTCAATTTTTACCCACAAAATGATTTTTTTTCTTGTTAAAATCAGTTTGTATAAGTATTACCTATAATAATATGTGTATACTATAGATAAACATACTTTTGGAAAAAATTTTCTTCAAAGGGTACCGAGTCCCCTTAAGAAACATTGACCTAAACAAAATTATCCTTTAAAGTGTGCACATTCCGGAAATCGTTTTCTTACAGATCGCTAATTTGTGAATTTTGAAGCCTGAATTCGGCCCTAAGACATGAAGATATCGGTTTAAAACGTTTTTAATCGTTTCTAAAACGAAACTGTTTGTGGAGTTATGCAAAACCGCAAAGGCTTGTAAATGGCTTACGGCAGGGAGAAGCAAATGATTTATTTATTTATTATGTTTTTTTTTCCAATTCGGAGGCACTTGTCGTCACACATTCGCCTATACTACGCCACAATTTTTACTGCCCATTTTATTGTGGGGGCACCAGCACTACCCCCTATGAAGGGACGACGCGAACGGAGGCATTTTTCGTGGCGCGACGCCAGGATTCGATCCGAGCACCCTCAGCACCGAAAACCAGCGCGCTGTACCACTGGGCCGCCACAAGCCCACAAATGATTTATGCAGATGCGCTTTACACGTCATTTGATTTTCCAGATAAAATTGAGGCCGTTTGTCAGAGATCTCATAGTTACGAATCGACAGTGTCTCTAACCATGCAAGACTGCGCTTTTCTCGTTAAATGTTATTATGAATGCGACAGCAATGAACGGCCGTGCTTTGCAAAGGTATCGTTCAGTAAGAGGACTACGTCGAGAGCCAATGACACCGCAGGGTTTGAGGAAAATGATGGCAAAGTTTGAAGCCACAGGTTTGTTATCTGTTGCACCTGGGAGGGAAAGGAAACCTGCTTCTGTGGAAACCGAAGAGGCTGTTGCATTAGCAGTGGATGAAGCAACAATGGAAAGCACACACGGTACGTGCAGCGTACGTGCTGTCGCACGTCGAATGGACGTACCATGGAGCACAGTGTACAAAATTGTCCGTAAAGTGCTGCAGTTCTACTCATACAAAATCAAACATGTTCAAGAACTTAAACGTAACGATCCTGCTGCAAGAGAATCTTTCGCTTTGGAATTCCTTGCACGGATGGAAATGGATGAACAGTGGCCATGGAACATTTTGTGGACAGATGAGGCCCATTTTTACCTAAATGGTGATGTCAAAACCCATAACTGTAGGATTTGGGCCAAACAAACCCCTCATGTTATCTACCCAGTTCCATTGCATTCTCCTAAAGTCACCGTTTGGTGTGGTATGACAGCTAGTTTTATAATTGGACCATTTTTTTTGAAGAGGAGTCAACAGCTGGACCTTTTACATGCACTGTGACTGCAGCTCGATTAGAGTCAATGTTAAGCTGTTTTGTGATACCTGAACTCCAGCAACGTGGCATTTTAGACACCATGATTTTTATGCAGGACGGGGCCCCACCGCACATTGGTATATGTGTCACACTGTTACTTAAGCAACATTTCATGAATAAACGGATTATAGGCCGAAACTTCCCCACAAAATGGCCACCCCGGTCACCAGACCTCAGCCCCTGTGACTTCTGGTTATGGGGTTATCTCAAAAGCACTGTTTATAGTTATAATCTAGAGAATTTGGCGGAATTGAAAGATGCGATACACCGACATGTCAGTAACATTCCTCCTGATATGCTAAGAGCTACTGTTGAGAATGCAGTAATGCGATTTAACTTGCTTTAGGAAAATGGTGGACGCCACATTGAACATGCTCTGAAACACGTTTCAGAAACGATTAAACACATTTTAAACTGATGTCTTCATGTCTTATTTCGTTTAACAATATTGCATACAGCGCAATTTTCCGCCTGGTGGTGAGTTTTTGAACATTTTTTTGGAGGAAAACAAATTCCCATTACCTCCTTTAAACTATTACTAAGTACGATAACATTTGGTCCAGTAGTTTTCCTTTTGTGACCATTTCAAAGTAGAACTTTAATTATAACCACCCTGTATATATATAAAACACTTTCGTAACTGACTGAATGACTGACTGACATATAACGCACAGACCAAACCGCTGGACCTAAAGGGCTGAAATTTTGCATGGCGGTTCTTCTTATAGTGTAGGGGTGCACTAAGAAAGATTTTTGAAAAATTCTTCTTAGATTTTTTAAAATTAAATTTTTAAGCTGTTTTTGTAACTTTTTTTTAAATTTGCATTTAAAATTATAATCTGAGGGTTATAAAATTTATATCACGAGAAAGATCATTAAAAATTCCTTCAAAATGCAATCTTTTTCGAATCTTTACCTCCATTTTCTGGTTTTTGGGGAATTTTTAAAGATTAATTTTTAGAATTTAATATATTAAATGCTGATCACGTGATTTTCTTATCTTTTCGTGATACTTTAAATTAATTTTCCGTCACGTGCATAAATTGACAAAAAAATATTGAAATATGGTAAAAGATAAAATTTAACCACTAGATTAATTGAGATGGAAGTTTTTTAAGAATTTAACTCAAATTAGTATGTTTTGTGGATATTAAACATACAAATTAATTGCATACATTGACCGTTGTATTTAATTTGAATATTTTCTTCTACATTATTTTGTCTATAAAAATATCCGTTACGATTTGTTATAAATAAAATTTTTTTCTATCATTAATTGCATACATTGACAGTTATATTTAATCTGAATGTACTCCGTAGCGAAGCACGGGTATTCAGCTAGTCTTTTATATTGCTTTTAATTGATTTTGTGAACTATTCAAATCTGGCTTATATTGAGTTGTTATTGTTCGTAGCATTTCAGTTAATGGTGATTATATCTAGAAAAGTGTTAAATAAGAAAATATATAAAAAAATTTTCCTAGATTAATTTATAAGACATTCTGGTATAAATTATTTAAAAAATGGACCATTAAGCCATGAACCCCAAAACAAGTAATAAGACCACAATTTGCCATCGCTGGTCCTTCCAGTTCTGTTTGAGTTATGTAGAAATCCTAGTTTTGATTATATCTATTTAGTGCTTGATTTGCCTTCATACGATATTTTACGGTTGAAGAGAATTTGTCTTTTGTTTTGATTCTGTTGCTCGTGAATAAAACACGCAGAACAGTGAGGTCAAATAGTTAAATGGGTCCTGAAGATTTCCCATTTGGGATCACTGAATCCATCTTTGATGTTCCTTAGCAGATTACAAAACTCTCGGAGAGTTTTGAAATATCACTATTCAATTGGAATGATCTCCACTTGAATCAATTTCCATTCAAACACATGCTAATGCCACTTTAGGCTGTATTTGTTCATTAAAATGTCTTATTGTATTCAAATTATGAAATATATATAAATTTTTTGATACATTTTTAACGTACAAAAGAAAAATCCGATTTCTGAGAAATTTTGGAGAAAAAAAAACCATACGCCCATATGGTCATCGAAAAAACCAGGTCTGCCTGCTTTGCTTCTCAAGGTTACTTTCCCTCGCTAAATCACAGAATAATTTTATCTAAAAATATAATAAAACTATGACCAAGGAAAACATGATCATAAAAACATCGTACGTAAATACGAGAAAGATTTTATTATATACAGCTTGCGTAACGGTAGCTATATTGGGAATTGTTCCCTTAATAATCATTTGAAACTGCTTGTTTTTTCGCCGCTCTACAGAAAAGTGCGTTTAAATATAAATGGTTGCCATTATGAATCCAAATTTATAGAGGCTTCTATAAAAATCCTTGGCAGTAACACCTCCATTAAAAATTCCCCCCAACGGTGGATATTTATGACAACGGATCAAATTATCTAAAGGGAATTGTGCAATAACTGCATTTCCATCCACTTGCAGTAGTCGAACAAAATAGCGATTATAATTGGTAATAAATGTGCTTTTATCATTTTCCTGTTGGGGTTTTGTGGTGGAAAACACAATAGCAGGAATTGAAAAGAATCAAATTACCTTCAATTTGGAATCCACAATCTTATTTTAATAGAGACTTCAGAACACTGCTATGGCAAGAATGTTCTTGGGAATCAACATAATAGGGATGGACGTACAGTGAAATTTCTCTAAAGCGACCAGTCATGGTTCCGAAAAAAAGTGACCCTCTTGAGGGGTGGCCGTTGAATAGGGGCGATCTCTGTATTTTGTAATCTTTGTAAACCGGATCGCCGTGGACCCATTGGTATAAGAAACTCTTAATACTAATGTAGACATAGATTATTGTCTATTTTACATCTCGTTTATTATAAAATAAATATCTAGACTAATAATAATGTACAGAAGTTTGTTCCGAAGAACGCTGATAACATTAATGAGAGAGGAGTTCATAATCACAGTTCAAGCCAGATTTCACCTCTGGTCTCTATTCCCTCCGTTCTCCAATACCTCAATATCTCATCATGGTCCAGTCTAAAAAAAGCCCCGTCTAATCGTCTTTCCTTTATTTATACCCTTTTTCCCGTTCTCGAATGTTCCATTGTCTCATGTCTCTGATGCAATCTCCTCACAGGGGGTTCGTCATATGGTCACCTGCAAGCCGGCGTTTCCTTTTTTGTCAGCCCGACACCCCGGGCCTTGCATTGTCTCTTTGTGCGTTGATGGCCTTTTTCTAACGAATGACCCTTTTTCCACTTAGGGAAGTGTGCACCGCACCATTGTCTGTTAACGGTCTGCCTGATTCCTTTAACAAAATGTCACATCTGTACTGGATTTTCCAAAGTTAGGATTGAGTCTGTTTTCAGACTATGTGAGAGTCTCACAATCTTACTCCCTCCAATGTCTTCAAATCTTTCCGTACAGTAATTAAAGTCATTGGGAATGAACTGTTGTTTCCGCTGTATTTTCAATACTTGGAATTTGAATTGGATAGAACTGAATATCCATTTGTTTTGAACACTGTTAATGAAATCAAAATTCATAAAGTTAGAAGAGATATGAGCTTGATTGGACTCAATATACCATTTCCTTTTGATTTTAACCGCTTATGTCTATTTCTTTATTTAAGTTTTTGGAATACTGCCTATTTCAGTTTTATTGTTCTTGCTACATCGTGTTTGTACGAGTCAGGATAATTCATGAAAAATTCATAATGCCAAAATACATATTACTTACACAACCGAAACTTATGGCAGTTAGATTAATTTCAAAGATTTTCTGCCTCTAGAAATGTTCATTTGACACAGAAAAACTGTAATCTACACTCTGCGTCTAACAAGAATCGAGTATTATTATTTGTAAATTTTTTCTGATTACCCAAAAATGTATTAATTTTGTAGTGTTGTATAAGGCAAAGCTAGATGCATACCGAAAGGTATGTAATATACTTCTAGTTTAAATATTTCAAATTATATACCTTTAATAATAGGTCATTGCCCTACAAGAAGAAAAAAATAAATAATTAAAAATTAATAGACTTCGGTAACTAGAGTGGGAGTCGATGAAGGTGACCACAGCGCCATCTACTGATGTTTTTTAAAGCTTTCAGGTCTTTTGACTTTGAATAGGATGGCCTACGTTTCATGAAATGAAATCATTTCATTAAAATGAAAAATATAGTTTTAATTTTACCTCTGGGTAAAAGATTGAATAAAGGCATCACTCTCTTATAACGATCGGAGATATATGTTTTTAAAGGAATACAAATATTGTTTCAGTACCGCAAATCGTTTTTCAGCGATGACATTTTTCTGTAGTGTATCATTAATCATTCGCAGACCAAAGAAAATATTAATTTTATCGCTAAGGAAGAACTTTTTTTATTTAGGCTTTGTTTTTGACCAAAATTAAGAGGTCCGTAAGATGCGGTTGATGAAAACTTGCTTACACAGAATAGTTGAGATCTGTTAATATAAAAAGTATCATTTCAAGTCTGAGGATATTTACAGACAGCATTTATTCCAAAAAGATATTTTCTTTTTTTCATTAAGAGTAAAGTGTAGTCACACTGCCGAATTTCCTTTTCAACTCATATTCGCATACAATATACTGGAAAAAACATGGAAAAGCAAGATACGCGCCTTCTCAACATCGAAATTATGGTGAATTCTGTAAGTAGTTATATTAAAAAAAAGACATAAATCTCCAATTGAGACTGTAACAAAAGTAAGACAAAAATTATGTTGTTCGCTCTCTTAACAATTATAAGAATTCTCAAAGAACAAAATGAAGTATTATAAACTGTATTGTCTTACTGAATGAACAGTGTTCCCAAAATAGACTTCGCTTTAAGTTTTCATATTTGGGACTATAATTCCTAAACTAAGCGATAAAATTGAATTTGGTTAGCAGTTTTCTCCACTTTACAGATATTTTCATTTGAGTGCATTTTTCTACCATAAGAAGGATTTTAGAAACAACTATTTTCCTTTTCTACTCTAAGTTGAAACTTTAAACTGTATTTTTTTAAATCTTCGTGTAATCTTAGCTTTTTACCGATGGTGAAAAATTCCTCTCGTCACTAGAAATATTGAATGGCGATATATCTACAAGCGTATCTTGAATAAAATGAACATCTTGTGTTTCTTCTGTTTCACCGATTTTAAATTCGAATCGGTTATAAGACGTTTTGATTTTCTTTTTGTTAGTTTTGTATAGGATTCTGAATTATGGGCCATAATCATTTTTAAATCACGTTGGAATTGCTCAACTCGTCTGATATTGTCATCATTTGTAAAAAATTATTGCCAAGATTATTGGCTAGTTGGAGGCCTTCTAGAATTGTACTTGCAGATAGTGGAACCACCCCTTCATCATCATAACTATAAACCAACGTGGCATCATCTATATTCTCTGAAATTCTCTCTAGAATTTGTTCTTCATCAAAAGTTCCTTCAGTTGTTAATTCTGGAATATCTCCAATTGTTAATTCTTCAAAGTCCTCTTATGTAACAAAGTGATGATATCATAATATAATTCGTTCGTATTTATATTAGATACAAGATTTTTAGGCTTTACACATTATGGCCAAAGTGAAATCCAGCATGCATTAAGGGTGGATGGGTTTTTATATTTGTGTCATTGTGTGGTGATCTCCCAGACATAGAATTCTGAACGAAACCTTACAGGAATCAGGAGCTAACCGTATACGCTGGAAGAGGGACGGCAAAGGCATTTACAATATATATATATATATATATATATATATATATATATATATATATATATATATATATATATATATATATATATATATATATATATATATATATATATATGACAGGCAACGCGTTTTGCTCCTGTGTAAATTCAATTTGATGCAGTCATCGTTCTTTTAAATTAATTGGACGGGTGGCGAGGCCATGAATGAAGTAATCCATTTCAGAATAAGTCCAAGTTTATTAGATTTCATAAATTGACCGCTCTCCAGGGTAATTTCCGCACTTCACCATTTTGATACCTTATTCGGCACGCAGCCGCGAGCTTCCGCTCTCCACGCGAATTTCCTCCAATCTGCTGCCAAAACCCGATTCCCTCCGAGCTCCCTGCTACTCGCGCATGAGCAGACCTCAGCTTTGGTCATCTGGACTTTTAAAATCGCTGATCTTGTAATTTGTTCCTTTCTACTTTTTGAAAATATTGCTATCAGTTGTTTCTTTATGACTTCATAATCTTCCCTATACAATTGAGTCCAAATGATTAATTCTTGAATTTCCTCACTGACATAGTTCATAATATTTTCTTTCTTCCACTCATTATTTAAGTTCAACGCTCAGCATTTCTCATCATATAAATTTATCCAAGGGAGAATATTTTTAATCTTCTTATTGTCGTACGTCGGAATTACTAGTTTTATTTCAGTTCGTCTTGTCTCTTCATTTCGTCTTTTCCACCCATTATCTGTTTGGGTACTTTCTGCATTTAATTTCTTGCCATTCTCCTCTTTTTCTATTTTTCCCTGACTCGTTTCTGTTCCATCACAAATATCTTGCTGTTGCATATAGCTATCGTCTAAGTGCATCTTGACGCTTTTTAGATCAGTCTCTGGCATATTTGTAGTCATTGTACATATCGTTTTTAATTCTTTTGAACAAAATGTCCGTCGCCAAAAGTCACAATTAATATAATTCCTTTTCTTCTTTTCCGGAGCGTTAATCCAGGGGTTTTGTTTTTTTTCGCCCGCGACGTCGATCCTAGCGCGGCTTCTGACAGGCAGCGCATTTTGTAAATGAAATATTAGATTCTTATTATTTTAAGCCCCCTATCCCCGTACTCCTCAACTATATTTTGACAGTTCAGTTATGTTTTGACACACACACACACACACACACACACACACACACACATATATATATATATATATATATATATATATATATATATATATATATATATACTAGTAGAAAACCCGCACTTCGCTACGGAGTACATTCAAATTAAATACAACGGTCAATGTATGCAATTAATGCCGAAAATTAATAAATAAATAAATAATTATATATATATATATATAAATAAATAAATAAATACGACGATCAATGTATACAATTTATGTAATATATATGTAATAGCACGGGCGCGGGCCGACGAAGGAAGGCCCGAGTGGTATTTCTTTTTAGGTAAAGATGGATGACTTGTCGCCCGGCCGTGCATCACATGTTTAATTTCCTTTCCCGCTTTTCATCTCACCCTCGGACACATAAAACACCACAACGTTAATTTAATTACATCTTTATTAGACGGCGAATACGTCTTCTCAAGGCAGCTACAAAATCCGAAAAGCGTTACATGTACCCTTCATGTGGTTTATATAAACTTTGTCATGTGATCATCATCGCGATTAGGGATTTGCTGTTGTCGATAAGTCACATGTGGTTTTATATAATCTGCGCAGAGCTTATCTAAAATATTGGGGACGCCGCGCCTATTTGAAAAAGGAAGCCATTTAATATTTTCTCTCGAGGTTATTAGATTTTAGAATCAAAAGCGAAATTTAGTTCGTACGCCCAAGGGAATTTAGAATAATGTTAGATTTTAAAATGGTATGGGGTTTTTAATGTTATAGAATATCCCCCCCGTCCGAGAAGAGGCTGACCAACAATGCCTGCATTGGAGGACAGACTCACCCGACCATGTGAGGAAAATGGGCGTCGACCACAAATTTGGAAAAGTTTGAAAAGGAACATATGTTTTAAGTTAATTTAGTATGATGATCACATGGCAAGACATGGCACATTTCAAATTTGAATACATAAAAATACACTAATGATTTACTAATTTATGAACACAATAAAAACAAAAAAATTATAGTAATTAATGATCAACTATAGAAAATTGTAAATTATGTAAATTTCTTATATTGTTGCTGTGAAAAAAAAAATTAAATTTTTAAAATGCACCTATCATCAACTGAAAACAATGTTGAGCAGGGCTGCAGTCCCCACACAACACAATCTCAGAAAAAAAAAATCAATTAACATAACCAAAATTTGTAAACTACCAAAAATTTTCACTGGAAACATACATTTAATACAATATCTACCATCATCTCGATTTGAATAATACAGAATAACAAAACATAGTAATAAAAATATCAAAAACAAACAAAAATTAAGTAAATGAAGTTGACTTTGATAACAGGATGAAAAATTCAAAAATTTTTCCTCAACGTTCACTACTATGGAGTGAGTCCAAAAAATTTTATTAACTTATCTTGTAATGATTTATCTGTGCAACATTTTTAGTCCTTTCACAGTCATTAGTATGTTGAGGAAAAAACACCAATTAAAAAAAAAATCACAGTCTTTTTAGTGCTGTGTCATTTCTGCTTCACAAACGTAGAATGCATAAATATCACATTATCTTGACTTGTTTACATATAAAGAAAATTAGTCCTTTAGTTACATAACAAAAATCACAGTTTATAATAAAAATCGCACTTTCAATAAAAATCACAAGATTTAATAAAATCACACTTCAAATATATCAATTGTATATAAAAATTACAAAACATATCACTCATTATCTAGTTTTCGTATCTTTATTTATCTCACTATTTTTTTCTTAATATCCATTATCTCCTTTATTTCAATATTACTTATTATTAACAAAAATCTCTTTTTAATATCTGTTATATTTCTTATTATTCTCATTTCATCATTTCTTATATTCATTTTATTTCGACAATATTTATTCATTCCAAAATTCTATTCAATATTCTTTAATTATACTTATTCATATTTATTCTAACTTTATTTATTCTCAATACTTTTCACTTTATTTTCAAATTATTTATCTACTATTCATTTTTGTATATTTATTATAAGTTTATGTGGATCCATTTCCTTGTTTTAAAGGTACCTTGTTGTATGTGTGTTCCCCAACTCTTAGTCTCAAATTCTTTAATTCTACCTCTAAGCAGTGAGGGTTGTGTTTATGTTTGTGTAACAAGTGGGTTTTCTTTCTCCATATTGTTCTCTGACTAATAAGGAGGAAGAGTCTTTTAGCCGTACAGTGGACTAACCGTAAATCTCCGACAGAATATGACTGCGTTGGAAAACAGCATCTTGCATAGTACACAGATGGAGAAAAAGGAAGAGGTGCAGTTGCCATACCTGTGGGAGTATAATATATAGAAATGGGAGGACAAAAGGAGTGGCCATCCCAGCCCTGTTTTAGTCATTACTCAAGCATATGATCTTCAGCACTTTAAGTGACTGAGTTGTTGAATTAAAAACAAATAGTAAAAAAAATTAACAAAGATCTTAAACAGTTGGGACGACATCCAACGCGCTTGTAGAGTTGGGTGATAGAAAAGTGTTTTTCAAGAAATAGGAAATTTACTGAAAGGTTAAAGAAGTAGAGTTGTCATAGTCGGTGTTTAAATTGAGATCCAAAAAAAAAATTCACATATAATAGTATTCTTAAGAAGAAAGTTTAAGTTAGACAGTTTTTTTTTTTTTTTTATATCTTTAGTAGGACAACACATAATTAATTATATCAATTTAAAAAAAATATATAATGATGTTAAGCATCACATAGAAAAGAAAGAAAAATGGATCTAATGTTTGTCATTATTCGTGGTGTAGTTTTAAGTTCTCTGGTGCATTATAATATCTCAATCTGCAAGCATGGACAATTTCAGAATCTCGTTTAGTGTGAAAGTTTGGTCTATCAATTTTATATTCAATGGAATTCAAAATACACAACATATGGTAACATACCGACTTGTAACATACCGACCCAGTCCCATGCTAATGGAAACCGGAGTCGGCATGTCACACCTCAAAAACTTGTAGTCGTAACCAGAAAGACGATTCGATTCATTTAACACATACGTTTATTTATATATTTATTGACATCGATGACGGCGGTTTACTAGGCAACAGTGCCACGCCAAAAACTGCTCTCCGAGGTATGCTGGAATTTATATAAACTTTTTTGAGCGTCTTGCCATGTGATCACAAGTCTGTAGCCATTGGCTGAAACTATGACTCTGATGTCAGAGGTGACGTATTATTATTACGTAAAGATGCGCTAGAGGTTATATTTTTTGAGGGGACGCTGCCCATGCTTTGTTCTTGGAATCAGAAGCGAAAATAGCTCAATCGCGACAACGCCCAAGGCAATTTAGAATTTGAATTGAATATAGGGGCTTTTATGTTATAGAATATCCCCCCCGTCCGAGAAGAGGCTGACAACAATGCCTGCATTGGAGGACAGACTCACCCGGCCATGTGAGGAAAATGGGCGTCTATCACAACTTTGGAAAAGTTTTCAAGGAACATATGTTTTAAGTTAATTTAGTATGATGGTCACATGACAAGACATTGCACATTTCAATATAGAATACACAAAAATACACTAATGATTTACTAATTTATGAACACAATAAAAGCAAAAAAATTTATAGTAATTAATGATCAACTATAGAAAATTGTAAATTATGTAAATTTCCTCTTATTTTGTTGCTTTGAAAAAAATTAAATTTAAAAATGTATTTATCATCGACTGAAAATTGCCGTGCAGGGTGGGCCCTTCCTACACAACAAAATTTCAGCAGAAAATCAAATCTACTTAAAAAATTTTTTAAATTACTAAAAAAAAATTACTTGAAAATATATTGTAAATACACATTGTAAAAATACACTTTAAAATATAGTAGTGATCCACTTGGACGACTGACAAAACAACGGAAAAAAAAAATCCCTATCTAAATGTAAACACAAAACACACAAAAAAAAAATCTCCTATTCTTGTAGAATAACAACATAATCATACAAATGTAATTACGAGATCCTGGGAAAAAAAAAACACAGAAAAGCAGCAAAAAAAAATGAAAGTGGATCTCTGGCTTCTTTAATCAATAGAATCAAAAATACACAACATATGAAATTATTAAACACACAATAATAAATACCCTGGTTTTTAAAAGTAAGAAATCGATATTAGCACCACAAATCTATTATAATTAAATGTCAAATTTATCCATTACTTTTAGTAATTTAATTTTGATGTTCAAATTTCAATATCGAAACTCTTATTCTATCAATTGACACAAATAATCAAAATTCTTTTACCAATATCCATCTCAGTTTTATTAAGTTAGTCATGAAATCGATAAGCCAAAAATAAATTGTCTTTTCTTATATCACATTTTGGTATGAATCCTCGCTGTAAAGTTCCCAAATATTCATCATTTGTATTTAATATCTTAAAACATATTTCTCATTATAATATTATTTTTTCTACTTATTTATTATTCTTCATTATTTCCATTTCGAGATTTTTCTGGGGCGGATGAACCAAATATAACATACAATGGTTTTTTCAATTCTCCAATTGTGGTTTTTTGGCACCCTAAGTCATGTTATATTTGTTTTAACTGTCGACTGAACCTCCAGGAATCTCCTTTACTTAAATTCGTAGAACAATTTACGAGGTCTCAACATCAAATGTAATATGTCAAATACTTAAATTATAAAATTTTCTTGATGTCTGAAAATTACTATGTTATCCCTGCAGATTTTTTCCAAAACCAAAACCACAGGCATCATGTTTAAATGTAGAGTCGCAAAAATTCTAAGTTAAATGAATCAAAACAAGTTTGGCTCTTTTCATGATCGTGTTTACAAAACTAATGCTGAGCATTCAAATTTATTGCGGAGGCGACCTTCGAAATGTAATACAACGGCGCCCGAAACCGGAAATGATTAGTTATTTTTCTTTTTCTCCGCGACGATTCAGAACTGCGTGCTAAATTAGATACTCGTAACATTACTTTACTCATTTAATATTTCAGTTTAACGTAACCAAGGATCATTAATTATCTTAAAACACTAAAATATTCATTATCAGAAAAAGAACATAGAAATATTATAAAATTACACTAAAACACACACTTATAATAAATTTATCACATATAAGTCTCAAAAATTTCTTTAAATTCAAATATCTTATAATAGGAAAAAATATACTCTTAAAATTCTATCAAAATGCAAATCAACATGAAACATTTTAAAATCAAAAACAAAATACACGTTTTAAACCAATGATTCCTACTTTCGTTTTACTTTTTATCGATTTATTTTTTATCATCAGTACTTAATTAAATCAATAATTTGAAAATACTTTCACCGAAACACATTTATAATAAATTTTTATCAATATCTATTAATATTAAAATTTTCACCCTTAACAATAATTCGTAAATTTTAGCTTACCAATTGAAGTGGTTATTCACACTCTTTACCATTATCCTTATTAATTTTCACCATTAGTATTTCCAAATTAATTATACACATTTTTCATATATTTAACATCTGCAGCTCGGTTCTGAATTTATCTTGGTGAAGTTCTTAGCTTAGCTAGTCCCAAGGTGACAGTTTTTATTTCGAAATAGTCCTAGAACTCAGTATCCCAATTGGAGATGACACTAGATGACAGTCTCTCATAAAAGTGAATTTCCAGTCAATTAAATTCAAAACTTCGCACGTTGTATTCAACAGACTATTCCACTGCACACAGCATGTTTTCGCAGAATTTCTCGGGATATTTTTATCCCCAGGTCAACGATTAGTGAAAATCGACGTTTCACATAATCTGAAAATATTTTTTCACGAAATCTCTGCCACGAAACTTCGGAAGTTCACACATGATTCGACGACTGAAAAATATTCAAAACTAACACTGGTGGTCACTCCGAAGTAAGCGACATCATCTTGACTTAATGTAATCCGGAAATGAAACTCCTTTTTGACACAAAAATTTAAATTTCAGATTCAATCAAAGTTCACTTCGTGGGAATCCACGGGATTTGTACGCGACACACTCAGCCCAATATTGTATTCCAGTAAAGTTATCAATGTCACATGGTAAGATAGGGGAGTTTTTTCTCCGTTGAAAAGGATTGATGGCGGCTCAACTCACTGTCTGTATCCGAGGGGAGGTATTCCAGCCGACTTTTGTAATAGCACGGGCGCGGGCCGACGAAGGAAGGCCCGAGTGGTATTTCTTTTTAGGTAAAGATGGATGACTTGTCGCCCGGCCGTGCATCACATGTTTAATTTCCTTTCCCGCTTTTCATCTCACCCTCGGACACATAAAACACCACAACGTTAATTTAATTACATCTTTATTAGACGGCGAATACGTCTTCTCAAGGCAGTTACAAAATCCGAAAAGCGTTACATGTACCCTTCATGTGGTTTATATAAACTTTGTCATGTGATCATCATCGCGATTAGGGATTTGCTGTTGTCGATAAGTCACATGTGGTTTTATATAATCTGCGCAGAGCTTATCTAAAATATTGGGGACGCCGCGCCTATTTGAAAAAGGAAGCCATTTAATATTTTCTCTCGAGGTTATTAGATTTTAGAATCAAAAGCGAAATTTAGTTCGTACGCCCAAGGGAATTTAGAATAATGTTAGATTTTAAAATGGTATGGGGTTTTTAATGTTATATATATATATATATATATATATATATATATATATATATATATATAAATACAACGGTCAATGTATACAATTTATGTAATATATATATAAAGCGTAAGGGATATTTTTATACACAAAATAATGTAGAAGAAAATATTCATATTAAATCTAATAGGACATACTAAATAATATAGTACAGTTAATATAGCACAGTTTGAGGAACATATCTTTTACTGTATTTTAATATTTTTCTGGATAATATCCAATCGTCTGCCGCATTAGTAAGAAAAAAAATATTTTGTTTGTCTATTTACTTGTTATGCACATGACGATAAATTTATTTAAAGTACCAGAAAAAGAAATCACGTGATCAGCATTTAATAAATTAAATTCTAAAAATGAATTTTAAAAATTCACCAAAAATCAGAAAATTGAAGTAAAGGTTCGAAAAAGATTTCATTTTAAAGGAATTTTTAGGATCTTTCTCGTGATATAAATTTTATAACCCTCAAATTATTATTTTAAATGCAAACTTAAAAAAAATTACTAAAACAGCTTAAAAATTTAATTTAAGAAAATCTAAGAAGAATTTTTCAAAAATCTTTCTTACTGCACCCCTACACTATAAGAAGAATCACCATGCAAAATTTCAGCCCTTTAGGTCTAACGGTTTGCTATGTGCGTTGTATGTCAGTCAGTTGCGGAACTGTTTTATATATAGAGATAATCGTCGTAACATGGGCGACATCTGCTCTTAACATTGCAGGCAATATTTTAAAATTTTTTTTAGATTTTAAAACCATGTTAAAGTAAAAAAAACTGTGTAAAAAACCGATTCTTTTTCTTGGACCGTGTTACTTGAAAACCGTGCAAAAAGAGAATCAGATGTATATGCATTCAGTTCAACTTTTTTATCATTAATCATTTATTTCACCTTGTAAGTGTGTGCTTCCATTGACTTGCCCACATATATGGAATCTCGTGTGTTTAGTAAATGTTAACTGGTCTCCTATCTGAAACTATTACAGTTTTCTGTATGGAATTATACGTAAATTTAGATGGAAGAGGAGAAATTATTTGAGATCAAAGCAAGCGCAGATATTTTGTTACTTGAACAGAATACTACAAAAAAAAAACTTCTATGGTGTAAACAATTGTATACGTAATAATGTATGTTTTGTTTTTCTTTACGCTGGTGACAAACTCAAATCCCGTTTTGATATTTTAGTGGAAAGTAAAACCTCTTTAAAGGATAGAACTAAATATACTTTTTAGTTAGAAAAACAAAATACGTATAAAGAAGAATTGAAAAATAAGTCATTGAAACCCCCATTAACTATTCTTTGCAAAAAACATTATCCGTACGTTTTCCATAAAGTTTTCCCGTTATTTCTATACATATAACACCTCATATTTAATAAAGGTACGAAATATTTTGTAAATTTTTTAAAACAATGTCAAATGTCTTTAAATTAAGGGATCCATTCCTTTTTCATGAATGCTATTTAGGTAAAGTAACAGTAAGAGTTATCGAAATTGCAGCTTCATGCACTTGATAAAGAACACTTTCTTTATACACAATACATCTCATTAATGAACTCCATTTGGAAACAACAGGACTTTAGGAAAGATCATGTTTTTGAACTATCAAAAGTTCTATCATTTTAATATGAACAAAGGTATAATGAGTAAAACCAAACTACGTATTTATCTGATTCCAATAATATGCACTCCTTACATAGCTTTCAATTTCGCGTAATAATAGTTGCATTGTTTCTGACAGAAAGGGTCATATATTCCATATTTAAATGAGCTACGTATTTTATATTTATGCTCCAGTTTAAATAAAAGTACGTAAATTATTACTGTTCCAAAATGGTATCAAATTTAATAACTGATACCAATGTTTTCAAAATAAATATCGATTACAACGAGAGATAAAATAAACTATTCTTATATTTAGTATTAGAAAGTATTATATTTTAAAATAATATGTAAACTAGTTTGTTAGTTTTATTGGTTGTAGTGTTTTTATAAGGAATATGAAAAGTTGCTGTGATAGCGTTTTCAATTGCAACTTCAAATTATTATAGACTTTAAATAATTCCTATTTTAATAATGCAAGATATCGTTACAGTGTTGAGCAAAAGCATGGGAAATCGCCACCTAATCAGCATATATATAGCAGCGCCTGACAAAAGGATAGGTGAGAGAGGGCCAGCAGCCAGAATCGACGAGATCAGCGAAGGATTGAGGCGAAGCTGACCCGGGTGTTGATCGGTGCGGGTTCGTCTCTCGGTTAAAGACTGAAAGACTCTTCGTAAATATTGAGAGTAATCTCTCGGATGCTGACTAAGAATAGTCTAATTTAATTGTATATATTGTATATAAGTTTAATATAGCTGTATATATATATAATTCTGTCTTTCGTGTGTTTGTGTTCAACTACGGGGACGTTACATTATCAAACAATTTTGAAACATACCAATACACACTACCAAATGTTATAAGACATTTGACGCTATGAACAAAATAATACTAAATTTTTTAGCATATAAAAATACCTTTTGAATTATTCTCAACAAGACTGTTAAATTTTAAAATATATGTCCAAACTTCAATCTAATTGTAATAAAGAAAAAGTTGCTATGACTATTTCCAAATGTATTTACAGTAATACCCCGAAGTTACGCGATAGGTGGGACCGATAAAAGATCGCGTAAGTCGGGGTACAACTTTGTATATAAATACATATAAATTTTGTCTAAATTGGGACCAAGAACTTCCAAAAACACCAGTTTAAAGGAAAAATATTGTATCAAAATTAAAATATTGTATTACATATTAATATTATACATATGTTCAAGATATTAAAGAAAATTATACTGATGGTTTAAAAAAATCCAATATAGTTGTCTGCTGTATAAACGCCTTTTTTTTCTCTAGAAAAGTTTCTTCATAGTATATTAACATTTTTTTTATTCTCTACTTTGTCGTGATCATGCGATCTCTAGAATCTATATTCTCTAAAATATGTAACCTTTTATTATTGGGCTGAGACCCAATAATAAAAGGTTGTAAAGTTTGTAATTTGGCTCTGTAAAGTTTGTAATTGTCTTTAGGTTTTCTTGTGGAATTGTGTCTGAAGTGTCGGATTCTTCAGTCGTGCTTTGGTCGCGTATCTCTATGAGATCATCGACTCAAGATGAGAATCCATCAGCTTGTAAACATCATATCCACTGACTTCCATATCGAATTGCCTGGCAAGATCGACAACTTTTTCTATCACACGAGCAATAGGATCAGTTTCAGGCGTTGTTTCCTTATAGTTTCTTAAAAACATTGGACAAAGTTTCTTCCACACACCATTTAAAAGTTTTTCGAAAATTTCATTCCAGGATTTAAAAAAGTTTTATTTTTTTATTTATTTATTACAAATGTCCGGAAGATTGGCTATGACGCCATTTGTTCACAGTAAAGGACGAGACTGCTGGCCATTCATTTAAGGGGGCACCCTGTAGGTCGCCAGCATTACCCCCTACAAACCGGTCCCATAATTTAAAACAGAGTCAAGTGACGAGACTGGAACACTTGACCCCTCACCTCGAGAGGTGAATATTTAAATAATTACAAGATAAAAAGAACTTTTTATATACCATGTTTTTAAATTTTCTGTTGAATCATATAAACTTGACAATTCTATGTATTAATAAATTTTTTTTTAAAATTTTTTTGATGAACTATCCCACCAACTTGAAAGAAAATGAAGTTAATTGGAAGTTAACTTGCATATAACTTTTCGTTCCCGTTCCGGCCAATAGATGGCTGCACCAGTCTACTAAACGTTCCAGACAATAGATGGCTGCACCAGTTTACAAAACAAAATTAACTGAAAATAATTGCAAATTAATTTAATTCTGCTTAAAGATGGCTAAAAGTATTTAAAAAATGCATTGTCATCGTGTTCTGAGCTATTCTAAAAGTTTCAAATGTCTACCTAGTCGGGAAGTTAGTTAAAAATCAATTGCAAGATTTGTATTTGACAAACACACAAACACATAAACAAGTAAGCAAGTTAATAAAACATGATAAAAAGTGAAGAAGAGTCAAATCAAGGACC
The DNA here is from genome assembly GCA_907164885.2 of Dolomedes plantarius. Classification (NCBI taxonomy): domain Eukaryota; kingdom Metazoa; phylum Arthropoda; class Arachnida; order Araneae; family Dolomedidae; genus Dolomedes; species Dolomedes plantarius. The sequence continues at coordinate 12,880,210 of OU015501.1, forward strand.
GCGTAACTCCAAGTTTGCGTAAGTCGGGGTATTCTTGTATGTCCTGTATAATGATTCATAGGTGCAAGTTTCCAAATAATAAAATTTTTAGTCAAATTTAACTAAATACTCTTATCTTTAAAATTTATCACTTATATCAATTATTTACATTTAGTTTAGATCAGAGAAAGCGTTTTCGAAATTAAAATATTAAAAGCGGTAGTGTAAAAGAATAAAATAGCTTGCATAAACCCAATATATATTTTATAAAATAAGTATACATTCACATTTGGAAGTAGCCGATAAATGCAACGATATCTGCTATGTAATTTAGAATATTAAAGTTTTCAGATAAATTTTAAGATGTAGTATTGCATTTGGGAGTGGGTTAGATAATCATTTCTTTTAGAAGTGTTTTTAAATTTTAATGGGCCACTCAGAAAATTAAATTAGGAGAACAATTAGAGGAAAAGGACCATAAAATTCAAGCTAGTCTTAAATTCATTTTAAATTTTTTTATTTGAAAAAATAATGAGTTTTACTTACCAAAGATTATCGTCTTTAAAAATCCACATTTCTTATTCATTCATTGATTACATCGCAGACCCTATCGAAATATCCAAACATTACAATATTTCCAATAAGCATGGAATTCTGCTTGTATAATTGGATTACCCATCATTATACATGCAATTTGCCACGGTACTTGTTTGAACGCAACCTAAGAAACAATCTCTAATAAGTGCACTTCATATCGTAAGGACAATCTCTTCTGGAACTATTTTTTTTTTTTTTTAAATGCGGAGGCACTTGTCGCGAAAACATTCGCCTATAATTCTTCACCGAAGTTTTGCTGGCCACTTTATTATGGGGGCGCCAAATAGGCGGACCAACATTGCCCCCTATGAAGGGACGACACAAACGGAGGCATTTTAGTGGCGCTTCGCCAGGATTCGATCCGAGCACCCTCAGCACCGAAAACCAGCGCGCTGTACCACAAGGCCGCCACGGCCTCACTCTTCTCGAAATATAAAAATGATTATTTCTTCAGCTGTCAAATGACGCTTACAGTCGTTCGAAATGACATAAAAGTGCATACTAATTTTCTTCAGCTATAAATGGATGTGAAAATCGTGTCGTCTTTCTTAATGTGTTCCGTCAATTAAAGTATCTTCTGTTTTCTATACTGTGGAAAGGAGAAAAACTCTCCAGTTCTTTGATTTCACGCTTATCAGTTTCCGTTCCAGGCGGACCAACATTGCCCCCTGTGAAGGGACGACACAAACGGAGGCATTTTAGTGGCGCTTCGCCAGGATTCGATCCGAGCACCCTCAGCACTGAAAACCAGCGCGCTGTACCACAAGGCCGCCACGGCCTCACTCTTCTGGAACTATGAAAATGATTATTTCTTCAGCCGTCAAATGACGCTTACAGTCGTTCGAAATGACATAAAAGTGCATACTAATTTTCTTCAGCTATAAATGGATGTGAAAATCGTGTCGTCTTTCTTAATGTGTTCCGTCAATTAAAGTATCTTCTGTTTTCTATACTGTGGAAAGGAGAAAAACTCTCCAGTTCTTTGATTTCACGCTTATCAGTTTCTGTTCCAGGCGAAACAATGCAATGCTCCATGACACATTTACACGAAAAAGAATTCTAAGCGCATACTTTCTACGTAAAGATATGCAGATTTTGAAAATCTCAGTCTGGGAGGAGAGAAAAATCTCATTACCTAACAAAATGAACTCAAGTTTTGATTCCTTATTTTTAAATGCATTTTGATAGCTCTTATTTTGTTTCCGTAAGAAATGTCTGAAAGCCTGTCATTATCCCTAATGAAATCGGATTATGTCTACGAATGGGCTCATTTAGTATTCTGTATTATTTCAAGAGCTCCGTTTTAGAATTATTTAAATTTAACAGGAATATAAAAATGTAACATCCTGTAAAATGGAGGGAATATTGACATGTATGTATAAATGCGTACTTATATACACAGAAAGAAAAAAAGATTGAAAAGGCATAGTGAAAAAAAAATAGTAATTTATAGTTCACACAATAAGTATAAAAACACTTGACTTCAATGGTCAAGAAGAGGCGATGTTTCGTTTCTGAATTTCGTACAATGTTTCTGTTTCGTTGTACATATAATGTTCATTACTAGTATGTTGAGCACAATGAAAGAGACCACATATGACACATACCCTCAACTGATAAATCCTAACCGCATTAATTTTTAACTAGGTTAGGGACAATCAGTTCATCCAGAGTGTGTAGTGATGTGTACTTTCTAAAGCTATAGGATGCTTGAATGACATGCATTTTCGAAGTTTCTGTTTATGCGTGTATAAAAACAAATCGTTTATTGCTTGTTTGAATGGAACAAATGCGCGATTAATATGTTGTGATGCTGGCAGGTGGAGTGTTGAAATTAAGATATTTGTTTCTAAGATCATATCAGCGTGGCAGTTGACAAAAAATAATTCTATCCGCAACATGTAAGAGTAGATAAATTCCTTTGTAGCAAGAACGAGTATAACAGGGCTGTAAAAACAAATTAGACACGCTACCGATGAATAAGTTCTGGAAAGTCCGGCGACGAGAAAAAAAATCTGTCTCTCGAACCATTCGGAGCTGGATATCACACTCGCATTTCATTTTACTTGCTTTTTATCACTCTCGTTTTTCACGTCTGAAGGTGCATTCAAAGATCCCCGACAGTGGACCATGCAATAAAGGAGAGATACCATAGAGTTCATCAAACTGATCTCACTTTTAAGAGCAAATGGACGAATACAGAAGCGGCGTCAGCCGAAAGACACTTGCCAGAGCAATTGTTTACAAGTACGGAAGGTTCTGATGGTTTTCAAATGCTCTGAGGGGTATTTTCAGACCACCATTTAAGTTCGCTTGCTGTATTTTAGAAAGAACAGAAAATGCTGCACGAGATTGCAATCCTTCAGGCAGTATGACACGCAAATAAGCATGTCTCAACAAGATAATGCTCCCATTCATCGATAAAATGTAGTGATGTAGTATTTTACAGAACATGCTGTGTGTCATGGACATACCGCTGGCAACACTGAATCCTACTGAACATCTTCGTAAGGTTTTAAAGCTGATCGGTGACCGAAGTCTGCGGAACCAGCGCCTACGAGTTCAAATACTGTGGTAGACGTGGGTTGTGGCGAGCATTACATTACAAGTATGTCCATGTTTCTTCATTTTGAATGTTGTGCTCCACTTTAGCCAGTTCAGTGCGACCTACATTGACTTGTAATGTGACGATCAAAGAGATCCGACAATCCAGTGAAGCACGATTGCTCGACGTGAGCGGCTCGACTCGCCGCCTGCTTTCAGGAACTGACTACAGAATGCTCGTGTTATATTACATTACATTATGGTGCATATACATTGGTGCAGAGTTCTCTGCATGTGCCTTGGGGAATCCAGTGATTGATGTTCACTCTGTACTCTGTATATGCTTGGATCGCCTTCTCTGGCGGTCCGGATACATAGCATCAAAGAACCCGGGGTCCCGGGGGTCAAATGGTGACAGTGGGGGCGGGGGACACTAGATCAAGAAACACGAGGGACCTTGGGGGCTTATCGTGACTAATGTGACTAATGTTACCGTGACTAATGTGATGGCAGGAGTCGGGGGTCTGCATCCAGAGAACTCTGCACCAATGTATATGCACCATTACACGTTTCGTTATGCCGCATTTAGACATTTGCGAGCGCGCATCGACGTGAGTGACCGTTCTCCCATTCGCCCTTTAATCCCCCACCCGTTGCCATTCTCCCCTTTGACTCGTGCCAGAAAACCGCTGCCGGAGCGCCACGATTGGCGAGGAGAAACGACGAGCACGCCGTTTACACATTCGCCCCTGCGATTCGACTCGCTAGCGCGACTGTGTAAATGCGGTGTTACAAGTGAACCGCTGCCTTAAGAGTGCGTGGCGAAAACTAGGAACCTACTGTGCTACATCAAGTGCACGTGGTTGTATATTGTGTTCATTTCGTGCGTCCCCATCTATATTTGTTTATATTTTTTCATTCTAAGTAATGCGTATGGGAACATTAAAGTCTATCTCCTTGGTATGTAGTTATTAACAATACAAATACATTAGGGATTGTCCCTTATACAGTAATAAAAAACAGAGATGAAAAATCTTATTAAATGATGCATTATTTGGTCGTATTCTTCACGTGGATGAAATTATTTCTTTTGTTCTGAAATTTTAAGATCAATATTCAACATGTAGGATGAGTATTAAAAGAGGAATGCAAAAAATTATTTTGGGATTTATTGTACCTTTACCGCTTTCTTGTCGATTATTTTAGAACGCTCTAATTACTGTCTGAGATTTATAAGGCTAACTAATTTATTGAATAAATTCTATAATCGATATTTAATCAAGCGTGGTCATGATGACGTAAAAATTATGAACGCCATCATATTTTTATAAAAGATTTCTGATATATTATATATATTGACTCTCTTAGCTAGAAATTTGACTCGCAGTTTACGAATAATTAGTTGATCTGTTATTTGAATCCGATCTTTTCTCGAGAAAAGGATTCAAAACGTATTTCTTCAATACATTAATTAGTATCGGTTTAATGTTCTGGATTTATTTCTGGATACAGTTCATTTCAATCAAAAAGGGATTTTGCCTCTAACGTTTGGAGTCTAATAAATGTGCACTTCTCGTTTACGTATTTATCATGGATGTCTAATTCACAGTGGTTGCGAAACTGTGGTTCGCGGAGTACTTAGATGATAGTTAGAGGTCCTCAGGTGATTAAGAATGGATATTTGGTTGGATGGTTTCGATCATCTTTTGTAACACAATGGTTAAACCTCTTGTGATTCAGACTATCTTCAAAACCAGCTTTCAGATACACATAAATGTTAAAAAATAAATATGACGATTTCTGAGTAAGATGAAACTACGAGGGCACACCTTAATGTTTATTTGCAACCCAAACAACCTTTCTGAATTTAGTTAACAGTGAGAAATATTTTGACAGAAATACTGAGAAAATCTCTGCAGTATTTATTTCTCATTCGTTCATTCGTAAACGAACTCACTATTTCTATAAAATGAACTTCGTAAGAGACTGAACAGCCAATGAAAACAATTATTTTATACATCAAATTACTTTCAGTCTTTATCATAAAAAATTTCTACATTCAAATCATCATCAAAAAATGCACTGGTTTTATAAAAAAAATTACTGAAGAAAAAGAGTTGCTCATTATGGTTCTTTAATTACAAACTAGAAACAATTAATAAAATATTTTTTGACACAACAGTTCTTAATTTTTTGAAACTTTATTGTAAGAATTCTCTTTCATAGCTCTTTTGCCAATGGACAGAGTTGAAGAACTTTCTTATTAGAAAGTATAGTAATATGGTTCTTCCCACGACAAGCTTCTCTAGTCTGTAGGCAAAAATCACTGACGTGTGGATGATTTGATTTTGGGTCCTCAAAAAAGAGGAATAAACTTAGCAGCAATAAATCAAAATTCGATAAAGAAATGTTGCTTTTATTTAACAGTGAAAAAGTAAAAATTTTAATAATTAAAAATCTACCATTCATCTGAAAAGTATGAAGGTAGCTTGATTTGGAATATTTAACAACTGTTTGGTGAAAAAATTTTTTTTTTTTAAATCAAGCCAAAGACGTAATAGTTATTACAGGAACTAGTTATCACTGTAATACGTACATCTTATTATATTGAAAGGAATAGATACACTAAACCCATGAAAATGATACTTCTTTTGTTAAAACATAGGGCGCGGCAGTGGAAGATCTGCAAATACTTGGAAATAAATATTTAAATATTACCAGTTCGGCATACAAGAAAGTCTTTGATCTCAATTCAATGAAAGTTATTGCTGTGTTTTCAAAAAGGGGGCGGTTTTTGCTTACGTTTGTTCCCAAAACATGAACAAAAATTCCCCCGTAACAGAGAAAAATGGCCAAAAATGAGACTGGAAGGCTAGCTAACCAAGCACGAATGCATAGATAACTGGTGGCGTGTTTCATTGCAGATTTTCTTTGGAAGCCGAATCAAGCAGAAATTATCTCACTGAAACGAGAGAAAATTTCTATGATCAGCTATGATTTCTCACTGAAATTATAGCTTTTTGACAAATTGCGACTGGAACAACAAAATCTGATTAGTCCCTACAAATGAGCCAATATCAGATAACGTGCCAATATCAGATAACGATAAGATCCTAAATATTATTAGATAGAATGATTTGCTAGGTATTGCTGCACATATTTGCTGAGAGAAATTTTCTTCGGGCGAGATTATCATAATTATGAAAGAAATTACTCTTTAGCACATGCGTAATTATTAATGGAACTTAAAGATGTGAATTTTGAATGAGCATTACTAATAAGGCCCGCTTTATTCTAAAAAAGTATTTGTCAAAATAATGTATGGATGCTTGGTGCTTGCCATGACCTCAAATATTATCTGATTTTCGCATCCTAATCTGTACCAGTTTGAGCTAATGACCGCAAACTCCCATCAGCATTTTGCTTTGACCAACATATTGGTGCTCCCTTAAGTAATATATCGTACGAGAGAAGTGATTTCGTAATTTTCTACTTCTTCCTTCCAAATTCAGTATTAATTGCGTGATCCATCCTCAACATACACGCAAATGGACGGGATCCGAGTATACTGGAATAATAGCAGGAGTGGAATTTTTTATATCCGTAATACTCGTATACCGAATAGAAGGAAATTATTACAGTCAAGGTTAGTTCAAATCACTGTATATCCTTGTTGTATTCCAATGAAATAATGTTACTGAAATCAATTCATTGGCTCATAGTCTATTCTGATACATCGAGTTTATATTCCTAAAAACTTCCAACTTATGACCGGCATATATATCCCATATTTCCTAATAGGGGGTATTGTCCATTTTCCCAGTCTTCAAAATATTTGAACAGTAGGATTGTTTTATCTGAACAATTCTGTCTTTTCCTTGAAGAGCATTTTGGGGGTCTGTTGAATGTCTGATATTCAATCGCAGACTAAATCTGTATCAATGCATTCACGCTCATGCTAAGTGCATGTTCTAATAATTATTTTTTTCCTAAAGGTAGTAATCTTTACGAACCGAATCACTCCAAGTTGGATCCTCATACAAATAAAACATGTAGTAAAAGAGAAAATGGATTTCTAATTCGGTTCCCAAACATTATAAACATTCCTTGTAGAATTTTCCATTTATAATCACACTTTTTTGAATTATTAGGACATGGGAAATTAATTAATTTTTTTTCCAATTATAGTTAAATGTTTATAATGAGAACATAGAACGCTTTGAAAATTGTTTAAAAAATCAATATTATTCAACTACAATATATGTAGTCATTTGATAGCATAATCCGTTATTTAATACACAAACCTCTCTCGAATAGAATAACGGCATTGTGTTAAAATTTTAATTATGACAGGAAAAAAGAGTTAATTGAAAAAAACACGTTTTCAGCTTTGATAAAAATATTTTGATTTTATTTCTTCACAGTTAAATTAATTAACTACGCACAAAAAATCACCTTCACAGATGAAAAACAAATCCCACGGAATGGAATATTTTGTAAACTTTTGATGACTTTTAACAATTTTTGCGTGATAAATGTGTTCCGTGGTTCATGAAACTTAATCATTAACATAATTAAAATCCAAATCTTAGCGTTGCGAATTAAATATATGCGTAACATGTATTATCTTTGTTTCACCGCTTTAATCCCTGTGGAGATAACATGAAACAAATCTGATGTTGCTTATTCAAAGAAATTGCAGCCTTAATTGTCCAAGAAATTTAACATTTACAAAAAAAAAAAATATATATATATATATATATTAATGTATTTGATCCGATACAAACCTAAAGTCTAAGATGAATAATACCAAAAATAATTTGATATAAACATTCGGATTAATTTTTTTAAATGAGTTACTATGACTTTTAGAATAATCAACTAAACATACATGAAATAAGAATTTATGTTGTTGTTGTTGCTTATGCCCTCTGGCCGGAAGTATTCCAAACCAGGTCCGTATAGGCTTGCGGCTTCAGTCTCAGGATTATAATGGCACCACAAGGGTGAGATTCTGACTTATCCAGGTCCCACCTTCATTTTGACCTAGCATCCGCAGGGGCGACGTCTGAGGGGATCGTACCCCTTCCCATCCTCTTTGACCTCACAGATGGACTTTCCAGTCTACGGATTTAATGTGCTCCTATCAGGCCTAACACGAATGTATTTAATGTCGCTTGTCGGCACCTTCACCACCAAAACGCGCTACAACTAGGCTACGTCGGGTCCCAACATATAAAAATATATTCAGCGTCTAAGTAATTACTTCGAAAAGTTCCTTTGTAACGGGAAAATAGTCCTGTAATGCACGCTATAATACTTCCAAGCCTCAAATGTAAATGTCGCCACCATACGGATAGACTTTGCGTGTAGACTTCCATCGTACTTTCCTTTATTTAAGCAGAGAGAGTTTGGATTTCGTAGAGTGAAGACCTCTCCGTCTGATTCCCAATTTTGAACTACGTTAAGTCAGCTTACTTTTTTCCTCTAAATGTTTTTCAATTGTTTTGTACTGTGTAATGTAATCCGTCCCTTGTAACTGTGATTTCTAGAGTAATTAAACATGTTCTAAACTTTACCCCGAGATTTTCTTGATTACTTTTGGTTTAACACCAGTAATTACATTAATGACAGTCGCAGTCCTGATTTTTGTTTGAGAAGTTCCTGTCTAAAAATTGAATGTTTCACAAATAGAAGACATTAGCGCCCTTTACATGTACGCTCTTTCGCGAGTGCTTGGAACGTACGGGATTGCTCGCGGGAAAACTTGCAGTACGCTCCAAAGCAGCTTTCCCTTCCTCTCCGACAACTTCATACGTGCACTCAATCGCGCAGGATTGTGGTTTCACGCGGGAAAGAGCGTACGTGTAAAGGGCTTTATTGGTCAGGCACCTGATCTGGCAGCTGCTGTTATCCAGGCTTTTCGTTCTATCTAAGACTTTCCTTCTGCGCTATTCTTAGACACGACAACAACAAGAAATGGATGGGAATTGTGTTTTAATATCGACGCAAATACTTCCCCTTATTTTTCGATATTTAACTGCTGAAATGATCATTCTTAACGATATTACTGTGAGCGAGTTCCAAATTTGTGACGTTTCTTCTTGAGCTAAAAGTTTCGCTCATTTCCTCGCAGCTGAAATGTCTGTTATGTTCATACTCTGGGGAGATTGCTTTTCTTTTGACATTCCTTAACTTCCTTTCTGCGATGCTATTCATTGAAGTACTATGAAGATGCGAATATATTTCAAGTTTTAAAAGCTTTTCAACTGCTGTTTTTATCAAGCGGTTTTTTATTCTTGGGAATCAAAAAACCTTAGGATATTCTCTAAAAATGAGTTTCGTTTTGGCTTGCTGTGTAGGCTTTCTCGACCCTTCTCTTGAAGACGAACTGAATTTGTTTAGCAAATTCAAATTGAGCTTAATTTTGAACTCCTTTTACATTTTTTAAACAAGTTTTTCTATTTACTAGTTTAGAATTTACAATTTTTAGAATTTACAAGTTTTCATATTTCCTTTCTTGTTTCAGAAGTTTTCCGACAATAACAGAACAATTCCTATTGTGTTATTTTATCTTCAATTTGAACTTTATTTAAATTAATCCATTCAGTTACAGCTGAAAGTTGACTTCCAAGTGATAAAGATATTTTAGTGATGATTTTCTAATAACTCGGTTGATCAACTTACACTTGTGTAGAATTTAAGTCCTTGCGTGGGAATTCTTTTATGTGAGATATAGAGACGAAACAAAGAACAGGTCTATAGTTAGTCTCAACTTTTTATTATAGTATATTCTTTGAGGGACACAGATCACAAATGTAACATATAAAATGGTTAAAAAAACATTTATCTACCATGACAGAACCATTAACGATAACCAAACTCTGTTGGCATTCCAGTTGGTCTCTCGCAACTTCTTTGTCCTGCTCTGAAGTTCGACTCCAACTGCCTCTAGAACAGTGGTTCCCAACCGGTGGTCCGCGAGAGCCTCGGGAGTGGTCCAGTAGCATATATAAAAAGTTGCCAAATAAATGGGGATTTTGAAAGTAATGTTCACTGAACTAGATAGGCGGAATATATCCGATGACTATCAGATGTTGAATTAAAATTTCTTAAAAGTTTAACATAATTATTTTATTATTAGAATATGATACGTTAGAATGTGAGTACGTTAATCCTGTATCCCTTTTGCCTGAGGGATATTCTTAGCCCTCCATACCCCCGGAAGGTTCCCTCCCCCTTCAAGTCTTTGGGGAATGGTGGTGGTCCGCCCATGGCTCAATTTCTAGCTTAGTGGTCCGCAGAATTTTACGGGTTGGGAACCACTGATTTAGAAGATGAACACTTCGTCATTCTTTAATTTGGACCTTGAAAGTATGAAACAGGAAAACGATACGATTGTAGCAAAATAAAATTGTAGGAAACAATAAGACAGTACTTTAAAACAGAGTCATAAAAATAAATTCTCCATAATTCTTAAAACACATATCACTCCAATTTCAGATTTTTCCTTCAATATCTTACTAATTGACTGCAGTGAAAAATGCCGGAATGAACTTGACAGTGCGCTTTTGAAAATCACCCTGGTCGAAGTGGAATCCTAACTTCGAACAGAAAATCGTAATGACAGTTTTATAAATGGAGGTCGATTTCATTGTTTTGATTCAAGAGATTTCAGCTGCATAACAAAGGGAATTCATTTCCAGTGGGGCAGGAACCAGTTAAATTTGAATAAGTACATTCAATGAAATTAAAGAGACCGAAAATCATAAAAAAGATGCGTAACAAAGCATAGTATGAATATTTACGAAAAGTTTTCAAATGAAAGAATGTAATTTGATACTCATAGTTAGTTATAAATATCATCTTCTGTGATGAAAGAATTTGAAATAAATTCGATCATTAATCTCGTTAAAGATTCTGAGAAATATCCATACAACCAAGCGAAGTAATGAATAGTGATCCTTCAAAATACTCTCCATACCATTGAAAATTTTGTAAGGATTGGAGGGATGGTCGTAATTCTTCATTTTTCCCTGAAAAATGTTAAGGTACGGAATGAATTGTCTAGATCAGTGGTTCCCAACCGGTGGTCCGCGAGAGCCTCGGGAGTGGTCCGGCACCACAAATATAAGTTGACAAATGAATGAGGATTTTGAAAGCAATGTTCATTGGACTATATGGGCCGAATATATCCGTTGACTATCAGGTGTTGAATTAAAATTTCTTAAAATTTTAACATAATTTTTTGTTATTAGAATATGAAACGTTAGAATGTGAGTACGTTAATCCTGTATCCCTTTTGCCTGAGGGATATTCTATACCCCCATACCCCCCGGTAGGTTCCCCCCCTCAAGTCGGTGTGTGTGAGGGGGGTCCGCACATGGTTCAATTTCTGGCTTAGTGGTCCGCAGACTTCTGCGGGTTAGGAACTACTGGTTAGATGGTATCTTAATTAGTAGAAGTACTCAAGTTTAAAACTATCCTTGAGAAATTACTAATAGCTGTTATAGACATGTTCTTTGAATTATTAGCTTCATCGAATGGTTAATATTGCGCATATTTTAACTTCAATTAGGAAATTTATTTTTTGAACACACGATGTCATTTTATAAAGTTCTATGAAGACTCTTTCCTGTATCCCATTCCATTTCGATCAGTATCATAACTGAATACGACATTAATGCTTAGTGCACATGTGTATTTGTATGTTTATAATGTTCTTTGATCCGAGTACACATTTGTCAACTAAGCAATTTGGGAACGTATGAAAGAGGAAAGATTTTATGATATTAGTGCCGTTTACATGTGCCAAAAACCCGGGTAAAAGCAGGGTCGTTTCTTACTTTTTCCCTACGATAGGGAAAAATGCAGGGTGGATTTTCGATCCTGCTTCGACCCAGGATAAAACCCGCTAATTACCCATGATGCATTTCGAAGCTAGGAGTAAATAACATGGCGGATTTGAACTTGTGTGAATCCATGAAAATGCAGCTAAATGATCGATGGAAGTATCTGGAACCCCTTAACGATCGCATAATTTTCAAGAAAACAGTAGAAAAGTGCCTATTTTTTTCCGGAGGATTTCATTTATTTCTTGATCTGAACCATCCCCAATTACATTATAAATAGAATGGTACTGCCATCTGGTATGTAAAATAAGAAATAAAATTTCATTTCAATAAAATTTCAGTAACATTTTCATTTAAAGTGTTATGGTAAAATTAATAAATTTAATAAGTATAATCAATAATTAAACGTAACATTAAAATTTATTTATAAATTAATTATTTTAGAATTCACAGATAAAATTTATTTATATCTATTTATGATTTTTTATTTATACATGACTAAAAATTACTGAATCAAAATTGAAATCAAAATTACATTTTGATTTTATAAAAGGATTTATTAAAACAATAAGTATCTTACAATTAATCTTATAATTTAAAAAAAATGCACCTATCGATTGGAAAATTTTCTTTCCAGTCTTTATTACTTCAGGAATTTAAAATAATTTCTTCCCACCAAACAGAGCTTCGTAATTTTGCCCACATTCTTTGTTGTGGAAAAACTAAATTTAGCGATGAAGCCATAGATCGTACGATTATATCTAATATCCGCATCAATCTTCTAGTTCTTATATTCCTTTTTTCCTATCTATTTTCTAAATTCATTTTTAAAAACAACAGTAAACAATCGTAAGCGTTCTATAATTATCAACAGCGACTGACATATGCTGCATTTAAATAACAAATAGACGCAGACGTAATTGTGTTTTAGAAGAGGAGTGCATTGGTCGTGTCGACTTTATCTCCTGTAAGCAAGATATATGTAATCAAGGTGGGAGTGCTCAGTAGTTAAAATTTTAAGTAATGAATTAAAATATTAAGGTAAGAATAACGCGGGTAAAAGAAAAAAAATTAATAGTAAAGTTAAATTAAAACAAAAAAGTTAATTTTAACAGAAAAAATATAGACTTACAAGTTAAGAAAATTTAGAAGAAAAATTAGATAAGAATAATAATCCACAGAAAACAAAAAAGTAATAATATTAAGAGGCCCAGAAAAGCAGATATCATAAGAATACAAAAAATATTTTTGTAAGTTTTTCAATCTTTTTGGATTTTTAAAGTTTTATGATTTTTTTGTTGTTGTTATTTTTAAAATTTAAGAATTCGAGGTCAAAAGAACAGCAATTGGGAAAAAAAAGGCCTTCCCCAGGACCATACACTTTGTAACGAGATAAATGCGGAGTTCGAAGATGGAAAGCTAAAAATAGCAATACAGTGAATTCGGAAAAGTATGACACCGGCTGGGATCGAACCCATAACGTGATTTACAAGGAATGATGGTGTATGAGGATCACTTCCGCCGAATCATGTGACGGCCTTTACTTCCGGTAAGACGGGTAAAAGCAGGGTGAAAATGTGGTCCCATGTAAACGGGCTTCGAAGGTTTTCCCTATTAGCGGGTAAATCCCGGGTATTATTGTTGTCCATGTAAACGCAGCTTGTGTCACGATGATTTCGCGGAATACGGAAATGATACGAAGCGTAGATCAGAACAGATTTTATTCACCAGATTGCGGGGAACATCACCTTAAATACACCTCTAGATACTTCCCGACATTCCCACCGGAAGTGTGAGGAATATTCCAGAAACCTCTGGAACCGGAACTGAAATAAATAATAGATAAATTTACATACAGCTCGCATGCAGAGCAAATTAAAATAAACGATATTCTTGCACCCCGACAGCGGCTGCTTTCAAACCCGAGACCTTCAGATTAGACGTCGGGAGCAATACCGCTGAGCCACCGTTGCTTCGGTAAAATGTGGCAATATGAAAGAAATTCTAAGCGGTGGTTTTATTAAAACTATCATTTTATAATTGTTAGAATAATTAATAATCTAAATTCTTAATTAGTTTTAAGGGCTAAATAATTATTTTGCCAAATTATTTCAATCTGGCATATATTGTGTTGTAGCAGTTCGTGGCAATTCAATCAATCGTTGATTTATCAACTTTGAGAGTTGTTATCAACCTCAATGTACACTGGTGAAATAAATTAAGAGAATTTGCATATTTTATCGAATTTCATGAAAAGAACTGAACTGAATGTAAAACCACTGCTTCTAGACAAAAATGCAAATCTTGTACGTCAAATACGTAAGCGTACACGTGTGTGCAGACGGAGCCAGTAGAGAAACAGGCTTTATAAGCGCGCGTAAGTTAAGACGCATTTCGTTCGCTAGCACACCTCCGCGAATTTCTTGGTGTTATTTTGCAGCAATCGATTAATTTCAAATTGTAACAGTAAAAATGAGTAACCACCAACGTTTAGATGATGGAATGAGGTGGCGAATTGTGGGGAGGCTAGAAGCAGGCCAATCTCAAGTCCAAATTTGTAGAGAGTTTTAATTTAACGCCCAGCGTCATGTGTAACTTATGGAAACAGTTCCAGGATACCGATCCATCGAGAGAAAGCTTTGGCAAGGTCGACCAAGGGCCACGACGGCCAGAGAAGATCGCTATTTGTCGATTATAGCGAGGCGTAACAGGAGTGCTACAGCTTCTCAGTTCTCTCGTGACTTGTATGCAGCCACAGGAATCCGTGTATCAAGGGTGACTGTTTCCAAAAGACGTCATGAGAGAGGGTTGTTTGCAAGAAGACCTGCTGTTTGGGTCCCGCTCACTTCTACGAACAGGAGAATCCATTTATCATGGTGCAGAGAGCATAGAGATTGGAGTATGGATCAATGGGCGACCGTTCTCTTCACTGATGAGTCCCGGTTCAGCCTATACACCGATTCTCGCCGTACGTTCATATGGAGAGAACCAGGTACCCGCTACCTACCCTCCAATGTCCGCGAAATCGACCATTATGGCGGAGGAGGTTTAATGGTCTGGGCAGGCATCATGTTGGATGGCCACACAGCTCTCCATGTCTTTGAAAGAGGCACTGTGACTGGTGTGAGGTATAGGGATGAGGTCTTGGAGCCCTATGTTCGCCTTTTCAGGTGTGCAGTTGGCTTCATTTTAATGGACGATAACGCGAGGCCACATAGAGCTCTTCTGGTCGACGAATTTCTAGAGAGTGAGGATATTCGCCGGAAGGATTGGCCAGCCAGATCTCCATACCTTAACCCTATAGAGCATGTCTGGGACGCTCTGGTAAGGGCAATTGCAACTCGCAACCCCCCTCCGAAAACCATCCAGGGAATGAAAACAGCGTTGCTGAACGAGTGGGACCAATTGCCACAGGAAATGATAAACTGCCTTATTTCAAGTATGAAATCACGCTGCGAGACCTGTATATCTGTAAGATGGGACCATACCCCCTATTAACCCATCTATTAACCCATTTTTTTTTGTTTATTCTGCAACCGCTGTTTCATACCTCCCGACTACAACGAGCGTTACGCACGATCATGCGTGTGTATTGCAATTATTGAATGGTTATGTGTTTTGTATTGTATCGATGTATGTACATATCAAATTTCTTTAAAATCCGTACAGTAGTTCTAGAGATAATCGACCAAGTCTGCAAATTCTCTTAATTTCATACACCAGTGTAGAATACAGGGATTCACAGCAATAAATTGCACCAATAAATTAATTTTTTTTAGCATGTCATTAATTTTTGTTTGGGCTATTTTGATTCTAGCTCAAGTTTCGGAAAGTCTCTCAGTTTGCCCCCCCCCCTTCAACATATACATAAGTATTACAAATAACAGAAGGCCAAATATCAGGGCTGCCCAGAGATTTTACGGGGCCTGGGGCAAACTTCTGTTGGGGACCCCAAGAAAAATAAAAAATGGAAAGAGACAACAACACGCATTCAAATTAAGTTACTCATACTTAAAAGTTTATTGCATGAATGATTAACATAATTATTATATTTCGTTGTACTTCTCTCTTGTTATATTCTCCAATAAATATGACATCTTCCACCCACAAAGCTTTTTTGCTATCTATTTTAGTAGTTAGCACTGTCTCAAATTTATTAGAGAGAATGTAATTTTATAGCATTCAGGACTAAACAGTTATATTTTTCATTAAAACCAAATCACGTATTTTTCAGACGACAATTTTGGAGTGAGATAAATTTAATTAATCAATTTTTTTTTACTTTTTTTTTGGGGGGGGGGGGCTTTTTTCAGGGGATTATTTTGAATTTTGAAGTATGGTACAAGTTTCAGAATTTTCTTTTGGATGAAATCTAATAAATTAATTTTTTTAATTTTTGGGGCCCCTCCGGCAGTTAGGGGGGCTGGGGCAAAATGCCCCAGTTGCCCCCCCTCTCTGGGCGGCCCTACCAAATATATATTTAAAATATGTTTCTTAGTGATTAAGAATACAAATTTATGTTACATGCAGTCTGCTATATCCTATGTATATTTAATAGCATCATAAAATCGTAAAGTTTCCAATATCATTACTAATGACCATGAGAGAGCGGATTTTTATTTTTCCGGTGTGAAATAAAGTGTCTACTTAACAGTAGAGGGCGCCACTAAAAAAATGTTTTCCTTTACCAAAGATAAATAATGCTTCAATAATTACAACTAGAGAATGAACAAAAGCATTACAGATAATGGCAACGCGTTCACGGGATCTGAAATAATTACAGTTGCAAATTCCTTTCTAATGGCTACAAAAGGTTTCATATCAAAATATATTATTATATTATGCAAAGAACTATTGTGGGAAATTAAATAATGCTCTGAGAGATAAAATATTCACCAGGAATGTAGTAATGACATTTTTACGAAAGAAAGAACTATTGAGGAAATACATTAAGGAAATATTTATGATATTTATTTTTTCTAATTAGCCAGTTATTTTACCGGGAACATTTCGTCATGTTGTGTGCTTACATAGCTGTATCTAAAACTTCTTCGTAACTTCCAAGATTCAAAGTTTTTTTTTCTTCAACAATTTTCGTAATTATATTATCTTGACCACATAAAGCTGCACAATACATATTTTTTTTCACTTTTAGGAAGGAGTCCATGAAGGTTCTGTTTCAATTTCAAGTATTTTAGGCATCATTCCTAATTTTAGTTCAACGACGCATATGAAGCATTGTTCATCAAAGGTAAATAAACACTATGAAGTGAGCTTATACAATTTAACTGAGTTTCCTGTAATACGTAATGTTATTAAACTGAAAGGCTTACATACATTATTTGGAATAAAAGCTGCCATTTATGCGGTGATATCTAAAACATGCAAATTAAAGATAGGTTAGGACTCAAAATACAAATATCTCAATCTCATTATTTCGATTCACTGGATCTTGATTGTTGAGAGCTGGTTTTTACTGTATTTAGAGTAAAATATTGTTATTCTATTTACTTGCCAGCCACTCCAGTTAGTTAATTGTTTAACCGGTTATGTTCTTACGCCGAGTTTGGGTTTTTACTCTTTCCCTGTTGTTTACTGAGCCGATCTGAATTGCACTAGTTCTAATTTTGTTACTGATGCTTTTTGTGAGGTTTAATTTCTGTTTATTGATACTTTAATTCACATTTAGATATTTGTGCTATTGCCTCGGTTTTGTATGCCTCACTTTTTCAGACTTTTGACGTTAGCGTATTGGATGTCTTTTGTTACGCCAGGACAAGGTGATCCTCAATCTATCTACCTATCCTTGCTTTCGACATCTCCCGATCTACTTCATAAGCATCCATTGCTATGGAGTTTAGTTTTTGAAAGCCATGAACTTCGAAATACAATGTCTACATAATCAGGGTTGGTCTTAGTCATTACGGGGCCCAACAGCAGAATTTTCGGAGGGTTTCTTTAAAATACTAGTGTACATTAAATGATAAAAATTTAATGTGTGGCATAGCAGTCGAAAATATAAAGGCAGCCTTATTTCTTTTTTTTAAGCACATTTATAAGAAAACAAAAACTTAAATGAAGCTAGACAACAAAGATTTTATTTACATAACAAAAATATTTACAAACAAATTTTTCTCGATTTTTTATCAGCAAAATTCTTTATGATTTGATTCAGTTTTAGTTTCCTCCTTTCTTCATAATCTATAGAAAGTATTACAAGTCTCTCCTGCGATATTATTGACCTTGGGTATATTTTAATTAATTTTAATCTAGAAATTTTCATTCTCCCAACGCCACGATTACATGAATTATTCGAAATATTTTTAAATATATACGTAGGTACATTTGGAACACATTGCTTAGTGGTTAACGTTCTGTGGTGTGACGAAAAAAAAACAAAAAAAATTGTGCTGTCGGGGGACCCCGTCAGGAACGAAGTTCCTTACGTTATTTTTTCACCTCTAAACGTGATTTAATATGTACATTTCTATTGATAATATTAGAGTATTTTTGTCACGCCAAAAAGCGCAGCCCTCTTTTATTCAACCAACCAACCAACCAACCAACTCTCTCTCTCTCTCTCTCTCTCTCTCTCTCTCTATTTTATTAAAATTAAAAATTTTAATATAATATTAATTATTTTTATTAAAATTAAAAATTTTAATATATAAATTAATTATTTTGATTCAGATGTTACATAGCATAATTTTTAATCGGATTAATTTTATTATTTTATCACCAACAAAAATAAATTAATGATACAATATAAATCCCGTGTGAATTAAAACAATAACAAACAATAAATAAGTTTAACCAGAAAGACGCGATTCCATAGGGACGGTATAAAATCTTTCAAGTAAAGCATTTACAACTGGTCGAAGTTTATATAAACGATCATGCTGAGGGTCATCATGTGGTGGTTGTTTACTGTTGTCATTGAAATGTAGAAATTCTCTTATCTTTTCAAAGCGTTTTAATGACATACATTCTTTTATTACATCATTGCCTATGGCAGGTGACCAATATGCCCTAGTATTTGGTACATGTACAATAGACATCATTATACAAATACCAATGTATTGTTTAATTTTCAAATTCGTTACATTGACACACTTTTCTGGGTTTTTTTTGCACACTGTATAAATTTGTTTCTTGAACTATATGCTCAATCAAATCTTCTGTAAAAAGATAACTAAAAAAATGTAGAGGTGTGTTTAAATTCATAATTTCAGGAGCGAGATTCTCGTCACCTCGGAATAAAATTTGATCATCATTTAGAAGTAAATTAGTTTTTTTTCCAGTTGATTGCAGGCTTTGTTCTCCCTGTATTATTTCTATTAGTTTTTGGCATGTTCCCACCATTAGGCAGATCAAGAACATCGCTATTATCAAGCAATGATACCTCATCTTCCGAATCACTACTACCATAAAAAATTTCATCACAAACTTTGTTTGGTTTATAATTAGGATCACCTGTGCTGCCATCGCTTTCTGAATCAGATCCATCTTCACTATGATCACTCCACGATCTGTTCATAAGTTCCTCAATTTCTTTCTGTGTTAAAAACTTTCTTCCCGCCATTTCCTTAAAAAAATGGCGTAAGCACACCATGTATCATTTTTGATACGTAAAATTGAAATCATACTTGAATTTTTTATAAAAGATTAAAGAAGTATTTTATTAATAATTATAAAAGCTACGTACCTCTAAAATATATTTATAAAACTTTTAAAGATGTAAACTGACTTTAAAATACTGAAAATATAGCAAATACTAAGGCAGGTCTGGTATGAATTGAACGGCTATCTTTTACTGAGATCGCAGTTGTATTCCTGCTGCCATCTATACTACGAAAATGTAGCTAATAGTGATTAAAGGCTTTGCTATGATGTTTCAAAATTAATACAAGGTGCACAAGTGGATAAAAAAATATTGCTTTTGAATATAAATTGGAAAAATAACTTATATATCAAATTTGATACAATGTGCAGTGAAGGGTTTTAAAATTGCCGGTAGCGCTTGTGCGGGGATTTGAACCGGGGACCTCTGCAGTCCTGCGGAGCATCGGACTGCAGAGGTCCGCAGTCCGATGCGATAACCCTTCAGCCACAGAGTCCATGAGAGAAAGCTCTTATGAAGGGGGCATAACGCTTTTTCGTTACGTGACGATTCCTGCCAGTTCACTCTACTGTAAGCCGCGTAAAAGAACTTCGTTCCAAAAAACACAGCTATCCTTCAAGTAAAAACAATAAAAACTTTTATTCACATTTAAAACGTCGAGGGATACCCCCTCAATAGCACACATGTACACTATATAAAAATTAGCACATAAAATATTAAAAACGTAGATGGCCTTGCACCGAGGTTTCAAACGCGCGTCAGGATAATTCCCATCTGCCCACTTGACAGTTCGTTCGGCACTTTTAACCTCATCTCACTTTCCTTCAGTTCGTTCGTAGACGCCCACCATTTCTCCTTTCACTTCAGTTCGCCAAACTCGGAGATTCGCTCAGTCAATTGCCTAATTCTGGTCGGCTGTTTGGATGGACGTCACAGTGGGCTTGGGTTCCAATACCGAATACGGCCTGGTCGTTTTCGTCCAGGGAGCAATGCTGGCTCACCTATACGGTGCTCCCATAATAAAGTAGCTAGCGGATTGTCATAGGACAATGACAAGAAGTACCTACAGTCAAAGACATGTGCTTGACAAAAAGAAATTTGGAAAACTACTAACTCTATCATTTGTAGCAAGGAACTGTAGCATTTTTATGGGCTTTTCGAAACATGAAGAAGGAAGAATAGGTTTGAAAGCTTCCATTTCTTCGAGCAGCACAAAGACATCTGCCTTTTTGACTGACTTCCTTTAGCCATTATTCTGAGTCATTTTTACATCTGTTAAGGCATTTTCTTCCGATTGGTGCCTACGGCCAGCCTGTACATAATAACTCTTTTCTTGCTCAAGTTCAGAAATCTTTTCTATTTGAAGCAAAATCAAAATCAAAATCCATTTGCTCAACAAACGTGCATTCTCGAAGTTTAGATAAAGACACCCAAACATACCATTAATGGATTTTTCCCTTTTTAAAGGGAATCTCCATTCACTTGCCGATGCTAAGCTAAGAATTTTCGAGTCATCGATTAACACGTTCGTATTTTTGAATTCACTTTTCTCTGTTTAAAAGAGATCTTTAAATGCAATGCACGCGTATTAAAAAAAATCATATTTTCAAAATAAAATTGTAATGAAAACTTAATGCTCTGTAATATCTTATTTAACAACAGAAAATTTGAAAAGTACGCTCTCTTTGTTGAAACGTCTACCTTCGTAACAAAATTCGAAAACATGCATCTACTCATCAGAAAAGGAAAAAATACATTCCCATAGTTTAACATTGGGACTGCGATGTCAACTGTTGCACCATTTTAAATACTAAGGGAAAAATCGCCAACGTCATTTAAGGGTGTAGCCCAATTCCAGGCGTGAAGTACAGGCAGGGCCTGATTTAGAAAATTCTTGATTATAGGCACAACTCGGGATGGGGGCCCCCTAACACTGATGTGGGCGTAAAATTTCCAAAATTGACACACAAAAAAAATAATCATGAATCATTGTGAAAGTACCATTTCACCAAGAATTGGCTATTTGAAGCGTAGAAGCCTAGAACATTATCAAATGACAAAAAGCAATACAACATATTAACTTCATCATTAAAACACCAATACAATGCAACCAGAAAAATTTATTAATCCCTTATATACACTATAACATACATATGATGAACTATACATAAAACTATACGTATGATGAACCCATCAATCAAATTTGAAAGGATATATAAAAAATGCTACTAAAAAAGGTAAAATAAAAAAAATTGAATTGTGAATTTTTTCTTTTAAAATCAAAATTTTGGGGGGGGGGGGGCAACATTCGAGGCCCCTAGGTCCGAGCCTACTGGGCCTAATGGAAAATCAGGGCCTGAGTACATGAGAATATTTGTCTAATACCCATTAGGTGTTACCTTCATATCAAAAAACGTGTATTTCAATAAGTATTCTCTTTTATTTTCAGAGCCTATAAAGGCTAAGCATTTAGTTGTTGTATGTAAGGCGTTTTCCATGGAATAAAAAATACACGACACTCAAAATATTAATTCGAACTCTTCCATAACATTCTCTATATAACAAATGCTGCTTATAATAAATAATTATATTCATGCTTCTATATTTTAATAAAAGTTGTTGGACTTCTCACATTAAAATCATTTCCATAATAAAATAGCTGATATCTGATTATGCCGTACTCCCTAAAAACGTTACTTTTCGAATTTACAGAATTATTATTTAAAATATAGTTCTACCACACCCAATATCCACTTGTTACAAACTCTTTCAAACCAGTATCTTATAATTCTGTTTACAAATTTATTGTCCGATCCACCTGAAACATTTTTAACACTAATAACTCCGAAATAACTCTCAGCTAGATTTCCGATACTAAGACATTATTAGAATTCACCAAGTTTCGATCCGAGGTGCAAATTAGTTGATTTGCTTTAGAATGGCTATGAATCGATTTTGATCGTTAAATGATTTCGTACAGAAATTCCATTATCTTTACGAAGGTTCAAGTTTGTATTTAAGCTGATTATTACTAAATTTAGAAAAACATGTATGTTAAACCAAAATTTGGAGCTCGCATTAGAGCTGTAACTAAAATTTCAGTTGAATGAATGCACAGCTGAAAGGAAATCCGTTTGTATAGGGCTCTTTCATATATTTCAGCACAAGAACCAACGAAATCTTCGAATTCAATTAGGTATTTCATACACATGAAAATTTTTAATGCACACGAAGCGTACCTATTGGTTTGGTATTAGAGCTGGTCTTCTGTCAAATAATAATAACACGGATGAACATGACGAATGCCTTACAGTTTAGTACAAAATTACTGCGTGACCACTTCATTTGAAACCGCCAAATTAATGATACTTTTTCCTTTAATGAAGATATGTGTCATTCAAAAGGTTATTTGAAATGAATAATATACAAAAGTAAAAGGACTACAAATTCAACACATTCTTTCAATCAGGATATACACACATCTTTTAGAAAGAAAACTGAGAACTTCAGTGGGATTTCACATAATTATAACACGGTATTACATTTCCAAGTTTCTGCTTAACGATTTTCAAATGATATTGCTCAAATAAAACACTTTTGACAATAACAAACTACTCTGTCGATTTTTACCGAAATTTCAATTTCTGAATTTCTCCCCCCAAACTGGATTTTTAATTGTTGATCACTTTAGCCTTTGAAACCACTCGTTCTTTTACCCCTGTAACATTTTTTGAAAAAAATTGCTGGATATTTCACTGAGTTACACTGAGTTATGATTCGCAAGAAATCAAATCACGAAGTAGACAGTCAAAACTGAAAATCTTTGAAACTTCAAAGGGAAATTTTGCTATTTTTTCAAGTCTACTTGACAAATTTAAAATTCAGATTTTGTTATTTCTGCCTCAATATTTGGGATCTTTTCTAAAGGAGGCAAAATGAGTAAAACAAAGGTGTATGACTGTGCGTGGTATATGTCCATATGAAGAATAAAAGTATATAAGCTAATGCATTGCTAGAAATTAAACTTCCTACTCTGTTGTATCTATTCTGACATTTTACTTCGATCATTAACACTGATTTCAAAGAAGTTGGTGTAGGCTATTTTCTCCTGAAAAGGACTATTGAATATATTATAAAAGAGTGAGGAAAGGATTCTAAAATGTATTATAAGATATACGGTTCAAAGTTTTGGGTTCTGGAAATGTCTTTAGCTCCCCTGTGTTACTTTGGAAATGGACAAAAGATAATAAAATGAGCGAGAAATAGGTGTATCAGTTTTAAAGCTTTTGCTATCATCTATCTATTGATTGAGAAAAAGACAGAATAAGTGATGGGATCAGATTCGGTTTATGGTTCTATTTACTGTATATTTAGAACGATATATTGACACTATGTATTGATTACACAAGTATTACACAGCATGTAGCAGATTTTTTTTATTTCTTTGTCTGATTTGTCTGTCACCTGTGCAGACTATGTATTTTAAATAATTTAATTGGAAATAATATAAGTTGCCTAGTTTCCTCGTCAATTAATTGAGTTTGTGACAGAGTTATTTTATCTTTTTGGGAAAAATTTATATTATAAGGGAGTTCAAATTTCTCCGACTGACCCAAGTTATTCAGGAAGTTGACGTCATTCGAGCTTAAGCAATGATCTAAAAAATCACACGCTAACCGTACGGCACGGAAAGGCAAAATTATTATTGGCTAAGAGTCTGCGTTTAACAAAAATTGTTGGTATTCGGACTGTACTATGGGAAAAACCTTTAAGATGATATTCATGTATTCCGAATATCTTCTGCTGAAACTTTACCATGGAATAAGCATTACGTTAGTTTCAAGTAGATTGATGAGAGAACAACTATTTTGTTTGGCGCTTTGGGCTAACGAAAGAAAATAATCATTTTGTTATTCCGCTTTGAAAAGCCAATCAGGGAGTTGATGTTTCATGGAGAAGGCCAATTCGAACCATCTATCTCATTTATCGCCTACGAGCAGATCGCCTGAACAGATTGCGAGTTGACATTTCTGCCGGAGATAATAAATTAGTAACATTGTTTCCAAAGTTTCTGCTACGCTCTATCACATTAATTAGACACACACATATACTGATACCATCCAAATAACTGTCAGTCTCCTAAGAAAAGACATAGGGCCTGTTCACATAGGAGCCGTTGCGTAGCGTTAAGGGAAAGATGACGTTGAGACGAAAGTAAACCAATCATAGGCGTTAAAAATTTCATTTCTAATCGTTTGGAGGCCTATGATTGGTTTATTTTCGTCTCAACGTCTTTTCCTTAACGCAACGCAACGGACTCCTATGTGAACAGGCCCTAACTCGTAAGCTACTTGGCGAAATTCACCGCCTCATTTGGTTCACTAGATCGGATCATGGTCTGCATAAAACCACGAACCGACACAGAACCTTTGCTAGGGATGATTATATGCCATGACCAAGAAGTTGGGAAAGTTTCGAACCAGGCTTTAAATGAGAGATAAAACAGTCAGTATATGTATAATGATTAACTTGAGAGCTACCGAAGATTAATCTCTATATATTTCTACTGAAGAAGTCAAAATGACTTGTTTTCTACAAAGCATGTTATTCAAGAATCAAGAGAATTTCCATTCTGAGACCGTAAGGATGGAAATTTTTTGCTCCTCACCCATTTAAAATTCCTATAGAGTAACTCAGTTCAGCTAGTATTACAATATAACATTACAACATGCGTATGTTCAGTTTTGCGTAATATTTTCCCAAAACGTAGTATGTTTTCTGTGTGCAAGTTATCAGTGTTCTCTCCTCTCTGTGCAAGTTCTTATAAGCTTTAATTCCGTAGTAAATTATCATTGAAAATGCGATGCTTTCATGTAGAAATCTTTCATGATGCTTCGTTCTACATATTCTCTCACATCTTGAAAATGATACGAAAGGGGATGGGCCATGGCACGGAGCCTTTTTGAAGTTTTGTTTAGGCTGTTCCTCCAATATCAATTTCATTCTCCTGGTTTTATTTCACCTTCATCTTCGCAATCTGAAATGATTTGAATTTTATTCCCCTTTGCAAAAAGGGCAAATTAATCATCTTCATCGTTCATGGCCTAATATACTTTACTCAGCCTAATAGAATGTATTCCCGCTCATTATCTAACAGCTCATCCTCATCCAAATCGATATCTGAGAAATCTTCACTCTGGTTATTTCTAATGAGTTATGTAAGTGACATGAGGCAAGCTCTGGCTACCATGTGTAACACATTGTTGATCGGTCATGAGTCAACTCGTTTTCTCGTGCACAAACGCAGATGACCAGTAACGAGTTAACTCTAACACGAGTTAACTCGTCTTTAGCGGGAAAACTAATGATCATGACCGGTCAACAATGTGTTCACAGTCAGTGATTGCCAAATAAAGAAGTTTGGTCACTTGCATTGGAAACTGGGCATTTAGTTTAAGGATAGGGAAAAATTCCGTTCTAATATAAAATAGACACTATCACGTTATTCTTTCGTTACATGAATCAGTTAATGACGATATTGGTAAGACATAACCGTCGTAACGGACCTAAGTTCTTGAAAGTATTTTTCCTCATGAAAGCTTCTGATCAAAGTTCCTATTAGGTGGAGACTGGATCGGAAAGGGGTAACTTAAGTCGATTTTAATAAGAATGAGTTTACTTTACGGTTATAATTTCTCACGCTGTATTGTATATTTGAACTTCATCTCCAGTATTCCTCTCATCAGATCTATATAGCCTTCTAGTATTTCAGAGTATAGCCTTGGCATGACTTTATTCTCCTAAACTGTACGGGCTATATATGACGAGGATAATAACTATTTCGTTGGAATGAATAGAATATAAATAAACCCGATTTTTTTAGGTCAGTTCAAAAGTCGTGCTTTCATTATCTTTTTTTTGTTTTCTTTAACGTTTAAAAGAAAATTATGTCATTCGGGAAATACCATTACATATTAATGCAGTTAATTTCTAGAATTTTGAATGTTACAGTTTTTTTTCCTTTTTTAAATCTTTGTCGTCGCTTTTTAAGGTTACCACAGATTGACTCGCTAGTTGTTGGCTCGCGTTGGCAATAGCGACCCAAAAGTATTCGTGTGCGTATCATATTCGCACATAGTATTTATCGCTAGAACTGTTGAATGCTACGTTTAAAGAAAATGTAGGCAAAATACTTTCTACGTTTTTAACAATCTACTGTTAAAGGAATTCGATTATTCTTGATATGGCTGATGATTTAGAAAGCTTCAGAGAAGGTATTCTTTTCAAAAAAATTATTGATTTACTTAATTGCATTATTTATAGTGTAAGGGCTAAAATTTTTTATTACAAGCATACAAAAATAAGTTTTCCATTGTATAAAACCCAATTACGGTATATTTAACTGTGGGACTTTAGTATATTTAACAAGTTCTAATATAATGATTGATATCTATCTATATATGCATATGTGTGATACTTCTTTATGTATGAATGTATATATGTATGTACTTGCATGAATTACAGCCGAAAGTTAAAGGAAATTATAATAAGAACTCTTTGTAACGGGGATGCACTCTTAGATGTTTTAAGCTGCATATAATTATATTATACTAATATAGTTATATTATAATAATATGAACTGTATTATTAATCATGTAAATTTGATATTTTCTGCATAACAAAGGGATTCCTAATACTGGAAATTAACATAGAACTTCTGTTGCATTTGAGGTGCATCAAACATTTTATTGGCATTTTTTTTCTATTTCTTTGAAAATAATGAGGTAAAAAAATAACTGAGCCAAAAGTAAGTTTACTCTCAAAAGATTAGAATCCCTTTGATAAAAATACCTAACATATAAGAAGTATCTGATGACAAAATACCCAGAAGTGAATTCAGTCTTATTCAAAACCAAACACACGGACTAGGACACGGACACGGAGCAGTAATTTTCAACTTCTAGTAATGCAATTTCTCGTAACTTCTTGCACTGAAAACTAATGATTCAGTCTTAGGCTTTCAAAATACTATATAATAGTGCTATAGTATTATAATATAACTGAGGTATGAACCCAAAGCTTTTCTATTGAGTTCAACAAAATAAAACTCTCATTAGAAACTGTTTTTGTTTACTGTTTTTACTTTCAAATACAGAATAAATTTGAACTTAAAATACACAGAATATTTAGATGAAAATAAATGTTATGCCTAAGGCATATTGAACTGTTAATTTTCTATGGTATGTTAGTAGTATACTAAATACGGTGTTTTTTGCATTTATAGCAGAGGTAAATATGCAAAGTGCTTCAAATTCTGCCTCTTCTATCGAGGAAGGTAAGGAATCTAAGTGTCAAAAAAAGTCTTTCAAAACACCTACCAGAAGAGCTGAAGCTAGCAAAGTTAGTTAAGATTCTAATATAGTTGAAAAAGCTGGGCAACCATCAATAGATGTTAAAGCCTCCGTGCACCATGGTAATGCTAATGAATCTGAGTAACCATCAATAGCACATAGTAGTTCGTTTGAAGTACCAATTGGTTATGAGTCACAGGATGGTGTATCAGAGAACGATAAAGCTCAATCACGTAAAATGAGATCTGCCAAAAAAACAAACGAGGGGACAAAATACTGGCATAAGTTCTTAAGAAGAAAAATAGGTTTAGATATTAGTGCGAGACAGTTGATAGAAATAAATCTAAGGTTGGGTGAAAAAAAATAAGTCTGAACTAATAAGGCTAGAGTATGAACTATGTTTGGCTAAAAATACAGAGTATGATCCAAGGAACAGCGCTATAGAGAATGAAGAAGAGAATAATAAACTTTTTTTTAATTTCCAATGGTCAAGGTTACAAAAGACCACTAGACCACAAAAAATAGGATGAACAAATACAAACAAGTAAACACAAAAAAGAAACGTGGCGAGGAAAGTATGAACACAATAAGTCCCTTGCACGTCAGTAACGGTCGTATAAAGAGGTGTTCCCCAGTGAAGGGCAACGACGACGGTGGTCCGCATCCATCTCCTCCCGAAGTTCACAGAGTGTGCAGAAAGGAGCTGACACAACATGGATTCGATGTAGGTGTTTGAGGTGGCAGTCATGACCAATGGCCAGGTGAAACTCGGCAACTGCTCTACGTCTTGGCCACTTAGGAAGACCTTGGAGATTATTCCACCAGATATTTCAAGAATTTCTCTTTGTACTGATTTTGAGTGAAGTCCTTTATCTTTTTCTTGATTATCCGCTTGGCATTGGTAAGAGGGACAGCTTTCCTTGATGACTGTAGAATAGAAGCTCCCTGTTTTGCAAGGTGGTCTGCTAACTCATTACCAGCTACACCACAGTGTCCCGGGATCCACTGCAAGACAATTTCCCTAGAAAGCCCAGACTCTGCAGGAGTTTTTTACACTCAAGGATGTTAGAGGAGGCAGGAGTAGTATTTGAATTTACAGCAAAAATCGCCGCTTTTGAATCACAGAATATAACGGCCCTCACAAAACTGTTCAGAAGACAGTGCAACTGCGACAGGGCTACATGAATGGCAGCAACTTCACCATCGAAAGCAGTTGTGCATTTTCCAGTCGAAAAATAAAAGGAGAAAAAAGGGAAATGGACCCCGCCCCTGCGTTATCGGTGTCTCTCAAGACTTCCATCGGTATAGATATCTACCCATTCGGGTTCAGGGTATAGGGTGCTTATCGTTTCCAGAGCAAGCCTCTTAAAATCGCAATGTCTTGCTCTTTTTTTGGAAACCGCTTGGATGAGTTCAGTACGGATCCGGAAACCTTTGTCAATCGTTGGATCCAAAGGTAGGGCTAAAGGCTCGGGATCAAAATTTATATCAAGCAGTTCTTTTAGTTCCGTAACACCCTGCACAAAACCACGCTGGGACGTCAAACGCCTCACTGAGCTCAAAGAGTCTGCGCTCAAAAGAGGCAATCGGGTAATCGTATAATTTTTTCCCATAGTAGCAGGGCCCTCTCTTGAAATATATTTCTTAAGGGTTTGTTTTCTGTCATCACAAGCATTGCGTCGATCGGTGTTCTTTTTACGGCCCCCGTAATGATCCGCAGTGCCTGATTGTGGATCCTGTCAAGTAAATCAGCAACAGAGCCAGAAGCTGTAATCAGAGGCTCACAACAGTAGGTCATAATGGGCAAAATAAAAAGCTTATAAGTTAAATTTAAAGTATGGCTAGAACAGCCTCATCTAGAGCCAGTCAGTCGTTTTAAAAGTGTCATTCTTTTAGAGACACGATTTAGTGTTTTCCGTGTGATTTCTCCAGGATAGTTTCCGATCAAAGGTTACACCCAAATAATTGAAACTATCAGCAACCGGTATGATATGTTCTCGATACAGAAGATCGATATGTAAGGGTTGATGTGTCAATGAGAAAGTGACTGAGACTGCTTTGTCCAGGTTAACCTTCATATTATTTTCATCACACCATTGCTCCAAGACCCCCAAAGCCAAATTCAGGCCGTGACTAATTTTTTGTGTAGCTTGTCTCCTGGGAGATTCCATCCAAATCACAAGGTCGTCAGCTTAGAGTAGACATTTTATTCCAGGAATCGTTTTAAGTTGGTGGACAAGATTATTAATGTAAATATTGAAGAGGGTGCAACTTGATACTGCACCCTGAGGTAATCCAGTTTTTAGAACACCGTACTTGAAAAGCCTCTACCATATCTTACCTTACATATACGCTGACAGAGAAAACCACGAAACCATCTAAACATGTTGAGCTCAATACCAAGATTAACAAGTTTTAGCAAAAGTTTATCAGTCCATACAGAGTCATAAGCCAACTTGAGGTCAATGAAAACCGCTGTAAGTATTTGGCTTTTATCCAGGGCATCTTTGATATTCTGACTGAGAAGTGCCACTTGTTGGTTGGTAGATCTAAATTGTCTGAATCCAGCCTGTTCTTCTGCAAGGAGGCTATTGGTTTCAAGGAACTAACCGAGTCTTCTAGTTACAATTCTTTCCATAGTTTTTCCTAATATGCTGGTAAGTGAGATTGGTCTATAACTTTGCAGATTGTTTGGATCTTTATCTCTTTTATGGATTGGTATAACAATGGCTCTTAGACACTGAGAGGGGACAGTACCAGAGTCCCAAATCATATTGAAGAACTCTAAAAGAGTGTTTAACGCACAAGTGCCCAGATGCTGTAGGAATTCAGAGTGTATGCCAACTTCTCCTGGGGATTTACCACTTTTAAGGCAACTAAAAGCCTGAGTAAGCTCTTCCATGGGAAGGAAAGAATTGAAGATGGGATGGGGAGGTGTCTGTGCGTCAAAATTGTTGACAAGAGATTTTATTTCACGTTTTAAAAGTCTTGATGATTTTCTAGCGTGACTATACTTTTGATGGGTGTCAGTGAAATGTTTGACGAAGGCATTGGCAATTTCCGTGTCTGAGGTAAGTTTTATTAGCAAACAGAAAAGGTTGTTTAGGAGCGCGCCTAAGAGACTTTTCGTGCTCTACCAAAGATGAACATTACAGTACCTGAAGAGAGAAAAGGATCTTTACCTTAGTTCACCGCATCAAAAGAAAGCCATTCTATATCAAATCTATCTGATGTAAGGGTGACAGAGAAAAATGAGGGTTTTATGTAAAATTGTGGACAAGGTGAAAACAGTAGTTGTAATAAAGGTAAAAATTCTCATCGTTATGGCGGGAAAGTTGGATCGATTAGTAGATTAGGTATGTTCAGTGGAATAAATTTTCACAGGAACTCGATAAGTGAAGAGGCAAGTACGGCGTCACGTGCGCGTAGGTTGTTGGGTGAGGTTGGTAGAAAAATGCATGCTCGTTCTCCAAGCGTTCAACAGTTACTAAAAGCTGACCTAATGATGTGCGTGGAGAAAGCGCTTCATAGGGTCATTCTTAATTATAATAAGTTGTAGTATAATGGTTTATATAGAATTGGTTCATTTGATCAGAGCCTAGATGAAAGTTTTTGTGAAGGATTACATGAATTGTTTCAAAGTAATAGCAACGTTATTAAGTATGAGAAAGCAGTAAACAAATGTCAGTAATAATGTGAAAATAGCTAAAAACATGCTAATTGATCTAGTGAATGATGCTGTACAACAAGCGTACTATGGGTGGGTGTTAATGTTTTTTAAAGAGACAATAAGACAGTGCGATGTTCTCAATACTGCTAAAGAGTATAATGTAATTATGGAAAAGAATAAAGATATTAACGCTTCTGTCCAGCTTTTAAAAAGTGCAAGTCATATGGGGCCTGCTAGTAGTTTCTTGCTTGGAATGATGAAAAGATAACATAGGCAAATGCAGTCAATTAATGGATGGGTCATGGAGAGATAATTTGATTCGTGTCGTGAATGTTGATAGACTATGGTTTTTTAAACATTGAACAATATATGCTGAAAAGTATTGATCACAACAATAGATGGGATTATGAGAAGTGTGGCTCAGGTATCCAAAAAAAGGTGAATATATAGAAGATATGGGCAAATATTTACTGTATGAACTTATTCTAAATATGTTGTCAGAACAGCATTTTAATGCTAATGACGTAAACGACCTATTCAAATTTTTATATAAAGATCAATTTCCTGAAGCATTATATAGTTATGGAGCTACACTGCTTCAAGCTAAGATTGGTAATATGTATAAAGAAGATATAAAGGTAGCTATGAGATCTTAATCGTGCTGCTTCGGAAAGACATAGAGGGGCGGAATTTCCTATTGGAACTTTGCCTTTTAGAAAGGTTAGTCGTAAATTAGCCCATGATGAAATGAAGCGTTGCATTCTTAGATTAGAAGATTATATTAATAGCAGTGATGATTCGTGTGCTAGGAACAAGGGAAATGTAGACAAGGCAGCCGTGGAGTACTATACAAAAGAGTTATTTGATACAACATAATAAACAAAAGGCTGTAGTAATACTGAGATCAAGGGAGATGTATAAAGAATTGAGTAATCTCCAATCTCGAGTAGGACAATCTTTTACACTAAATTATATAACTGCAGCTCATTAGTTATACAATATCAAGGTATTAACTAAAACTTCGTCAACGTTTACACAATAAGACTCAAATCACTGCACAAACATGACTATTACACAGGAACGTATTTTATTCCATCTCTCACAGTCTCATTTTACAAATGGAATAAAAATCGTTTTCATTACGAAAAATAGTGTTGCCAATTTTATTCAGATAAAAAAATTTTTTCAGAAACCAACAAAACCACTGAGTCAGGAGTTCACAGTACATGCTGCTACAGAACTAATATCCTTTTTCTTCATCTGAACAAACTTTTTCTCCAATATTTTCAAGTAGTAAGATGCAGGATGGTTCCTCCTCAGGTCTTGAAACTGTTCGGTAGTTATGATCCTATGCCTACAACTGATTTCCATAGTATATCAACGAGAAAGATTAATGATTCTGTATTAACTAGGTAACAAAGAGCGGGTATTTTTTGACTGCTTGCTCCTCTCTCGCCTAGCGTTAGTTAACTAACCATGAGATGGTGATGTGGTAGGTGGGCTTGAAGTTTTCCTCCTTGTCCCTCAACCATACCACTAAACAGATACAGTGAATTTTACATAAATTTTAAAGTACATATACCAAAAGATAAATTAGAAGAACTGAAAGAAAAAATAGAAATACTTAGCAAACGGGTTCCTGTCAACAGCTAGCTCAAGCATTAGATGAGCTAGGTGATGCTTCTTGTTTCGCTAGGAAAGAGAATATTAGTGAAAATTTTCGGTTAGCAGCTCGAGCATTAAATTAGTCAGGTAGTACTTATCCCCCCCTGGCCGGAACTTGCGAAACCAGGTCCATAGATGGCAGAGGAATGCGGTTTCAATTTCCAATTGGCACCACAAGTGTCGGTGTCCGACTTAGCCTAGTCAATTTTGACCCCTCTGGTATCTTCCTTCGATTACATGACAGGACTTGACGTGCTCCATACGAAGCCATTCGACTGAAGCTACCTCGCGGCCATGTTGCAAAAGATGACTATTGCGCATCCAGACAATCAACCGATCCTGCAAGGCCGACCTGACAACATGTCTGATCTCTCGGAAGTTAGTGGCGGGAGGCCGTTGAGATCCTGCATGGCGTTCAGTATGACCCTCCTGAACCCATCGATTCCATAATCGCATAATAGTCGTTGGATTCCGACCAATGCGAGTAGCAATATCGCGGAACGATAAACCACACTCTCGATAGGCCACGATCCTGCCGCTATCGAATTCCGACACGTGCTGGTAGCCGTTTCTCCTCCTTAGACGAGGCATAACACTATCTTCTCACAAACAACGAACATTCAAATGCGATTTCCGAATGAGAAACCCGCTGTGTAACTTTCCTTTCATACAGAGTTTGAGACGCTGTTTCTCCCTCTTGCGTCCTTCGATTGCGCTTAAATACTAATCATTTGCACATCCCAGCATTTTCTTCTTTTCATGTGAATTTGACGTTTGTATGGTGTTGCAATTTTAATGGCCATCAGTGTATATATGTATGTATTATATAAATCTTCAAACTGAGTATAAATTATTCTTTAAGATTTGTGGATGTGCGTTGAGCTCTATTTATAATAATTGCTGTACATATTGTTTTCTAAACGAAGAATTAATGGTAAATATTTAGCACACAAATGTCCGTATTTTACTGTTAATTTTACGGGGGTTTTCAGTAATGGCTGTGATTGTAGAGAACAAGATGCACCTTAAACATACAGCATACAACTTTTATTTCGTAATGCGTGAAAGTTTACATGTCTGGCTTCTCGTATTTCAAAAATGAAAACAATTAAGTTTCCATAAAAAGTCAAATACCTTAAATAACTTTGTTAAAACCCATTGTTTCTTATATTTTCTCTTTCGTGAAATTTTTAATCTTTGCCACAGTTTCAGTTCTAGTGGCAAACTAAACTGTTGCGATAATCAGTGTTGCGATAATCAGTCATACACTGGTGAGACATTTTTCTGTCATTACCACAAAATTTGAAATACCATATACAATTCAAAACGCGGCATTCACATCAGAGATGAAATATTGCTTTTCTGATAAGGTTGTTACAATATTTGGATCTATCTGATTTCACAAACTCGTATTAGAATGTTTGTCGTAAGAATTACACAGATCCGAGACAGATTTCGTGGAAATTTCCAAAACATAAGTTTCTAGCGATAAATCGCAAGAGGCCTCCAGCGGGAGGCATTGACAGGAAGGGGGTCACAGTTCAACGTGTAGCATAAACATATATGTTCTGATAGAGATACGACATTCAGGTGATAGGGGAAAAGGTTACTCTCTTCGGTTTTTAGGGTACTAGATATATTTTTGCTACGAGTAGTTTCTTTAATACTGATTTTTAAAAAATGAATTTTCTGTTAATCTTATGTTTGGTAGATGTATGATAAGCATTTAACCCTAAATTTGACGATAAATTGCTTAATTTGTAGAGTACGATTATTTTAAAGCAGGTAAATGAAAATTCCTGACACTTCATGACGCTAAATTACCTGTTTTGACCTGAAAATAATACAATTTAGCACATTTTCCTTACGATGTTTTTATCCTTGAAAGTGACCCATTAATACGAGCTTCTAACTGTAATCTGATCCAGCCTTAAAAAGAAAAAAACTTTAACGTGCCTCGAGTGATATACAAAGTGTTTCGCTCACTGATGTCTCAAGCACGCACTTTATGCAGTTAGAGTTTATGTGGAATTTGCGATTTTATCGGTTGTATACTGTTATCTTACTTTAATTTTTTTTTCAAATACTGCGATCAAAACGAGACTTAATTAATACAAGATAAGCTTCCTCTCCTATAAATATAAAATCAAACAACCCTTATAACTGCAAATAATATATGTACGAAGTTATTCAAAATAAAATTTCCATAAGATGCAACAAAAATGAGCTGTACTGACTCTTTGTATTCTTTTAAATTTTTTTATATATAGATTTGCAATATTTCCTCCTCAAATTTCTTTCAAGGGATAATCCTGTAAACAGCTAATTTTCCATAAACCAAAAAATGAACTGAACTGAACTTCCATTAACCTTGAAACAAGCGGAAATGTGACAACGTTGGAAAAACACCTTTTTCGCAGAGAATGTTTCAGTTGAACTCTCATATCGTTCATTGACACATTTGTCTAACCACAAGTTTCCAGATTTCTTATGGGTTTTAAATAATTTCGCATGCCACTTGATATTTGAAGCAACTTCATGAGGCTGTAGCACACGGGTATTGATTTTTCCGAGGCCTGCTTTACATATCCGTCTACGCTTTAGTTAGATGAAACGAGGAAATTCAGCAATTATGCGCAAAACAGGAGAAATTCCTTTTCGACAGACATTCAAATTGTAAATGAATAGACACTTTTTAGGGGGGGAAATTACTTCCTGTAAACGAAATGCAATGCAGAGGAAATATTTTTTTCTTTCCCATTAAGTTAGCATTGAATTATTACAACACGTTTTCTTAATTACATATTATGCATATTTACTGCATAAATTTGCAATTTTATGCATTTAATTTATAAGAATTTTTCTCCCTATTTTTAAAAAATTTGAACTTTTCAATGTGGGTCTTTTAAATCGGAAATTTTCCTAATATATAAAAATGGGCAAATATCAGCAACATATATATTACCCATATGTATTGTTCTAATTACGGAAGAATTTGTTTGACGTAGAAACGTTTTAAACTTCGTTCAGTTAAGTTCTCCTAGATGTAGTCAATATTTAGTCATTGACAAAAATTAGTTTCGTAACGTAAGTTTTGACATACGTAATTTCATGTAAAAATACACTGAAGAGCCAAAAAATTGTTAAACCTGCCTAATATCGTGTAAGGCCCCCACGACCAAGCAGAAGCGCCGCAACACGACGTGACATGGCCTCGACTAATGTCTGAAGGTATCCTGGTAGCAATTCACACCATGAATCCTGCAGGGTAGTCCCCAAATCCATACGAGTGCGAGGGAGTGAAGATCTCTTCTAAACAGCACGTTGCAAGGCCTCCCAGTTATACTCAATAATATGAAGTTGCATGGAATCAAAGATATGCATTTTAATGTTCATGTTTGGGGATTTAGGTGGCCAATGGAAGTGTCTAAAGTCAGCAGAGTGATCCTGGAGCCACTCAGTAGAAACTCTGGACGTGTGGGGTGTCACATTTTCCTGCTGGAATTGTCCAAGTCCACCAGAATGCACAATGGACAGTGTGCATCAGATAGCATCAATGCGTGTAGATGATCGGACAAGCTGCTTATATATACCCGTCACCTGTCAGAGTCGTCTCTAGACGTATCAGAGGTCCCATATCACGTTAACTGCACACGCACCATACCATCACAGAGGCTCCATCAGCTTGAACAGTCCCCTGTTGACATGTACGGTCCATGTATTCATGAGGTAGTCTCCATACCCGTTTACGTCTATCCACCCGATACAATTGGTAACGAGGCTCGTCCGACCAGGCAACGTGTTTCCAGTCATCAACAGTCCAAAGGAGGTGTTGGCGGGCCCACGCAAGGCGTAAATCTTTGTGCCGTGCAGTCAACAACCGTACAGAAGTGGGCCTGCGGCTCTGAAAGCCCATATCAATGACGGTCCGTTGAACAGTTCGGACGCTGACACTTGTTGATGCCCCAGTATTAAAATCCGCAGCAATTTGAGGAAGTGTTGCACGTCTATCTCGTTTAAGGAGTCTCGTCAGTAGTCGACGGTCCCGTTCATTCAAGGTCTCTTTCTGGCCGCACCACTGTCGGAGATTTGATATTTTATTGGATACCTGATATTCACGGTACACTCGTGAAATGGTCGCGTGTGAAAATCCAAATTGCATCTCTACCTCGGAGATACTATGTCCCATCTGTCATGCGCCGACTATAACGCCACTTTAAAAAGTCACATAAATCATGACAACCTGCTATTGTAGAAGCAGGAACCGAACTAACATCTTCGTCAGACACCTGTCTTATATAGGCACTGCCGACCGCATCGCGTTACGCTGATTGGCTACATATCTCCGTTATTTGCATACGCACGCCTATACCGCCTCTTCACTGTATAATGTATTTCACAGCAGAATTTTAAGATCACTTAGACATCGTGCAATTAATAAAAGAGATTTGATTATGCCTGCTATGAACGAATTGGCTTAGAAAACTTTATGTAAGTGTCATATTCATTAAAAATTAAACGTAATTAAAAAATGGCAATTATCAAACCATTAAATATTTTCTATCAGAGATGAGTTATTTACCAAAAATGTGAAAGTTTTATTAATTCCTTCATGACACTAACGGCATGAATTGATTGCGGTTAAAAATAAACTTTTTTACAATGAACTCTGTTAGGTTTATTGTAAAAGAATTCTTTAACCTCAGTGAAGACTTAGGTTGTATAAAAATACATAGTGTTTTTGTTATAGAAGTTCTGTATGTAGGGGAGTGTTTTGTGCAGGAACGAGGAATCATTCATTTACAGATACCCCAGCTAACTAACATAATTTGTTCCGGAATCGCATTCGTTAGACGATAACTTCGTTAACCGACACTGATTTCCCGTAGGTTTCAATAGAAAATCGTTCAATTCATTTTGGATGCTACTCGCTGTTTAAAGATAAGTTTTATAAAATAGTAAAAAAGCACACTATAAAAAAGGAAACTCTCCGAAGGCTGTGATGAACAGCTTCCCAAGTGTATGAAGGAGAATTGAAAGTAGAATGAAAAACTGACACTATTATACTGAAAATCTATACTATAAAAGTGAAAATCCGTACACAATGTTTTTACTATTCCCCTTTCAAAGTTTCTTCAGGGTAAGTCTCCCCTTCTTCAGTAGCTGGCCTCTGTCTCTTTACACATACAAACGGAAACGATCAACACCTAGAATGGCCCGACCGTTCCTGTTTGATGCTTTACGTTAGACCGGGCATCCGCTAAAAACATTCGCTAGCTGAGTTCGAAACAAATCATCGTTAGCCGAAAAATTCATTAGCAGTGTCACTCGTTAGCCGAGCTATCGCTGAATATATGTGTGGGTCAAATTATACATACGCCCTCTATAGTTCCTTCAAAACCAGTTTGAAGTTTGATTTTCATCTTGCCAATTATATATATATATATATATATATATATATATATATATATATATATATATATATATATATATATATATATATATATATATATATATATATATATATATATATATATATATAAACTGAAAACCCGCACTTCGCTACGGAGTATATTCAAATTAAATACAACGGTCAATGTATGCAATTAATGTATATATATATATATATATATAAATAAAAATATATATCAGTTCCGTGACTCACTGGCTGACATACAACGCACAGACCAAACCGCTGGAACTAAAGGGCTGAAATTTGGCATGGTGATTCTTCTTACAGTGTAGGGGTGCACTAAGAAAGATTTTTGAAAAATTCTTAGATTTTTTTAAAATTAAATTTTTAAGCTGTTTTCGTAGCTTTTTTAAAGTTTGCATTTAAAATAATAATCTGAGGGTTATAAAATTTATATCACGAGAAAGATCATAAAAGTTCCTTTAAAATGAATTTTTTTTTTAATCTTTACCTTCATTTTCTGATTTTTAGTGAATTTTTAAAGATTAATTTTTAGAATTTAATTTATTAAATGCTGATCACGTGGTTTTCTTTTTTTTTTCGATACTTTAAAGTAATTTTGCGTCACGTGCATAACAGCGAAATAAATTGACAAAAGAATATTGAAATACAGTAAAAGATAAAATTTAACCACTAGACTAATTGAGATGGAAGTTTTTTAAAAATTGAATTCAAAATAGCATGTTTTATGGATATCAAACATACAAATTAATTGCATATATTGACCGTTGTATTTAATTTGAATGTACTCCGTAATGAAACACAGGTATTCAGCTAATCAGTGTATAAAAGTTGCATATGATTGAGTGTGACTTGAGTTAGGTTTGACCACGTTATGAAAAATAATCCTAATCTCTGAGATGCTTGGGGTCACAAAGGAGGGATTAATCACTTGTTCAGGATTGGAAATTTCTGGAAATCGTCCATTAGTTTTAAAAATTTAAAACTGAAAGCTTCAAACAGCGGAAAATGATTTGATAGCTTTACGAAAAACACACGATTCTTAATTTCATTGGAAAACATAAATAGAGCCATGTTATTTCCAAACCAAAGAACGTGTAAAAGGAATTGTTGATTATTGCACCGAAGCTGTAATTTCCATCAGCCTAGGAAAGTGTCGTGCGTGACGTACGGGTCACGCTAACTGCTAAATGGTTCATGAATTTTTGAAAAGTTTACTTCCCTTCAAGCATTTTTTTTGTCCCAAATAATAATACACTACTTTGTATAAGAAAGTCACTGATTAATATGAAAATATATAAACATAAGCAAATGAAGCAATTATAATTTACCTTGTACCGTGTCATTTTTAATAAAACAATGAAGAAACACAAAATTATAAACATAACCAAAGAATACAGTTTTATTCTTTTTGAAAAAAGATATATTGGAACGGTCTTAAGCTCATCTTAAATTCTTTTGTTTCATATCTCGGAAACGAGTATAATTGTTTAGAATGTTGATTGTAAAACATGATTGTTTTCATTATGGTCAAAAAATTTCAAAAACATTACGTTATCATGGATCCATTTTTTTTTAAATTCTAGAATATGAAAATACGAGTTCTTGTACGTTTTGTGAATAATCCAACAATTAAATATGCCCTTACGGAAAGTTAAGGTCTTTCCACAAAGTATTTTTAAAACAATTGATGTTAAAATCTGGAAACACTGTTTTTAAAACTTGAACATCCTCACTTCTACAGCAATGTCTTCTGTTAGATATGAAAAAAATTCCGCAGAACAGCCTAGCATTTGAAAGAGCTGTAAAAAAAGTCACCTAAATATTTTATTAAGTGTATTCTTTCTTTTTACAGTCAAACACATATTCGTCGACCAAGTGAAACTATTCGGTCGACTTCTTCACTGAGAGTGAATAAGTCAGTATAGTCTACGAGTCTACAAATCTAAATTGTTTCCCTCTCTCACATACATATACACTTACGTGCATTTTCCATCAACAGGGCAAAGTTTTGGCTACTTTATTATGGGAGTACCATTTAGGTGAGCCGGCATTGCTCCCTATGAGGGGCCAGTACCGTAACATCCAAGCCTTGCTATCCAAGCCCACTGCGTGGAAGCTAACCACAATGCCATGTGTATATACATATAGTGTGTTTGCATTCTGTTCTTTCTCAAATCTCCTTTCCTCTAAGCAAAGTTTGTTCCCTTTCTTTCGCAGTTTCATTTTAATTCCTCATCAAATAAACACCAGAAAATCATCTTTTGCAAGCATTAGCATCTGATGCCCACTTCAGTTAGTCGAATCCTATGTCCCTCTCTCACCCGAGTTTAAACCGTTTTATCGCGGGTTGTGAAAAGGTTAAAGGTGTAATGGGTCCTCCTTTTGTCGGGAAGACTCTAAAAACAGGCTAAAAACTAGCGGATTAATTTAAATCCGAGATATCTCTTCAAAATTCAATTACATCACAGGATTGAATCCAATTTTTAAGGCAAGCACTGCTTTCTGGTAAGTCATTTGTGTGAAGGAATGCAGTATCTCATACATCATATTTAGTTTCGACCTGCCTCGAGCATTAGCAAAGGATAAACAGACTTTCTATTCCTAGAGCTTATCTTTTCCGAAACTATGCTAATCCTTTATGCCTTTGACATTTCAAGTTACAATCGAAGTGCTTATTAAAGGTAGACAGACATACATGACATTTGATGACACAGATTTCTTGTAAGACTTGTATTAAAATATTGTATTTGATTTATGAACTCAGCCGCTTGGATTTTAGAATAATTATAGCTGTTAAGTTCTTAAAGTATTTGATTTCAAGTAAGAAAACACCGTTAAAATGTGTTTTTAATTTATCGTTTAATTTTTTGAATTATAAGAATTATGTATTTAAATAATCGACGCATCGTATACTATTTCTTTCAAATTCTAGATAAATGAATTTAAGAGTGCTTTTATTTTCTGCTATTGATTTTAGAAAATGAATTTTGAATAAGGAATCGAGTTCCACACATCGCACCAGGGCAAGAAAAGTGACAGAAGTCATAAAATGGCAAATTTGAGGTTATGCCATTGAAAAATATGCGTGATAGGCCCCATCGTGCACGAAAAGCGATACATTTGTACCTCGCAATTTGTCCACTTGAGAGCACTTGTGTCAGTTTTATTGTAGGCCAGTTCAAGCATTCTTTAAGTTTATTTTTCTCAAATGCTGCATTTTTGAGTTGTCCCTTTTCTTGTGCGGGTGTGATATGTAGGGTATTCTACCGTTGTTTCATTATTTCTGTCTGGGACAGAAAATCTTTTTTATGATGTATTATTTTCTTTATGGAATGGATCTTTATATAATGATGATTGTACTTATAAAAAGTACTTGAAAAATGGAATTTTGTTTAAAAATTATTTTAAATCAATATTTAAACGAGTTTAGTTTCGGATAAACATTTCTTGTCCCTTATGCGTAAAAAAGGTATAGTTTTCATAATTTATAAAAATTTTATTTATAAAATTTTTAATCACCAGAAAGGGGGGGGGGTCATTTTTCAGCTTAGTTTTTGCTCAGAAATTGTACTCTCGATGAAATGTCCTGGAAGCAGTTTAATGAAATATAACAGAGGATCGTTGAAACAAATTTCAGGGATACCTTACAATAAACCTTAGCTATATTCTCACAAGTCGGGAAAATTTCCATTCTGATAATAGACTCAAATACACATGTGTTGCAGGGCACGTATGCATATTGCACTATAATTACTATTGTAGCTATGAGTCAAGAAAATGTGCTTTCACATTTATGTCTCGGATCTCCGTAAGCAGCAAAACAGACTCCTTGAAATTTATTACAGTTTTTAGCAACTTTAATTGTAAAGTATTCAAGGTCTAATTTTCCTACAGTTTGACATCACTTCAACGAATTTGTTCAACAACGAATTTTCCCCTTTTTCCGATTGTCCCTATCCATGTTTCGCAATTTAAGAAACTCTTGAGTTACAATATTCATCTGAGAAATACATGCATGTTATAGAAACGGCCGCGCACATCTTTTACTATAGAGAGCACAATTGTTAAATCAAATTTGATTATGTGCCATCCGTTATTGCAGTGTACCTCACAAGTCTTCTTTTAAGCTACAGGGAATTTTTCTTTTAGTATTTTTCGAATCGTAGATTAGTAAATGTATATTTTTAATTATGTTTTGCACAAAAAATGAAAATTATATAAAATGCTTCTAGGCTTTCAGACTTTGAATTTTTCAGTTTTTTTAACATTTTTTAATAGAATAATAAACTACTGATGTCTATCGTTAAAAAATGATTAACACCCCCCCCCCCCAAAAAAAAAAGACAGTTTCCTAAAATAAAAAATTGACTAACGCATGCTTTCCACTTCAAGACAAAAGACATTTTAGATGCTAAAAACAGATCTCCAAAATGTACTTAAAAAAAAAAAAAGTTTTAAGGAATCATTGGGAAAAAAATGGAGCTATTCGTCATCGATTTCAGATCCAAAATTAGTTAACGATAAGAATTTAAATAATGAATCGAAAAAGCAATTGTACCGCCACTCCTTTGGATAAGTGTCATAATAGCTGTCAACATATCTGTAATATGTTGTTAAAGCCTTGAAACTTTGATATGACCTGGACCAGGAAAGAGGAAAACTAGTCAATGGCTGCAAATACTTGCGGTGTCACAAATGTTGATAAAGATAAAATGACAATACATCATCAAAGTGATGGTTCTTTTTTTATTCCTTCTTTACCAAAATGTAATATGCTTCCCTGAAGGCACTTGAAAAGGAATGTTCGATATGGAAAAATTCTGCAAAACAGCCTAGTGTTGGAAAGAGTTCTTTTAATAAGTGATTGGTGTTTTCTTACATATTCGTCGGCCGAATAAATAAGGCGAATATATTCGGCCGACTTCTTCACTAGAGTGGATAAGTCTAGTGAAAATAGTCACTTTATTGAATAATTAGGTCGATATAGCGTAAGAGTATGTAAGTTCAGAGGAACACGAAGTTCGAATTCCGTGCCAGGTAAGGAGTGTTTACAGCCGTTCCAAATCGTTGTTAATCTCTAGGTTCCTATCAGTTTAGCTACCACAAACTCACTTTGCAAAATATTACAATAGTTCATCGGCAGTAGCATCGGATCATCATACATATCTCATGAACTATCGTAGTACAAGTATTTAACAAGGATAAAAATATAGCACACTGTTATAGACATAGCTTCATCAATATTTCTTTTCAATTCGTGCGATTTTCAGGTTTAATAAATTCGAATAAGGAGTTTAGCCATTTAATTTACCAATAAATAAATATTAAACTATTAATAAAATTAATAATTATCCAAAAAGTAAATTGGCTTTTTTTAAAAATTTAATTTGCTTCTATTAGAGCAATTCTATACAAAGCTGCCCGTTTTAACAGAGTGACTTGACTAACAAGACACCTTAAAAAAGGTACGAATAGCAGTCAACAATTAGAGGAAAATATGTAGTAACTATCCTCATCTTCAAAGAAAATGAAAGGGAAAAAAAACCTAAGAACAGGAAAGGTCCGTGTAGTGATAACATAACGTACACTTCTGACAAAGTTTCTCTTCCTTCGCATGCTACGATACCGTTTTTGTTTGATATGATTATCTCTGTTTTTCCGTCAGGTATTTACTCTTTGTTGTTTGTTTGTTCAATGGTTATCAGTAATCGGATTCTAATAACGAGAAATAATTTCTGCATCTGAACTGATTGAGTTGCTGTATATTCCAATGTATTCAGTTCTTCATTTGGAGGAATCATTATTGATCGAGTAAATAGTCTATCCACCGCTGGCAGATACAGAGGCTCCTTTTTAAGTCACGCGTGTTTCATCTACGATTCACAGTATC
This sequence comes from Dolomedes plantarius, assembly GCA_907164885.2. NCBI lineage: Eukaryota > Metazoa > Arthropoda > Arachnida > Araneae > Dolomedidae > Dolomedes > Dolomedes plantarius. The sequence continues at coordinate 12,924,816 of OU015501.1, forward strand.
TATCAAGAAGTTTCAATCCAAGATGCTTGCTTTCCGGTACATTTCTTTCGAAACGTTGTTTAATAGCAATGAAATAACTCTTTTCCACTGAACAGACGTTCCAATGTGAGCTGATATTAGGAGGGATGAATATTCAAATAGACCATAGAAACAGTTTAGTTGGCATAATAATCATAGTAGTATTGTTTAGAGTTGCCTGTTTTCTTGGTTCGTTGGTATGTTACTTGTTATTTGTCGAGTATAATTATCATAAATATTTGATAATTCTTTAAGCGAAGGCTGGAAATTGAAATCGCAGAGTCAAAAACACGTTTTTGTAAACCGAAAAATTTCCATAATTTTGTTTTACAAAATTAAGGAAATAATATGGTTTATAATAAATATGGTTTATAAATTATAATAAATATGGTTTTAATTTTATAGCTATTTTGTTATACAAAATAACTATAAAATTAAAACTGAATTATTACTTAGCAAAATCATTAGCTTTTGAACATCAATGGTCTTTTGATTAAACTGAGTTAAGCTGTGTAAATGTAGTGAATTCATGTCAGATGAAACAAATTTATATTTATCTAAATATCAAAAATATTTGCTTCTGGGATAATTTTTGATATCCAGAAATGTATATTACCTGCTAAACGGAAAAATAAAACTGAGAAAGTTTCGTTTAAAAAAAAAATCTGATCTTAATATATACTCAAAAAAGATTTGGACTGATGATAACTGATATTATACTTAAGCCAATTACTAATTTTAACTGCTCCCTTGACTAGTGGAGCGATCAATCACAAAAAAATAAACATTAATATACAATTAGTTTGCAAGAGTCGACCCATTATTAATTTTTCTAACTTTCTATTTTCTAAGCCAAAGGAGTGATAAAATTTATTGTTCAAAGGAAAAAAAAATCCCTGTCGAAGAAAAACTTTTTGGCTTGTTCATAGTCACATTTAAAATGCTCAGAATTTCATTCACTCAAAGCTGTGACCTTTGGAATTCCCCTCAGAGTAATATTTAACGGGTAATATTTAATGTAATATAGTTCTACAAACTGCGTAGTATAATAATATATCAACGTAAGAAACTGAGGCAGTTTCTCACATTTATATATATATATATATATATTTTCACTTCAAATACTTTTACAACTTATTAGACCTAAATCTGCTTTCTGATCAAACGTGCTGGCCGCAAAGTCATGCTTTAATCTTCGGTAATGAGCTTCACACTCTCCCATGTAATATATAAAGGAACGTAACGCATAACACGAGGTTAAAGATAAAACACGTCGAAATAAATAAAATTTCATTCAATCGATCTTTATTACTCACTTCTTTTTTAAATGAATATTTTATTCAAGATAAAAATGAAATACCTATTAAAGAGTTCTCTAAACCTTTCTGCCATTTCCCTCTATTTATGTAGCTCAATGGGAAAATCAATACATTTTCAAACTGCAGCTCCAATTCTGGAACAGTTTAGCGGTGCTTCCGATAAAGTTCTATTCAAACTCAGCTGAATGCGACTTTCTCAGTCTCTCACGGTTGGTCGGTTAAATGTCAAAACTAGATCCATTATGGTTAATCTGCTGAAAAATATAGACATCATATACAAAAAATCGAGTTCACCAAAATGTTGAAAGATCATACCTTTTTAAAACTTTTCTTGTGTTAGGATATCGAAAAATTCATTTTGGTGGATAAAATATTTCTTCTTCTGCAGGGCAAAGGAACTAGCCCTTTATATTTGATTTTTGAGAATATTCATACATGTTGAGGAGAATTGAGACTTATGTAACAATTTTTTAAATCTATAAATAAACATCATTATGCGTATACAAGTACTTGAACAATTTGAATTTTAGATTTTTTTTTTATATTTCAAAATTTAGACTTTGTAATTTTTGATATACATACCGAACCAGTTTCGCTTTTGTGCATACGCAAGATTTCAAAATATCTCATCGAGATTTATAAAAATTTATTAGATTTTTTATTACAATGCAGGGTCAAATACTCATGTTTACCGGCTAATTTTTGCCGATGGGAATATATTTTCAGTTAAATACAACATGTTTAATGATATTAGAAGGAACACTGAACAAAATTTCTTGCGAGGAATTTTCAAGACAGCAAATATTAAAAATGATCAGAGTTAAAAGAAATATGTCTTTTCATATTCTATTGTACACCATTAACATGGTACAGCTAACTTTGTAATCATAGAAACAGGAGGTTTGTGTATTTGATTGGAAAAGTTTTCTAATGTTTTAAGCCCCCCCCCCCCCCCCCACCTAAATAAATAAAAATGAGCCCTTGAGACCTGGGACATTTTCACTTGCATCTAACAAAACATCTCAATGTTTCTTCTAAGAGACTAAAAGAATAATCATGATTATTCTTTTACTCCCTAAGACTAATCATTGAACGACTATTGTAAGAGTATTTATTGTGAAAATGACACAAAAATCATCGGTGAAATGAGGACAGAATTTTTGATAAGCAAAATTATTAGAGGTCGAATGTGAGAGATTTATAAAAAATCTACGAATTTCGAGTTTAGTTCATATCGCGACTCGTCTGAATGCATTTTAATATTCATTGAATAGCATACTTCGACAATTTTGAATTTATACAATTGTCATTTAGATTTCGTGTACAGAGTTTAAGTTCTGTATCTTACGTACATTGATACTATTTCATCATCAATACTTTCGAGCTATATAATGTTTTTCTTAATTCAATAATTGAAACATAACTTTCATATTTTCGCTGTAACATTTCAACTTTTTATTTTATGGCAGAGGAAGTAATAGCTTCCAGGACGCATGAAGTCAAACAAAAATGATATTAGAAAGAAATTTAATCTTATATATCAAGTGGATACGGTTGAATAGTGTTCACAACATGTTTTAATACAAAATAAACAAATTTTTCAATGCATATTGCTGTCGAAAAACTTGGATTGTAATTGTTCCTTAATAATCGTCAACTTCAGCTTGTTTTATTAACAACTATTAAATATGATCAAGTAAACAAAAATGAGTGAAAAATATTAGCACTTACCTTTAACAATGCTTAAAACTGAATTTTTTATTTTTGCATGTGTATATATAATCATTAGCACATCAGTACAACGATGAATCAAATATTTGTAGAGAGAATTTTATACAGCGAGACGGATCCAAATCAATGCATTTGGTTTCTTCAGATTCCATGATTTCTACTTTTGAGGAATCTTTTTATTAAGTGGAAATGAAAGTAAACTAGACGTTTCATAAATCTACCTCAGCAAAATCCAAAACAGACTTTCCTAAATTCCTCCTAATTTCCCAGTAAAAAGTTTTTCCTAAATTCAGAGAAAGTTTCCATTTCCAAATTTTATACAGCTTGTTCCAGTGACGCAGAAATTTTAATATATTCACAAGGAACCTTTACTACAAAAAAATTAAAAATTTATTGAACGGGGACATACAATCAAGCAGATAGCACCACTGTTTCTTCAGCAACTGGTGAACATTATGAAACGATAATTTTGCTATTTTCATCTTGTTATAGACAATTGAATCCCAACCTTTGTTCATTAGAGATAGAATCAATATAGGAACTAAACTGAAGAATTATTTTCAGTCATACTTAGCAATTCTGAATGATACATTAAAATATGCATTTAAAATTTCAAGGAAATTATTTTCTGATAAGCATTTGATGCAAATAGGGCAGAATATTAACTATAGATAGAAACTTATTTTCCAAAAAAACATCTAGGCACATTTCGTATTTAAAGCTCCTGTAATCGTGAATTGTGCCATTCCCATTAAATGATTTCATGTCTGATGGGGGAGAGCTCGAGTTAATTTCTCAGAAAGTAAAGCTGCGTGTTTCAGTCCAAAAGCATTTCACTTTCAAATTATCAGAAACCCAAGACTTTCAGTTGCATTTTTGAACGTATCAATCAGTGTCGTGCGTTTTATACTGAAAACTTTTCACGCCTCTGTTAAACGAACAAAAACTGCAAAGTTTATTTTTCTGCTCATAATCCGTACAAAAAGATTTTTCAATACATAAGTCTATCTTTTGATGGATGAATTTTTGTTCGGTTTATTTGTGAACGTACTCGTTAAACATAAGGGTTTATCAATATAACGCTATATAGCTATCCATTGCACTTCATAAAATGAATAGATATTTATATAAATGCGTTTCTACACATTAAGAGAAGAAACTTTATGAAGGCCCGATATCACTGCCGTTACATTTTGTTTAGCTATCTTTCCTCTTTTAAGGGTCCGTCAACTTCGATTTTTTTAAAATTTTCAACTCTATATTCAAAATGAATTATTTTTATTCTTTCTTACTACATTCAAGACCCTTAGAATTTAAAATAAGGATTTTTTGACAAAATGTCTGTTTTCCAAAATAATTTTTAAGAGTGCTAGCACTTTTCAAAATGTTCAGTGTGCATTCCTTATCATTTAAAAGGCTTAAATATTCAAGTTTATCGTATATATATATATATATATATATATATATATATATACACACACACACACACACCACACCACACATGTAATTGTGCTCCTACATATTTGTGGGGGAGGGGGTATGAAACTACAGCAATTTTTTTTTCTGCCTGTAATTTTTTTTTTGGCTTATTACAAGGTCTATAAATTTGAGAAATATTTGAAAAAAATTTCTCAAAAAATTATGAATGATTAAATTATGAATAAAAATTATGTAAATTATGCTTAGTATTGTAAATTATGAATAATTAACAATACTAAGAAATTTGGAAGAAATGAGAAGAAAATGAATGCGCATGGAGCATTTTGAAAAATTGTAGCCTTTTTCGAAAAATAGGTCTTATACTTCCACAAAATATTTATTTGTGAATTGTAAACGTCTTCAACGTAGTAGAAAAGAAAATGAATCATTCTCATTTTGTATACAGAGTAAAACATCGAAAATTTTAAAATACGAGGTTGAAGGTCCCTTGTTCTCTTAAAATCCCAACCCTTTTGTTCAGTTAAAAAAACTAATTTTTAGGAATACCATAACTTCTGTAAACTGCCCACACAAAACCAAACGAGGACTTGAAAGCGATACCGATATCTAATTGAAGAAAAACTGAATGAAGCGAGGAAAAGTGAAATGATACTATTTTGTCAGCAACATGCTCATCAAGATCCCGTTTACCCAGTTCGATATTACGCTATCATTTTCCCCTCTCTCTGAAATTGATTAATGCACGAGAGCTTTTTTGTTGCTCTCGTTATACTAACCTTATTATTTTTCTTTATTTTCAAAATATCACTGCCTTATGAAAAATATTTTTTCGTTAATCAGTTACATATCGAGAGAATTTGTCGTTCGCTAACTGCACACGGCATTATTTTCAGTTTAATTAAAATGCCCGGAATTCCCTATCGCGTAAGGATTTTTCCAAGCTCTTTCTTCTATTGACTCATTTTGTGATTGATACTTTCGCGAAGGAGAAAATGTCTGAACTCAATTTCACATCACCTCCTCCTTCTCTATATCGTAGCTATGAATATGAACGATTAAGTGCCATAGAATTCAAGGATCTGTTTGAACCCACAGGAGGAACTCGCAAAGCGATCCGAGATTCTATGATGTATCAGTTAGGGTTGGTTTAGATCGCTACGGCCTTTTTGTTGCTACACGAGGGCTAATTAAACCGGGACCAATTATGGATATAAGAATATAGCGGACTTACACAAAAATATCATTCACAATACATTCGTTTTGAATCACTTTTATGCACTTTAAAACCTTTTTGACCCCCCCCCCTTTTTTAAAAAAAAATTCCCATAGTAATATCAGGGTTTATACTCATTTTCCAAAATCAAGAATATGGAGTTCCTAAGGACTTTTTAAGGACTTGTGGTAGCATTTTTAACGACCGCAAATATGATTTAAAATGTGCTTTATATCTAAAGTTTAGACATTTGAAAGTATTTGAGTTTTAGGATCCTATACAACGTTATGATAACCTCCTTATCAACTTAATAAATTCTTCATATTGATAATATTTGAAAATGACTTTTACAGGTTGGAATCTGTTTGGTTTTCCCAGCATTTACATTTAACTTGACAAATTTACACTGGTAATCTAGTCAATAATGATTACAAAAAAAAAAAAAAAAATCTGCATTTTCATAAAGGCAATCGTTAATAACAATAAATGGAAAACTCTTGTATTCTAGGTCTAAAATAAGTACTTTTTATGGATCGGAAATGAAACAAAAAAAATTTAAGGACTCTGAAAGCAAAAACTTTTTCAGAGCCCTTAAAAACAAACAAAAAATAAAGAGCTTTTAAGGACAGTACTAACCCTGTTATAGATATATCCAACCTACATTTAGCACGTATTAACAAAATTGTCAGCTCTAAAAAAAGAAAAGTGTTAATCAGCATTTATTTTAACTTGTATTATTTTACAGAACTCTAAGTTTCAAAGGCGAGAAAAGGATGTTCGAGTCTTTAAGTAACGAAGCTAGTTAGTGTGTATGACAAAATATATGGCAAGGAAAGTTCTCGAGTGATTTTCATGAATTTATACGATTGTACTTAAAGAAATTGTTGAAAGCAAGTTTCGATTTATGCATCGTAAATAATAATTACTATTTCTTAATTGATCTTCGATGAATTTAGGTTTTTCTTGTTCAGATTGTGGGCAGAATATCAATTTGAAGTTGCGAAAATCATGTGGATAAGTTTCTAGCATTTTGATAGTTGAAACCTAAATATACAAATTATCTATATTTTGCAGAATAGTAATGTGTATGGTATATAAATATGAAAATGATTCTTGTTATTTTATTGAAGGATAGAGACACAAATATCATTTTAGTATGAACACAGTTGTTATAGACCTGGAGGCATCAATACTATTTTCCAAGTGACTTTTCCTCTCGCATCATTATTGAATTACATCATTAGATGTATTTGGATTTATAAGCTATATGCTAATAGCTTGTTTCAGACATTTTCGCTTCTTTCAAGCTTAATAAAACAATTTTCCTTATCTTTGGATTCGTACTTATATCACTATGAATCTTGCTCTACATGTAGATACGCTTCGATAATACGAAGTTTCCCACAACCGAGTTGACTACCAACAGAATTCATTGATCAAGAAATGTAATGTTATAGAAGAGCCGCAAACATGGACACTTCCTTTCCCCAAACTCAATTTGTGACTTTTACCCTTTCCGTTACCGTAGCTGTTGAATATCCCTCATCCGTCACGACACATTTTCCTTCTTTCATATGATTCTGGTTCTCGACCATATGCCATAGTCATCTGCTTACGCACACGTAAGATGGCTGTGAATACAGCTTTGCAAACCAGCTGCATGGGGTAGGAACAATCGAAAAATAGTTCCGAATACAAACGGTTTGTCATTTTAAACCATTAATAGTCAGGTTTGTTTTAGTTAACCACGAAATGCTGGTTTTATATGGCAATCCAAAATATTTTTATAAAGACAATTTTTATACTCTTTGCAAAATCTGTTTATGATTTTAATGTCACATCTACACGAAATTTACATATTTTTGTAATCTGGGTTCATTCATTTGATTTCATCAATGAATATCAAATATTAAGATACTGAATATGTTTTGATTAGTTAATACTTCGCTAGAGTTCATACAATGAAAAAAAATATATATTCTCTACTAAATTCATAACTTTTAAGAATTGTCTCCCTTACTTTTAATCTCAATATCTCTACACGACATTGATCATTTCAGACAATATTGTCACTTGGTATTATGTATTAACAGTAAAATTACCATTTTATAAATGAGTTTATTTATATTTCAGAGTTATTAACTCCATATTACCGTAAATTTCAGTTGAATAGGGATCTCACGTAGAGTATGTAAATGAGATATGTATAACATTAAAATAAGTCACAAATTTTAAATGTTTTGAACATTTTTTTACAACCGCTTCTTGAGGATCTTCATATATTTGGCCCTTTATTCAAACATAGATTTTCATTTTGTGATAAATCATTACATATTTTCCAGAATAAAATATTTTGCAACTTTTTATTTTCCCAAAATAATTATTAATTATATTTAAAAGTAATACATGTTGATTCTAATATCTACGAAGCTTGAAGTTTACATTTCCTTATTAATATGAATTTTGTATTTCAGAAACTACATGTATATTCTTTTATTCCTGTTATATGTTACAAAATTGCACATATTACGCGGGAATGCTTAACAGTCCTATTTTAATGGGCAGAAAAACAGCACATGAACTAAAACTGAACAATATTCATACTCAGTTACATTCTCTTATTTGTATATGGGGCCCACGACACTCGGATTAAACTTTATATCGAGCAACTTTGCATTTAAATCTCAGTCAATATAAATATCTAGAGCGAATTAGTTTTTTTTTTTTTTTTTTTAACGACTGCTCTTTGATCTGCGATTCAGTCAAGTGTTAATTTTTTGTCTGGAAATTTGCGATTATTTTACACTTAATTTTTAATAGAATAAAGCATAATAAAATATCTAAATTTCTACATTTCCAATATTACTGGATGGTAGCGTGGGATATAATGTAGTATAATAAGAATTCTACGTGTATGAAAAGTTTACTGACCACGCTTAGTCGATTTTTTCTCGATCATTTTTGAAGAATAAACGATAAGGATGTCTATCATGTTAACAGGAAAAATCATCAGTTAATTAATCTAAATATTTTCGAGTTGTAAATTTTTTCTTCAAAAAGAATAACCTTTTTAAACAGCAACGTCCATTATTTTAAAATGTGAACATTAGTTTTATTTACGATCTTCAACTTATCGTTTTGAATTCGGATTTCATTTTGGAGACTAATTAATTGCATGCTCTAAATCAGTGGTGCGCAGACTATGGGGTCGCGGAGAGTTTGAAGAAAATTTGTCACATTGAATCATTTAATTTTAAAAAAATGCTTCTAAAATTATACATTTTTATATTTTTATATAAAAATGATGATATTGTTAAATAAGGTGTCAGATAGTTTTACCAAAAATAAGTGCAGGTAGAAAGGAACTTTTTTTATTGTTATTATGCAAAATAAATATAAACCCAAAATGTACAGTTTCCTTTTTTTATGTGTTTTAACATTTTCATTATCTTTTTAAAAAAAATTGTGTTCCTACCAAGAACACAATTTTCATTGAGGGTCGAGGTGTTTTTTATTTAAAGAAAATAGGGAGCGGTCGAAAAAAGTTTGTGCACCACTGCTCTAAATCATAATTTAATTAACTGATTCCGGAATTGCGTTTTACACTTTCTGAAATCCCGATGGTTTTATAAACAGCTGAAGTCTTAGCCAACGCTTCAATTACAAATGAATGAGAAGAAACATTAACATGAAAGTATTACATTTAAGTAGCATACATCAAGTAACCAAAATAAATGAAATGTCAAATAATAAAAAAAATGCAGTTTTCGGAGGAAAGGAAAAAGTGATAACTAAGAATTGAAGACTTCGGGTATTTGTAGTTAGCTAAAATGCAGAGTAGAATTAATGAAGTTGTCCTGTTATTGATTAGTTCAAACGTTTCAAAGGAGAGTGTAAAAGTAAAAACGGAGAATGATGTAACAATGTTAGTTCATGATAAGACCTGAACGCATTTCAGTACTTTAGTTATCTATTTATTTATTATTTTTATCATCAAGCTATTCTCGCAAAACAGAACCAAGTTCTTGCATTTTTCTTTTTCTGTGCAAGATGATTATAAACCACAAACAGATAAAGACGTCAAGAAACCTCAAGATATTTACTATAGCTGGTAAATTACGTCAATTTACAGTTAAAGTAAATATCTTAAGGTTTTTCTGTTCTTTGACTTGTTTCACTAATTTTGGGGGCTACTTTTTCTGCTACTTAATTACGAATTTTCTAACCATAAGAAAATTAGAGGCGGTAAGAGAAATAAAGCGTGAATAAGAATTAATTACACTCATAATACATACATACATACACACACACACATATATATATATATATATATATATATAGTGTATTTTATTCATATTCAGTTAGTCTATTCATTGTGTTTTACACAAATGGCGAGTAAAAAGAATAAAGAAAATTGTTCACCGGTGCACCTGGCTTATGGTCGCGGCGCATTAGTGTTCAATGGGCTATGCTTTTTCGCTCACGCTCATTTTATTTAATTCACCGTGATTTGCCTTTTTTAATTATTTATTTGTTTTTGTAAGACCAGACCCACAAAATTGAACCGTTAACAGTAATTCTGAAACAATTTTCCTTTATTCTTTCGTTGACTCATTAAATGAGAACACAGGAAATTTTCTTCAGAAAAATTGAGTTTTTTAGGACTTTTAAAGGACCTATGGTAGCATCTTAAAAGACCTGAAAAATGATTTAAATAAGTTTGATTTCGGAAGTTTAGATTTCAGAAATTTTTCAGCATTAAAATGACACCACTTATTAACCTTACGGTAATGTCCTAAAATATCCCCATTATAAATTCATATTAATAATCGAATTTTAAAATTACTTTCGCAATTTTCTGGTTTTCTCTGCATTTAACTTGATACATTTACATAAGTAAGCTGTGTCAGGGTAAGTAATTAAAGCAAAATAGTAGATACATATTCAGAAGAGAGGTGAGAAGAATAATAAAATAAAAAGTTCTTATCTTGAACTAAAATAACAAAGAATGACACACAGTATGATCCCCGTTTGAACCTATGTTTGGTGAAATATTTGTCTTTTATGTACAAATAACAATGAGATAATATTAAATCCTATGAAATGGCTTAAAAAGTTGAATCTACTCATGAAAAGTACTATTTAACATTGAGTTAAGTTGTATAAATTACAGACAATAAATATTCAAAAATTATTTACAATTAATATTTACCAACCAGATTTTCTACTGTTTTGTTTGGAATACTAACCTATTCAAATTAAAAAAAAGGCTTATACATAGTATTAAGACAAGACTTAACAAGAGGAGAAACTAGATTTGCTGGCGAGCAACGCATGCGATCTTCCAAAATAAACAAAACCCGTTTTTTTCTAATCGTGAGTTGTCATCTTCATTAGTGGTGTTCAAACTGGGAGTCGCGACCCATCGAAGGGTAGCGAAAAAAAAAAAAGAAAGGGTCGCGGATAGTTTAAAGTAAATTTATATCATTAAATTATTTATTTTAAAAAATAGGCTTTAAATTTTCTATATCATATCTAATATTTTTATTTATATTTTTTATGATACGATATTGTTATATAAAAGTACATGAAAAGGCGTCAAACAGTCTTGACAGGCTATACTTATATTGGTTAAATTCGCTTCGACTTATCTATCTGAGAATGGCTTTTCAATATGAGTTGCTATAAAACGATCAAGGCTTAATCCGGCGAGAGTAGCATTCGAAAATATTTCAACAAATATTTAATAAATATATTATTCGCAGTCAAGACTCGCCCTTCTCATTCATTTTTTTTCTAGTTTAGTTTTATATAAATAAATGCAGTTTATAATTTGCAACGTTTCAATATAAAGCTTATAATTTTGAAATCATGCTCCTTTATCTAAATGAAATAAAAACACATATCAATATTTCAGTATTAAGTTTCGGTCACACGAGATTTTGACAAGTGTAGAAGGTAAGCAAGTCATTCTTTTTATTGTTACTCGGCAAAGTAAATACATACCCACAATCTACAATTTATTGATTTTTAAAATAGCTTGTAAAAATTTGCTTATTTCTTTTTTCGATTTTTTTTGACATTTTTCTAATTAAAAAAAAAAATAAAAAAATTGCTCCTACCAAAAAAAAGTTCATTTGGGGGGGGGGGGGGTCGCGTAATCTTTTAATTTAAAGAATATGGGTCGCGGTCAAAAAAAGTTTGCGCACCACTGATCTACATCAATATGAAAAACATTTTCGAAGCGATTGTTTAGTTTTTCTTCTCTTAAGTATACTTAGTAAAAATTGTTACGATTTACACGTAACATTAGGAATTTCAAGATATGGGGAAACAATTTTCACTCAAAGTACGTTAATATATGACGTTTCAAATATAAATAAACTGTTCACAAAATGTTGAAGTAGGTATTTACAGAACCATCTAGACCGCTGGCACTTCCGTATCACATTTACTATGCCATCACTTAAATAACTAATTAACCATCTTTAATATCAACACTTCTTTCTTATTCAGAAAATCTTAAATGGAAACTTTTTTTTTCCCCTTCTCGGTCAAACTAATCCCTGTTTAAATAAACGTTCATTATTTACACTGCAAAAAATGCTAATATTTTTAACGGAATCTAATTTATTCTGGGATTTGTTTAATGCTAGTGTCAGTGGCCCACCCAGGGGGTGGGCCAAGGCCACCCCCCCCCCCCCAAAGAAATATAAATTGCATTATGAATATTGAATTCGCATTATAAATATTTTTATCCCTTTAACCCGGCCCCCTCCAAGATTAAATCCTGGGTGCGCTAGTGTGATATGTTCTCTACAAATCAAATTCAGTGTTTAATATTATCGACTACGCTAATAAAGCATTTTCTCTAGCTGAAATCATCAAATATACCAGAATGATCATCATCTGAGGTACAATTTAATTAATTTTTTTGAGTTTCAGTATTGTAGGGAAAATTTAAATGGAACGCTAATCTGACTATTTGTTGAACAAATCACAATTTCCTTTTTTCAAAGACAGTAAATCATTTTGCTTTACGTTTTGACACTTACGTTGGGGACACTTTTTTGCTTTACGTTTTGAAATCTTGGTTATAAAATCAAACGAAAATACGTTTATTGAAAATAAAATTAGCTCTACAGTTACTTCCCTCTCTCATCCAAATGGAAGGCAGTCTCCCTAGATTTCATGAATTTAGAATTATATGGGTCAAAAATCGAATAAAATTTATTTCAAAATGCATTGGACCTAAGTAAACGAACCATAAAAAAATAATAAATATTTAACACATGTTAAACAGACAAATGAAAATTTTGAATAAAATAAAAGCTTATAATAGTACAAATTCAATACATTACTCATATAACAAACATCAGAAAAGAATCCGATCTCTAACCCCTATTTTACGGCCTCATTCAATATTTTTATTTCTTTACAAAATACTTTTTATTTTAATACTCGTCCTTTTTAAAATTTTTCATGAGAAATGAATATTTATAATATCTCCCGAGAAAGGATATTAATTACGGCCCCTTACCACAAACACTTACCAAGTTTCACAGAATAATGTAAACGGAAAACTCATAACAGTATAAAAATTTTAAAAATGCAAAAGAATATATATTATAATAAGGTTAAAAAAAATTCAAAGCACTTTTTTAATCAATGTAAACTGTAACATTTTATTTATAGTTAAATCACTTCCTTATTATTTTTTAATCGCACTAGCATACCATACACATATGTGACTTCCAATTAATTTAGAGCCAATATATTTTTTAGACACCTAATTGTCTTTATAACAAAAAAGAAGTGAAACTACTCGCATATAGGCATAGTATACATCGGAAGTGAATTTTAAATCAGTTCTAAACGCCAATTTCCATGTTTCACGGACGGATTTTTACTGAAGTTAAATTTATAACATTTCGTAGTCCTCGGTGTTACTCGAAAATATTTTTTTAAAAAATTTAATTTACTTAAAATAAAAGCAAAAAAAGAACATTTATTGCGGTATTTGTAAATTTTATGAGGAAAAAAAATATTGAATTTATTCTTAGTATATATTTCTATACAAGCGATTTGCTTACCTCTACCTGATTATGTTCCTTAACAATTTTTATCATTGCTTAAGTGGACCCTACTGTCAGCTAGCTTATAAATAAATAACATTTTAGGATCAATAGTTGTCCATGATCCAAATTTTTTAAAGAAAACTTTCAACATTCCCTCCGCCTTTCGAGTGCGGATGTACGCTATTTTCGTTAATGGTTTTAACAGATCACAAGGAAATTGATAAGACTTCAAATGAGTAGAGGTGAAGGCCATTCTCATGACAAAATTTATTTTACCATGATAGTAATCTGAGAATGCATACCTTATAAATAATTGTAACAGCTCCGACAAAGTAGTTTAGCATTTTAAGGGAGGAAACAAAATCATGTAATACCGAATTTTTTTAAATTTAGGCACACATTTCTTACAAAAAAGAATAATACAATATCATTTTATAAGTTGTAAATCAATATTTAAGCGTAAGCTAACTTCATATATTTTTAAAGTTTCGAAATATACAGAGCTCTGAAATTTACATTAAAATTACTTTATGAAAAGATTAGTTAATTTAAGGATCCCCATAAATATATTGCAAGATAAAAAAAGATGCACTATACCAAACAACCAAAAATTTAAAATAATGGAAAGAAAAGAAAAATCAATATTTAGCTTCTGTACTGTGCCCGCAAGCAAAGAATAAACAAATGAACACCGAACGGAACGAAAGTTCGGTAAAATAAAAATTCACTTCATCGACGTAGTTAGTTTTATAAAAATCTACAAACTTCTTTTTCATTAAGTTTTCATTCATTCTTTCATGGGAAAAATTTGACTTACCTTTTCAAGATCCTTTGTATCAAAGAGAAACACCAGAAGAAAGACAAAACAAACTAATAAAAACACGCCGCAACAACTGCGAAACTTATTTTTTACTTTCAAGCACATTCATGCCTAGAAAAGCGTATTTACAGCGAGCAGATGAGCGCACTCCACCGAAAATAGCGAACGCAAACAGTTATGATACTAATCGATATGTTATCGCCCAAAAAATGATAAATTAACAATGAATTAATGTTAGCGCCGGAATTAAAGCTCTTTACGTTTTCTGCGAAAGACATTTTCGAAGTTTCTCATTTTCCCTCCAAAGAAGATCGTTTTCTTCCGACAATTTCTCTATCTCTGCACGAAACACGCGAATTTTTTCAAGTTCAGCTTCAGCGTTAAAATTACTTGGCTCTACTTTTTTTTGTTTGACTTGGTTCTGGACCCGAGCTTCTTCCAGTGATTTTTCTAACATCTCTACTTTGTCTTCCATATTCACAAGCTCTTGTACGAGTTCTGACTTGGACATACTATTTAAGTGTTCAATATGAATATTTTCATAAGTCTCAACAAATTGCTGATGTAAAAACTCCTCTTCATCCTCTGGGGAACTGTAAAATTCGTCCGAAGAGTCAAAACTGTTGCTGTTCTCTTTGTGCCTATGTCCATTCGGAATGTGTTCATAATCAGGCTCCACTAAATTGTGGTCCTCCATCAAAAACTGCGTGGTATTATAAGGAGCCAGTGTTAGTCCATTTGTCATCATCTCTTCGCGAATTCTGTATGCCCTCCTAGAATCTCTTTCTTCCAATTCTTGTCTTTCCCTCCAATTCAGTTTGCAGTAAGGTCTCCACTTGCGCTTCTTCCTATTTTTGCTCCTTTTTTTTCGGGTAACGGCATGGTTTTCAGAACTATCACACGGATTATCCGAATCGACTTTTAAATTAAAATCCACTTTTTTCTCTTTTTCAGCAACAAAACTACTAGACGGCTCGTCTTCCTCACTTACAATCTCCGCTACGGTAGACTGAGGTGACTGGACAGAAGTGTCACACTTCAGTTTCTCCTGTGGAATCATTACATCTGCAGCACTCATTTCCGAAACTCGAAAGCGCGACGAACGGGAATTTCCGTGAGAACGTACTCACACGTCAGCGCGTGAAGACATCCGAAGTGCTTACTGACGGCGGACTTGAACTGTTTACATGGTGTATCGGAAGCTTTTACTCATATCACTGCGCTTCGAAATATAGTTCTCCTAAGTTACTTGTTTCTCATCGCTTTCTTCTTCAAAGAAAAACTCAAACACTACACTGTTTGAACTGTCATTTCATTTTTTAAAGATATTTTTTCCTATAATAATTTTTAGTTTTCAGAATTATTTTTAAATAACGATGCAAGGATACAAACGCAGTATATAGTCCTTCTTACTAACAACTGAGCTAAAAAGGGAATTACCTTGTGGCGCCATCTATACACAGATTAACTACACAAAATATATAACGTAGTTTTAATAAAATCAATTCAGATATCTACGCAGATGAAATGTTTCAAATTTGACTTACGAACATTGTCTGATTTGGCTGAAAAGATTTTTTAAATACAAAAGGTTAATTTTCTTTAATTTTTTTTAAAAAATGATGCATAAAATATATGTTCTTTATTCTAAAACAATATTTTTCGTACCATAAAACAATATTTAACTCCAGAAAATAAACATCGCGGTTCCTTACGAATCGATTTTCTTATAAAAATTCTTATAAAAATGAGAATTTCTATAAAATTCTGTTCCATCATCTTAAATTCTGTCTCAAATTTAGTAAAAACTTTTTTGAATGATACATTTAAATCTTCTGGTGAAATTAATAAATATTTAAAATATATATTAATAATTTTTAACTGTCATGTGACTAATATTTAGTGACAGTGATTTAAAATTTGATAAAAATATGAATTGCATACTTCCTACAATAATAATTTAAATTTTTCTCAAAAGAAGTGCAATAAGAAGTAATTTCCTGTTTTAATTACGCAAAAGTTCCATACAATATTTGTCATTCCGTTCTTCAATAAATCCACTTCCAGGCTCAGTTTTCGAATAGATTATCTCGCTATTTAACGTTATTATTAAACAAAAATTATTTTAAACAATACAGTGAGACACTGGTGCTTCTGTGGGTCTGTGTGTGCTTGAAACCGCAGTACGGGGTTTATTACTCTCCGCTGAATAAGATGTATATAATTTGCACATAGAATGTGTGGGTTTGTGCGGACCACAGTACATGTTTATATCTCCTCTTCCCTGCGGTAGAAAAAAAAATAGGTAGTTCGAGAGTTATTTTTCATGAAACCTCCCTGAATGGCTTTCGGTATTAGAGTCTGTGGGTTCGAGTCCTACTGTTGGCATGAATGTTTGGAGCCGTTATAATTTGTCCTCGAGTAGCAAAAAATGACCGTAGCGCTCCAAACCCAAACCAAACCCTTTGAAATCAGAAATAAGTCCCCCCCCCCCCTCAAATGCCCCTAAGAACAGATTCTGGTTGCGCTTTTGGTTTTTCTTGAAACTGTATAGGCAAAATTGCACATTTAACAGATGTTTACATCAACAAGAAATTTCTGTGAAGACTGTAACCAGCCTAAGACAACAGCGTTGGCTCTTAATCTTTTAGCGAAGGCTGAAAATGGACTGCCGTATAAATTGATCAGGTTAACCTTTATCAACTCCCCTGCCATAAGTATTTATAGAGTGACTTATTTGTGCGTTCTTTCAGAGAATTACTCAAAACAGTTCGGATTGTTTTCATTTGTTCATTGTTAACAATACACTTCGACTTCAAAATGTACAGTCAATTAAATGAACTACAAAAAATTTGCCAAATCTTAAGTAAACAAAAGGAAGTGGATATTTGCTTTCCAGGGGAAGGAAAATGACTGAAAATGGGCTGACGAAATACTCGAACGTCCTCTTAAAAAATAAACGGGAGTTTTGAATTGTTATGAATTCAGTTAAGGACCTCCTCAGCGCATTGACTGTCGGGCGGTCCTTAAAATATGAATTACAGGGTGTCCATAATTAAACTTCCCTACTTTAAAGTTGGCTACAGTCGAAACTATTGTTCAGAAAGTTATGAAATTTTGTGTAGGACATATTGCAGGGATGGGAATTTGTTTCAGCGAATAAAAAAAATAGTTTGAAAAATATAATATAAATAAAATGAGAAAAAAAATAGCATCGAATTTTTGTTATGGATCATATCATTGTTAAAAACTATGTTAAGGCTAAAAATCTAATTGGAATCTTCAGTTTCACAGCAGAAAAAGCGGAAAAAAACAGACTTTCTTAAAAGTTTTCTACGATTTTCCAATTTTAACTGAACTTTTAATAACGTTTTAATTTATTTTAAGTTAAGTTGGGGGGGGGGGGCACGCCCCCCTCCCCGTCCACCCTCGACGCTACGCCTATGGCCATCACCTAACCATTTTATTATAGACAGGGGCGTGCTTAGAGTTTCAGCGGCCCTGAGCGAAACGCATTTACTGGCAATCAAATTTCTCTACGTACTGAGTAATGGATCTTGTAAGACAGCCCCGACTCCTCCCCCCAGGAAAAAAAACTACTTCCACTACTGATTTTACTAATTATTACTTTTAATGCATTACGTTTCGATACTAAAAAACCTACATTCTGGATACGTAAAAGAAAATTATACATCAAATTACAATTGGTCCACTAAAATATAAAATTAATTAATTTGTATGAATAATGAAACAACGGGAAAATTATTTACACGATTTAGAAAATGTAAATTGTTAAAAACAAATTCTTACATGTATGAATTTTTTGGTAATAAATCAATTTTTGATTTCTGGGCAGCAAAATTGTCTATTATAAGTGAAAAGTCCTAAGATGGTGAGAGATCATTTTCATTAGAAATAAGTGCCAAGGAGGACAGGCGTACAATCCGTATTCAAAGCATACTGATTGTACCTGCCTTGTAATATTTTCAATTCTTCGAGAAGTGGGAAATAAAATCCATTATAATGATAGAGGGAATAAATAAAAGCCATGTTTTTGGTTATCCCACTCCTTAAGCCTTCAGACCCCTTTCTTCCCAACAGGTTTGAGCGCATTTATTTTCTTAGCTTACACTCCCTGGAGGTCTTGTCATAGACCAAACATTTAACCAAATGGTATTAGTATTCGTTCACAAAGATATGTTCACGTTTTTCTTAGTTTGCAACTCTTCCGTGAAAACAGATTCCAGCAAAACGTTTTATAATTCTTCAAATGACTGTATGGAGTGACTGACAGATAGTAGAAACTGATATTGAAAAAAGGGATTGATAATCAAGGTTTTACTATAACTGAATTGAAGGTAAATCATATTTTTTTAACCGAGAAATTTTTCGAACCAAAATGGTAGTTTTTCAATTAAGATTCTTTCTACGATTCTTTTCAAAAAATCGAAATTTTTTTTTTTAAAGTTGAATTATAGAAACCGCGAAAAATGAGGGATTTCTTAAAACCCGTAACATTTAGAAAAGTGTTGCGATGAGAAATAAAAATGGTGGCCCTAAATTTTTAGAGGCCCTAAATTTTAGAAGCCCTGGGAGGTTGGCTAGTTCACCACCCCAACCCCCTTAGCACGGCCCTAATTATAGAAGTCATTCACAAGCTACATAGGTTAAGTCCACTTTTCGATATTTCTGAGTGAATGCACTTGGACTCCTGACTTTTGACATTCTTAATAAATTTCCCAAATAATGATTAACACCACTCAATGACAAAACGTTTGTTGGCCATCCAATAATAAGTCACTTTCTTCAGAAGTCTGTACTCTAATGGAAATTGTTGCCATTCAAACGTTGAAGCAAGTACGCGGTGATAACGATCAATCATTTAGTGTTGTTTCATCACAAAAAAGTCAAATAAACGAGTCAGTGACAGTCGAACTACTGCAGGTGTAAGTAC
Source organism: Dolomedes plantarius (assembly GCA_907164885.2). Lineage (NCBI taxonomy): Eukaryota > Metazoa > Arthropoda > Arachnida > Araneae > Dolomedidae > Dolomedes > Dolomedes plantarius. The sequence goes on from OU015501.1 coordinate 12,944,389, forward strand.
TTGGGAATTATTACACATTTTTTAATTTTTTTCTGTAGTCTTAAATAATTTGAAGACTAAATTAGGAAGAATGGGATGTTATTACTTTTTTTCACTTGTCAAATCGGTTAACTCCCTTAGTCACGCAAAAATTTGAATATTAATAATGATGACTCCAAGGATCTTATAGATTTTATAAAAGCTGTGTCTGTATACATTCTATCTCTATACATTCTACAATATTCATTTGAATTTCTATTTCTAGAGGGATTTTAAAAAACAATGTATTAACTGATTCCTTTTCTCCACTTTAACCGATTTGGCAAGTGAGCGGTTCATATCAGAGAGGAAATTAACTTGACTCGTATCAAATGACTAGTAAAGCCTCATTCAAAAAAATTCCAAACGCTACTCCGAACTTTCTCTGTGCTACACGTCACCCTTTAGTTAATTCCATTGGTTAATTGTTTCTCGGCACTGGAATGAAGCTTGCATCGTGCTGGCAAGTGTGAATATGTCAAAAGAAAGTACGTAAGGACGAGTGAGAGCAATTATTTCTCAAAATGTTTGTTTATTGGTAATTTATGTGAATTGAACAATCAAGAATTCGATTATGTTGTTTGAAGAGAAAATGAGCTCGAACGATGGCACTGTAGATAAAAGGATATTTATTATGAAGTTACAACCGATAGTGTCACAAGCGGAAGTGAAGTGAAGAGACCCAAAATGGGATTCAGAAAAAGAACCGTTACCGATTATTTGTGTGTTCTTTTAAATAAATATGTGTTTAAACCGTAATTAAAATAAATATGTATAAATATTTAATTAAAATAAATATGTGTTTAAATAAATATGTGTTTAAACTTTAATAAACACACGCCCAGGGAACTACGATAGAAAGAAAAAGTTATATATATACTAGCTGAAAACCCGTACTTCGCTACGGAGTACATTCAAATTAAATACAACGGTCAATGTATGCAATTTATACCAAAAGTATGTATAAATATATTTATAATAAATACAACGATCAATGTATGCAATTGATGTAAAAAAAAACGAAAAAATATATTTAAGAAAATCGTAACTGATATTTTTATAGACAAAATAATGTAGAAGAAAATATTCAAATTAAATCTAATAGAACATACTAAAGAATATAGTACAGTTTGAGGAACATATCTTTTACTGTATTTTAATATTTTTTGGATAATGTCCAATCGTCTGCCGCATTAGCAAGAAAAGAAATATTTTTTTGTCCATTTCGTTATCATGCACGTGACGATAAATTAATTTAAAGTACCAGAAAAAAGAAATCACGTGACCAGAATTTAATAAATTGAATTCTAAAAATGAATCTTTAAAAATTCACCAAAAATCAGAAAATGGAGGCAAAGATTCGAAAAAGATTTCATTTTAAAGGAATTTTTATGATCTTTCTCGTGATATGAATTTTATAAACCTCAACTTATTATTTTAAATGCAAACTGAAAAAAAGTTACTAAAACAGCTTAAAAATTTAATTTAAAAAAATCTAAGAACTTCTTTCCAAAAATCTTTCTTAGTGCACCCCTACACTATAAGAAGAAACGCCATGCAAAATTTCAGCCCTTTAGGTCCAGCGGTTTGGTCTGTACGTTGTATGTCAGTCAGTTACGGAACTGTTTTTTTTAATATACAGAGGCTGCACACATTTTTTAGACGATGTATATTGTATTCACAAAACTAAATTACATAAAATTCTTGTTTTTTAAATGTTCTATTTGACATCCCTCATTCTGAACTATCTTTCTACACCGCAATTTCCAGGATAATAATGCCTTTTGAAGTGTCAGAAGAGATATTCTATACCATTCCTCCTGAACAGCTTTCCAGAATCCTGTAAGGGTTTTGGGACGACGTTTGGATAATGCAGATTTTAAAATTCCGAAAGCACAAAAAATCCATAGGTGATACATCGGGAGATTTAGTAGGGATATCAGTGAAGGGTATGGCCTTGATACCAGTTTTTTGTTCCATTTCTTTTAGGAAATTTACAGTGGATATTGATGTGTGACTGCTAGCTTTGTCCTGATGGAGTCTCACAGAGTGATGGCACTGTGGGTAAAGCGATGGTATTTCATTCAGAAAAGTTGGCGATAAAATATGTTCCTGATAGTATTTGGAGTTAATCTTGACATTTTTTCCCACTCTCTTTATTTTTAACTTGCCATTATAAGAGAAACCAGCAACAATCATGAATCCCTTAGAAAAACTTTCTTTCGATTCTTTGAACCATGTACTTAAATTTTTTTCTCCCCTTTTATGATAATAAATAGCTCTTTTTTTTGTTGCAATCATTTAAATACACCCATGATTCATCTATTGTGACAATTGTTTTCCATTTTTCTTTTGATAAGTGTTTCTCATATAAAATTCTGCAGCGTGTCCTGCGTTCAGCGATATGATTTGGAAGAAGACGATGCACATTGCGTTTTTTAGCTTTCTTAAGATTTAAATCAACGTTTAGCATTTTGTTTACAGTGGACACCGAGCATTTTAATGATTTTGCAACTGTCCTTTGACTAGGGGGATTTTCTTTTAACATTAAACAACGTACCTTTGCAATAGTCGAAGATGTCCGTTTTTTCCTTGGATACTTGTTTGGAATTTTTGTCCCACTTGTGGCTCTAATTTGACGTTTTTTTCCTTTCTTGTTGACGATATTACCTATCGACGCTTTAGATATCACAAAACCGTGAATCTCACATCGTTTTTGGATAACGGAGTATGCATATTTCTCTTCGGAAAGAGCATAAATCTAGCCTTCGAACCACTGCTTTGTTAAAAACGCCATTTTGAATAAAAACAAAACTTTCAAGCCGCAGACGATAATTTTAAGTTTTAAAAACATAGTACAATTGCAATTATTTCTTTTGCAGCAAACGATTTTTTATTACCGCTTACCAAAATCGTCTAAAAAATGTGCGAACAGCCTCTGTGTGTGTGTGTGTGTGTGTGTGTGTATATATATATATATATATATATATATATATATATATATATATATACACACGCACACACACAGACAGTGTGTGTATATATATATATATATATATATATATATATATATATATACACACACACAGACAGACAGACAGACAGAGACAGTGGCTCCCAAAAGTGTTCGTACACTTACGATTTTCAATGAAATAGGAGTCTATCCATTGATTAAAATGAATATTTCAGAATGGGTATTTAATAAGATCTATAATCTATTCTTAACAAAACTACATGAAATATTTTGAAAACATAGTAAAACTTTATTTTTAAGAAACCAATAATCCAAAAGTAACAAAAACTTTATCTCACAAAAGTCATCGTACACTTGTAAAAAATCTCTGCATATTAGTAAATATTCTAATTTTTCGTTAAATTAATATTTAGTAGGATATCCTTTAGCATCCACAACAGCTTATAAACGTCTGGGAATAGATTGCTTTAGTTCTTTTGTAATTTTTGCATCAATGTTCATCCATTCTTCCATCGTAATTGTTTTTAGTTCGCTTTTCGTGTGAATGTAGTGTTTTCGTACTCGAACCTCCAGTTCTCTCCAAATATGTTCTATTGGGTTTAAATCTGACGAATGAGGTGGTGTTTTCATAACTTGTGGTCAATTATAGAGACACCAGAGGCGAACGTTGAGAGCCGTGTGCTTAGGATCGTTATATTGATAAAAAACAAAGTTGTTTCCAATACCCAAATTTTGAGCTGATAATTTTAAGTTGTCTCTTGAGATATTTATAAAAACAGCATGATTCATTAAGCCATAAATAAATACCAAATTTCCTAGTCCTGATGCTGACATGCACCCCACACAAGGATACCTCCACCAGTATGCTTAACTGTTCCTACTAAGTTCTTGGGATTAAGTTCCTCATTTTTTTCTTCTCCATACAATTATACGCTCATCAGCACCAAAAATGTTTATCGGCAAATAAGACATTATTCCAATAGGTTTGGGGCTTATTTATCATTGATAGTGCGAAGGGAAGCCTAAACTTTCTGTTTTTCTCACTCACAAAAATTTTTCTATGGGCAGAACGCCCATGTAATCCAGCTGCTCTGAGAACTCGTCAAAAAATTTCAGGTGAAATTGAAGTAGAAAATGTTTTATTGAATTCTGCAGAAACTTTTACAGCACTCAAACGTGAATTTTTCACAAATTATCTAATTATAAATATCTGATCACGTTTTGTTAACTTTGCCGGACGGCCTTTTCTTACCTTGTTTTCGATCCGATTTTCTTCTTTAAAACGTTTTATCACATACTGCACAGTAGAATGCGATAAATTAAGTAATTTAGCAATATTCCGAACTGATTTACCACTACTATGATGAAAAATAATCAATTTTCGAATGCTGTTTGTTGTTTCTTTACGACAACGAGCCATTTAAAATAATAAATAGAATATTACGGAGTAGGCAAGCAAAAATTAAAGCCAAACGATATTTTAAATGCCACCGCAATTCAAAAATAAAAATAAAGCGCCAGACGATAATTTTAATTATGAATTTATCCGAAAATATTTCAGTGTACGATGACTTTTGTGATATAAAGTTTTTGTTACTTTTTGATTACTGGTTTCTTAAAAATAAAGTTGTACCATGTTTTCAAAATATTTCATATAGTTTTGTTAAGAATAGATTACAGATCTTATTATTAAATACCCATTCTGAAATATTCCTTTTAATTAATGGATAGACCCCTATTTCATTGAAATTCGTAAGTGTACGAACACTTTTTGGAGCCACTGTATATATATATATATATATATATATATATATATATATATATATATACATACATACACACACACACACACAGGGTGTCCATAATTAAAGTCCCACTTTCAAAAGGCTGCAAAACAAGAACCACTGGTCGGAATGACTTCAAATTTGAACTGAATATACTGGAAGAAGGGGGAAACGATTTGGCATAATAAAAAAAAGTTCCAAATGTATCAATAGATGGCGCTGTAACATATCGTTTCCCCCTTCTTCCAGTATATTCAGTTCAAATTTGAAGTCATTCTGACCAGTGGTTCTTTTTTTGCAGCCTTTTGAAAGTGGGACTTTTATATATATACAGGGTGTCCATAATTATATATAATTATGGATTCCAAATGTTGTGTTGAATTGCAGATTATCAAATGCATATTTTTAAATTTTTTTTTCTTCGCATGAAGGTAGATTTTCAGTTCGAGTAAAGAGCACGTACATTTTAAAATTTTAAAGTTTCCGGTAGTGAATTTTTTGCAGGGCATTTAATGTCGCTACAAAAATTGATGTATGAGTTTTTGAAAAATGCAACGATTTTTGAAGAACCCATACATTATATATAAAGTTATATTTTCAAATTCAGGAAAGATGTTAAAAAAATCTACATTTATAAATCATAATATCTCACATTAGGATTGAAGGAATCATAATGTAGTATGTTATCCATGTATCATTCCACGTTAGTAAGCATTTCTTTCCATTAACAAAAATATTCGGACTGAAAAATATTTGTTCTTGCCTTAATTTTCTACAATAAAAAAAGGAAAATGTTGCGCTGTATTTCCAAACACAGGGAAACTTTTTTGGCCGGCCAACCCTCTAAACGGCAATATTTTGTTCAAATACACTCCATAGAGCCAATGTTATTTTCCACGGTCATCCCTCCAAACGGCCACTTTTTTTCGGAGCCATGACTGGCCGCCATAGAGAAGTTTCAGTGTAATTTCGTTCAGGAAAGTTTCTTGATTTAAAAATCAATACTCTGTCAAATGAACCAAAAATTTAGTTTATTTCTCGAACAAATTGTTTATCTAGAATGTGGATACAGCGAGTTTCTTCAACGAACCAAGAGTTAGGGGATTAGAGTCGCCGTAAATTTTCAATAGATTCAATCTGATGAGGCTAACATGTCATACAAAATCGTCAAAAAATTGAATGCTTTTATTCACCGAAATAATACGTTGGAACCACCCTGAAAATCTTTAATTAGTCAAATTCATAGTTCTTAAATTACTCAAATGTCTTTTTGTGTAAAAGTATAAATATCGCAAATTTCAGTGCATGGTTAAATGTAGATAATCCCTTTGCATTTACAAAATGATTTCTATCAGCATTTAAAAAATCCCTGCTATTTTCCTTTGACATACAAGAGTAACCTAAGAGTTAGGCCATATGTTTCTTCCTGCTGTGGAACTATTCTTAAGAGCTAGTTCTGTTCGATAAAGCCAGTTAGGTGTGTTTTAAAATTAATCATTTCGCGTACTTGAAAAAATTCCAGTCTAGCACCTTTTGCTTGTTGTTTGAAACGAAATATTTTGCTGTCCGAAATCGTCAACGATAGTTTGACTAGCGCTGTTTTGGCTGGCGTATTTCTTTTGTTACTGAAAAAAAAAACCATTGAAACCATGATTAAATGATATCTAGTGTCAAACACACCCACGATTTATGGAGCTGGCTATTTCAAGCGAAATACTCAGCTGTACGAAATCGTGAGCAAAAATTGGATTTGCGCTGTTTTGAAAAATAGTTCGTTTGTTTTCAAGCATGACGGAAACGGGCACAGCTTCATCCAGAAAGAGCTGCGAGTATAATTCTTTAAATTTATAACTCTCTTTTTAGTCAGATATGTTAATCTTTAAACAGCACTTCATATCATCAACAAGAATGAATAGTTCGCAATGAGAAAATAGACATAACATTTTTTTTATTAAACTTAGTTTTTACTTTAAGCATTTAAATAAAAATCACATATTCCCCAGTACAATTTTTATAGCAAGGCACGGTATGATTTATTGTATTTCTCCAGGTCAAACTGTTGTAAAACTGGATTTTTCTTTGAAAACATCAGTGCTTCATAATTGCTTAGGATTCTTTTAGTTCTTGGTAACTTAGGAAACAACTCCTTTTCATAAGATTCTTGGACTAAGGACGGCATTACACTGTCAAAGTTCTTTGACAAAGATCTTTTATAAAACTTATTTCTATCTTTGTTTAATTTAATTTCAATTAACTTTAGCAGTAAGGAATGGTGGTACTATTCCTAATGAATTTGTCGCATAATTTAACGACAGTTTTCCGACTTTAAATACAGGTTTTGGATATTTCATTTTTATTTTGGGGATTTAAGCCCACTTTATAACCTCCTTTAAAGATACTATCTAAAAAGCCTTCTTGGTCAGCACTTAGTGCTTAAGAGAAACCGCCATACAAAATTTCAGCTTCGTAGGCCTTACGGTTTCAGGCATACAGTGATCACTGTGTTTTATTTTGGGGGTATAAACTCCTTTGAATCCCCTTAAAGTTTCAACTTTTTAAAAAAAGATTTCTTAGTGAACCCCTGGGGGCCAAGAGCAACCTCTCTTCAAAATGTTAGCTCCCTAGAACTTATGGTTACAGAGATATAATTATCCGTCAATCAGTGTTTAATTTTTGGAGTAAAATCTCTTTTAAACCCCATTATCCAAATCTCTTTTAAACCCCTTAAAATTTGAGCTTTTAAAAAAGATTTATTGGTGTGCACATAGGGCTTAAGGGGAACCATCATAAAAGATTTCAGTTTCCTAGGCCCTTTGGTTCCAGAGATACAGTGGGGTTTCTTTAGAGGGGAGGGGGTAAAGCCCCTTTTAACCCCCTTAAAATTTGCATTTTTCAAAAAGATTTTTTAGTGGGTACCTGGGGCTTAAGGGGGAACCATCATACGAAATTTCAGCTTCTTAGGCTCTATGGTTCCAAAGATACTGTAGGTGATTTTTAGAGGCGGAGGGGGTTATGTCCCTTTTAACTCCCTTAAAATTTGTATTTTTTCAAAATATTTCTTATTGGGCACGTACAGCTTAAGAGTAACCCCCATGCAAAATTTCAGCATCCTAAGACCTTTTGCTTCGAAAAATTTGCGTTTCTTTTAACATAGTCATTTTGAATATTTTTCGTGAATTCGTTTATCATTAGTACGCAATTTTTAATTAGAGCAAAAATTATTTCGAATCGAAATTTTGTTCTTCATCTGCCGCGTTTTCCACACATTTGTATTTTTTTTAACATGCTATTGCTCGAAATCTTTATAACATCCGGGCATCGAAATCTTTTATAAAATATAGGACGGTCTAACTTTGATAAGATAACTTTTATAAAAGTTCTTTTATAAAAATTGGGCTCTTCGTCAAAGTTTTATATAATATTTCGGTGCCCGAAGATTTCGATGCCGAATAATTTTAGCTCTAATTAAAAACTGCGTGCTAATTACAAAACAGAAATACACGAAAAATACTCAAAATGAGTCTGTTACAAGAACCTCAAATCTTTCGAAGCAAAAGTCTTAGGATGCTGAAATTTTGCATGGTGGTAGACGTCTTAAGCTCTACGTGCCCACTGAGAAATACTTTTAAAAAATATAAATTTTAACCCTTTCAGGGACAACAACCTCTACCCGTTGCACGGTGCAAATTTTTCCGCCATTTTTTTTAACCTAAGGAATCTTGAGATATTTTCCAATTGAAGGTTGAAAAATATTTTTACTTCTTTAAACTGATAACAGATGGCAGAACTAACTATTTTTCTGCTCATTTAACCGGAATACATTGAATGCAAGAGGAAAAGACTTGATTTTGGCGTTTGCACTGTGCAAACGGCGCCCCTCAAAAGGTTAAGGGGATTAAAAGGGACTTACCCCCCTCTAAAAAACCCATTGGATCTCTGGAACCTTCGACTTAGGAAGCTTAAATTTTGTATGGTGGTTCTCTTAAGCCCTAGTTGCACACCAATAAATATTTTTTGAGAACTCGAATTTTAAGGGGTTTACCCCCCCCCCCCCCCCAAAAAAAAAAAAAAACAAACTTTTATAAAAGATCTTTGTCAAAGAACTTTGATAGTATAATAGGGGTATTTTGAGGTCATAGCATTTCTTTTATGTATTTAATTCGTGTATTTTCTTTTAAATATTTAACTTTTCTTTTATGTATTTATTTAACTTTTATAAAAAAATGGAAAAAGATCTTTGTCAAAGAACTTTGATAGTGTAATAAAGGCCTAACGAAGATTAATTTTACAAATGTCTACCAAGTCTGCTCTTAATAGGCTGCAAAACATTTACTGATTGTACTGGTAGGCATCGCTTACTAGTACCAACTGAAATGAACTCTCATTTACAGTACTGTACTGAACAATACTGTACTGAACTTTCATTTATTATGGGACTCGGACATTTGATATGTTCGTCATTCTGAAGTGAGGGGTAAAATATTTGAACTCTAATAGTAATCCATGTCCTCAAGAGAAGGGAGAACTGACTTTCCCTGGGATCACGCAAATGTTTTTATGTTGCTGGAAAATAAATGTTATTAACGGATATATCTCATTCTCGAGTACGTTTAAGAGGACAAATGAGAAAACTTCGTATTTTCCTTTATTTTCCATCTCATCAAAAACGGAGGAGTCTCTTGACACGAGCTCTCGCAAAGTTAATTTTTTTTATTTGAAACTAACGTGAAGTTAATAATTGAGGGGGTCACAACCATAGTGACCATCTAAACTAAATTGAAGTCCATCTAAACTAAATTGAAGAAATCAAGGTTTGAAGTTTTTTGTGTAACGTTTTATATAACAAAGTTTTTTGTGAAAACGTATTAATCACTTGATTCACTATGGCAGTGAATAGAGCATGTTTTTAAGTTACTCCAACATGAACTATCTCCATTTTTAAAAAATACGGAATTGGACCACTATGGTTGTGAACCCCTCAATTAGTAATTCCATTAATGCTTATGTTAACTTTTTCTTTTGCCAACGTCGAAAGATTAGTTGTACATCATATAACTGAATATGCGGCTGTGTCTGAATTGAATGTCATCGTATCCACATGGATACAATTATCCCTTTTTTTATCATGGATACAATTATCCCTTTTTTATTTTTTTAATTATTAAAATTGATTCCAAGTTCTATTGGTGAGCTTCGAACAGACCCTAAACAATGTATACTTCATATCCTAGCGTTCCTAACTTCAAAGAGAGATGATGAACACTATCTATGGGAGGCCAGTGTGCATACATCAGTGGCGAAAGAATCTTTTTCTAACACGCGAGCAACTTGGTTCGCCACAGGAGGTTTTCATAATGGCTTTAACTTACTTACAACTTTTAACTTCGTTTTCCTTTTAACGGTTGTCGAAAAGTACGGAAGAGTAAGTAAAGGCTGTAACGAGAAAAGGCTAAAACTGATGAGTAAAAAGCAGGTTACTTTCTCCCTGTATCGTTAAAGTTAAGGAAAATCCAAACTTCAGTTTAAAAAAAAAAAAAATTCTAAATTTCTCTTAGGAGCTCCACAAGAATTAAATATCTATTTTGGGATACATAGAAGTGCATGCGTTTACAAGTGTTTGATGAACGCCGGTATCAATTGTATTGTTGGTATATTAAACATCTGGGTAATGCAACAAGTCGCTATTAAATTTAAATGTGTGTAGAAAAAGTTAAATACCCAGAAAATTCTCAAGTCTTCCACAATATGCTTAATTGTAAAAAAAAACTGTATGCAATTATAATGTTAAAACATAAATTCGTCCTTATTCCATTTGACTAAGTGGGGCGTCTGTTATTGTACAAACGCTTTTTTATGACAAACACTCGAACGCAATCCGCTAGTCCTCACTGCTTTCCCTTTTCATGGCTGTTCTCTCGACACGTATTTGTTAACTGTGACGTCAACCGCATGAACAAGTGATGTCATCAAGCAAGAGCTATTTCCTCAGCAGTTAATAAGCAGTTCGAGACTAGCCATAGCTCGTTCTCTCATTTGTTTCTGTATGCTCTACTTTTGTTCGTTGAAAAAATAAACTAACAATTTTGGATTTATCAATGTTCTTATTGGTTTGAAAACTCATGATATTTTTCTCATCTGAAAACAAAAGAGGAAAGACTGATAGGAGAAAGTATAAATTGCAATTTTTTAAAATTAAGTTTTTAGCTGATATAACTCTTTCTCCAAACCTCATGTTTTGGAATTAGCAAAGATGATTCAGAAATTAAAAGTAAAAAAAATGAATGAAAGCTATGATGTATATATAAAAAAATTAAAAATTGGGGGGCTGATTTTGCAAACGCTGTGATTTTCGGCAGATATAAAAAATGGCACTAAACTTAATTGCATGTTTAAAAACCGAAAAAAAAAGAAATCTTTATCAAATGATACTATGGGAACGGATGACTCAAAATATTTTTTTCTTTTTTCAAGCAGTTCTTTGAGGACTCGAATTTTCTACATTGAGAGCGCTCTTACAAATTTTAAAAATATCAATTTAAAAAAGTAAAAATTCATAAGTGCGTAAAAATCCTAATATTACGAAGAGAGGAATATACTTTTAAAAATTACTATTGAACCCAATAAAAATAAATAGACTCAACGGCGCTAAATAAACAATTTCCGCCAGGTTTAATTATGTATCTCAGAAACATAATTAAATATACAAATGGCTAGAGGGATTCCTCGGAATAAACAAATTAAGTTGTTTATGCAGCCTCGTACTGAGCATCTAAAGCCAGATTTAAACATGTCGCTGACTGAGCATGCGTAGAAATTTAGCATGCGTTACAATTTTTAATTGTAAATTATCGCTAATTAATAGAAATTGCGGTTACAAAAACAAAATTTGACACATCTATAGATTAAAATATTCCGTTTAATACCAAAATGAAGTAAATGGATGCAGAAGTTTTCTCTCACAGACTGCCCAAAGAATCGGCTTAGCAATTTAAATACATAGATTCTCCTTATAAGAGCAGATGTTTCGATTACGCCAAAGAATTCTGCAAATAAAGCCAGCTGATAAACACTTTCTGATTTCAGGACTGAATACCTATGCAGAAAACACCAACATTTGAGACAGAACTCGACCTTTCGGCAGCATACACTTCAAGTGTGTTTAAAACTCTTGCATGGGAGGAATTATTGATCTGTTGCTAGCACAAAGCTGGATCCCTCCCCCAAACCAAAAATTGGTTGGGGGGGGGGGTAGTGTGACTAAAACATAATAAATACCAGTTTTCAAAAAATGCATTTTTAATAATATAAAGTCTCGATTATCCGGGTTAATGGAGAGGAGTAGCAGCGCGAATAATCCAAAAACCCGATAATCCAATTTGTTATATTTTCAATGTATAATTATACTCTTGTTTTTCTATTTTATTAATTTAATTTATCTAAGAAATCCTAAGAATATATCTAAGAATAATTTAATTTATCTAAGAAGATATTTTTTTTTGTTTGTTTTACCGAATCTTTTATGTTTTTTTTTCCTATTATGATACGTTATCAGTGTACTCATAATCTCGGGTAAGGGAAGAAGTGCTATTTTAATGCATTATCACATCCTTTATCACATAAAAATCTTCTCAATAAATAGAAAACTTTTAATTTAAAAATCTTTTTTTTTATATACGTATATCAGAAGAAATTTGCAAGCAGTTTTTTATAAATTATAAATCTTTATCCAAAATAATACTTATGTGCTTTTTTCTGCGCGGATAATCCGCGCAGTGGTATATGTGCATTTGCAGGACACTCTTTGAAACAATAGCGTAGATCAGGGGTGTCAAACTTGCGGCTCGCGACGAACATTTTTGCGGCCCGGCCAATATATTGGCACACAATAATATATAATAAAATAACCGATGCAGAATTATAATAAGATAGGAAGAATTTGTTAAATGTTTTTTAATTATACTCATTTTTTGCTATTATTAAACAAAATGCGTATAGTTATGTTGTTATAATCCGTATATACTGTAATTAGGTACTGTAATTAGGTACTCGAATATACTGTAATTAGGTAAATAAACCTACGTTTCTATTAATATTGATTTTTTTTTTTTTGCGGCCCACCTATAGTTAAACCTTGTCTTTGGTCCAAGTTAGCCTTTCAGTTTGACACCCCTGGCGTAGAGTAACCGGACAGTCGATAGTTTAGGAAAGTGGTTCTCAAACTTTTTAGTCCCGCGGCTCCCTCTATCTACAGATAATTTCCGGCGGAGCCCTTATCTATATACAGTGGTACCTCGACTTACGAGTTTAATTCGTTCCATGACGGAGCTCGTAAATCGAAATACTCGTATCTCGAATCAATTTTCCCCATTGAAATGAATGGAAATGCCATTAATTCGTTCCGGGCTCCCCCAAAACACAGCAATTTTTTTGTTACATGTTTTTAAATAAGAAAAATGTGCTTATAAACGACAAACATTGTATAAAAACGCATTACAATAGAATGTACTGCAATAAATTTGTTTTATTAAGTGTAATGTACAACATTTACCTTGGAGATCAGACTTGTAGATGCTGATGGAAGAGGAGGAGAAAGGCTGAACTGAAAAATTAAATCTTATTCCTTGATTTTTGACCTTTTCCCCCAGCTTTCCTCACTTTCGCTTTTATTACCAGCTACTCTCTTAAAATGAACGAGTGATACACGGAAGCTGGACGATTGTTGCATCGTTCACTGTGGTTGTATGTCCAGATTCTTCTTTCTGAGAACTGGAAGAACGTTTTCTCAGAATCTGTAGAAGGGGGAGAGCTTGCGATCCTAGGACCAAGGTCATCCCATCCCTTAGACCCCATGGGGAGTTCCAATGTGGGGGAGGGAATTGAAGCTATGTCTCTACGAGAGAGGTTGGGCACTATTCGGTTTCTGGGGGCGACTCAAGTTTGGGCAGAGCAAGCTGCCCCGGGTGGCAATTGTTCAGTGTTAAAATCCCGGTTTGAAACTGAATAGTAGTCTCAGAATAATATGAGGCGTTGAAAGGCAAAGTGGTGTAAGTCACATTTTCAACTTTTTTCATTTGGGGGCAAATATGTAAGCTCCATGTTCAATTTATAGTGGAATTGTAAATAGTTATTATTTGCAATATTGTAATAATTGTTATGAATTATAATTTGTTCAAGTTATGATGAAAATTTTGTAGTTTTTGCAGTTAAACTCTTTTGACTTACACCACTTGACTTACTGACTTACACCACTTTGCCTTTCACCGCTTCAATGTATACAATTGTATAATTACTGTACATAAATGTTGTAAATATTATATACTTCTTGTGTTCTCATTTGATGAGCACGTAACATGGCATTCTCTGCTGAAACTACCGGTGGGATATCTAAAACTTGCTCGTAACCCGAATTTTAGCTCGTAACTCGAAGCAAAAAATTTACCGAGAGCATGCTCGTATCTCGAAAATCTCGTAAGTCGAGACACTCGTAAGTCGAGGTACCACTGTATATAAAACAGTTCCGTGACTGACTGACTGACTGACAGATAACGCACAGACCAAACCGCTGGACCTAAAGGGCTGAAATTTTGCTTGGCGATTCTTCTTATAGTGAAGGGGTGCACTTAAGAAAAAATTTTGAAAAATTCTTCTTAGATTTTTTTAAATTAAATTTTTAATCTGCTTTTGTAACTTATTTCAAGTTTGCATTTAAAATAATAATTTCAGGGTTATAAAATTTATATCACGAAAAAGATCATAAAAATACCTTTAAAATGAAATCTTTTTCGAATCTTTACCTCCATTTTCTGATTTTTGGTGAATTTTTAAATATTAATTTTTAGAATTTAATTTATTAAATGCTGATCACGTGGTTTCTTTTCTTTATGTGATACTTTAAATTAATTTTGCGTCACGTGCCTAACAACGAAATAAATTGACAAAAAATATTAAAATACGGTAAAAGATAAAATTTAACCACTAGACTAGTTAAGATGGAAGTTTTTTAAGAATTTAATTCAAATTAGCATGTTATATGGATATTAAACATACAAATTAATTGCATACATTGACCGTTGTATTTAATTTGCATACTTTCTTCTACAATTTTTTTTTGTTCTATAAAAATATCCATTACGATTTTTTTTATAAATAAATAAATAAATAAATAAATACATAAATATATATATATTTATATATTTGCCATTAATTTGAATGTACACCGTAGCGAAGCACGGGTATTCAGCTAGTTAGGTATAATTATAAATTTGAGGTGGAGGCAAAAAAATGAAGATAAAAAATGATTTTGTGTAAAGGACTTTATTCTTATTAGCGGTATGGGTTCGGCTCACACTTCGAGAACCCCTGGTTTAGGACATCAGGAGCCTAAAAGTTGGTATAAAAAAAAAAGGCGCAGTATTTTCATTCCCTCTAGGTGCGCAATTTTCCCAATCGAATTCGGACTTTTCCCACTAGAAAGGCGCTCTGATTACATAGATGAAAAAGTAGGATGTGTATTCAGAACATATAAAGTCTAACGAATGTTCTTAAGGATATTTTTCTATGCAATACCTAATTAGGTATTATTCTTTAAAATCCATCTTTTTTTAATAAAATGTCATAATTAATTGAATAGGGCTATTTTTGGTTCCACTTATAATGGCACCCTTCTCGATTGGTGCATAGTCCTTTTTCCAAACCGATTGCATGTTTCTGAAGGATTATGTAAAACCGTAAGTACCCATCGGGGACCCCACACATTTTTTTTCTACTCCCATTCCACTGACAGCCCCATTTCTTCTTTAGTCAGCTTTCCACCCCTCAAGGTCAACTCTAGAAAGGGGATCTTGGCCCCTGTCTGAGAACAAAAAATGATTTGTCTTTAAGGCCCTTTAATGTGTTCACCTCATCTTACGATAGGAAGCAAACGTTGCCAATCACATTTACAATTCAGGTTATGCTACTCATTCAGTCTGACAGCCCTTTTTCAAAGAAGGAAAATAAATGAAAGCATAATTAAAAGATTCTTTTCTTTCGAGAGATTAGTGTCAGTTGCTCCCCGGCAAAAAGTCTTAGCAGAGGTATTTGATTTTAATAACTTTAGTAGGTGTTTTGAGACTTCTGACTGCATACTGGTACCGAATTAAATACATAGGATAACTATTAACGATCGTCTATTAACAATTGTGACAGAAAATTTGAAATACAGGTAACCCTCTTATAACACGGTACATGGGTTCCTAGAAAATGCCGTGTTGTGTGAAACCGTGTTATGAGACCCAGAGCCAGTTCAAAAAAAAGGGGGGGGGGGTTATGTTCCGAAAACTTATTAAAAACAAACTTTTAAAAAAAATTCCATATAAGCGACTTAATTTTTATTAAAAATATAAATGTATGTTTAACGCAAAACGAAAAGAAACAAAAAATGTTATTTTCATTTAATGAGACCTTCATTTAATAAATTTCTTCCTCATCTTCCTCAAATTGTTCCTGCACTGCTCAGTACAATCAAACGAGAACGTTTATCTGTTGAACGATAATCACCTTCACTTTCAGAACCCTTTTCTTCATTTAGATTTCTTGCACCTTCTATCCTTTTTTAAAAAAATCTGCAATTTTGGTTTGCTTGCTGGTTCTTACAAGGTCATTGTAGATATCACGGTATGGAGATAGATAATTTTGCAGTTCCCTTTTGAATTTTCAGCTTCTTTCAACCGAAGGGTCTGCATTTAAAAAAAAAAAAAATTCAAGATTTTCAGCTAAGCTTAGGCCTTTTTGTAATTTTATAGAGTTATAAATGAATAAATTATGATTTGTTTATACATTTTCATGTAAAGCCACTATAGTTCATTATTCCTTCCCGTCATTATTTTAAGGTATAATTTAGTTTTTAAATGTGTTAAACAAAAATCCCGTTATCTAGTGCTGTAGAAGTGCAGAGTTGTACAAAGGGGTTTCGCAATTTTTTTATCGTGTTAGAGCGAAACCGTGTTACAGGTTGTAGTGTTACACGAGGGTTCCCGCAATTTATCCTATCGTGTTAGAGCGAAACCGTGTTCTAAGATGCCGTGCTGTAGGAGGGCTACCTGTACATTCGTAGAAAATTCCCATTGGCTGTAAATCTCCAACAGCTACATGACAAAGTCTGAATTCCGACGAAACAGAAGTGCAATTTTTAGGAGGTTATCAATTTCTAGAGGTGGGATTTTTGTTTGCAGAGGGGTGGGACTGTCAATCACAACCACTAGGACTCGTGCTATTGTGACGAAACAGCTTGTCTCTTGAAATTAATGTTGTTAAACCTTGGAAAGGGCTAAGCAGCGTTGACAGATATTCGTTAAATTGATTACTTACATGGTCAAAGTTTATATTGTAGCAGATAGAGCGAAATATAGTCGACTTTGAAGTAGTCTTTTATTTTCTAATTTTTTTTTTTTTTTTTTTTTGTATCAAAGATTAGGGGAAAAAATACACAGTAATGGGAACATAATTTGGTATGCAAGTTTATACACTCCTCTCCCAAAATCATTTTCGCAATAATTATATATATAAAACAGTTCCGTAACTGACTGACTGACTGACTGACAGATAACGCACAGACCAAACCGCTGGAACTAAAGGGCTGAAATTTTGATGGCGATTCTTCTTATAGTGTAGGGGTACACTAAGAAAGATTTTTGAAAAATTCTTAGATTTTTTAAAATTAAATTTTTAAGCTGTTTCTGTAACATTCTTTAAAGTTTGCATTTAAAATAATAGTCTGAGGGTTATAAAATTTATATCACGAGAAAGATCATAAAAATTTCTTTAAAATGAAATCTTTCAAATCTTTACCTCCATTTTCTGATTTTTGGTGAATTTTCAAAGATAAATTTTTAGAATTTAATTTATTAAATGCTGATCACGTGGCTTCTTTTCTTTTTGTGATACTTTAAATTAATTTTTCGTCACGTGCCTAACAGCAAAATAAATTGACAAAAATATTAAAATACGGTAAAAGATAAAATTCAGCCACTAGACAAATTGAGATGGAAGTTTTTTAAGAATTTAATTCAAATTAGTATGTTATATGGATATTAAACATACAGATTAATTGCATGCGTTGACCGTTGTATTTAATTTGAATATTTTCTTCTACATTATTTTATCTATTAAAATATCCGTTATGATTTTTTTTATAAATATATGTATATTTTAGAATTAATTGCATACATTGACCGTTGTATTTAATTTGAATGCACTCCGTAGCGAAGCCTCGTGTAGCAAAAAATGACCGTAGCGCTCCAAACCAAACCAAACCAAACCAAACCGTAGCAAAGCACGGGTATTCAGCTAGTGGTTATATAATTTTTTCGTATTCTTGGTTTTCTGTACTTCACAGGGAAATAGCGGAAGATATCGTTTTAATATGAAATGCTTTATTTGTAAAAGGGGGGCTCATGGCGGCCCAGTAGTACAGCACGCTAGTTTTCGGTGCTGAGGGTGCTCGGATCGAATCCCGGCGTCGCGCCACGAAAAATGTCTCCGTTTGTGTCGTCCTTTCATAGGGGGTAATGCTGTCTGCCTATATGGTGCCCCCATAATGAAATGGACAGTAAACTGCGGCGTAGTATAGGCGAATGTTTGACGACAAGTGCCTCCACTTAAAAAAGAAAAAATAGAAAATAAATTTAATAAATAAATAAAAGGGTCTACCGACCAGGGATTTATAGGGGTTAGCTTCCTCAACCAATAGAAAATGTACTTGCTTGGGTCGGAAATGGAAATCGGGCTGAACGTGAGCTCTATTTTTCGAGCTCGTGTTGTAAATACGGAACAATTTTACAATGCCAGTTTTTCAGTTGAAGGTTCTTCCCGTGGAGATGGATTTTTGTAAATTTCAAATTTAAATAATCAAATTCTGCGGCCCCCATAATAAGAGTTAGCAAGATAATAGGAAAACATACGAGAATATATCTTTCGATTTCGGTAACCTATAAAGTCATTCGGAAGAATATTTTATGCACAATTTTATAGCAAGATGTTAAAATTGTCTTGCATGTCTTGTACCTCGGATTTTCATGTAATTTCTAGAGATGAATCAGAAGAAGAGAACTGGTTTAATTGTTGTTACGACAGGAAAAAAATGAGTCCATTTTGATCCTAAAACTTCATTCGCAGCATGGCTTGAGTAACATTTTTTTGTAATAATCCATTCATATTTATTTCCTTTTTACGTTGCAATCTTTGACTCTGTGTTGTTATTCTCCGCATGGGGTGCTATTGCTAAGGATGGATTCGTGAGATTTCAGTCTCGGAGGGATTCACAATATGAAAGGAGCAAGAAAAAATTCCTCACTGTTTTTCCTTCAAACTTATTTTAAAGATATTCATAAACGTTTGATTAAGGGATTGTAAGAGGTTCAGCTACAATTGCAGCAAAAATATGAAAGCAATTCAAAGAGAGACTGCTTTCGAGGAAAAATATACTCTTAGCTATGTAGATATGTTATCTACTGTAGCTTAACATCTGGTTGATGAAAATATTGAAAGCGATAATTTTGCGCCCCTTTTTTTTATAATTTTATTTATACTTTTTAAAGAAAATTGCTTTAAAATTTGATTTGAAGAGTTACAGAAACTAGTTTGATAGATATTTTATACTCCTTGATTCAAATACGTCGAGAATCTGAATCCTGAAATTTTATTTTTATTTTTTTTCTTACAAGTTTAAAGAAAATAGGAGAATTGCCAGTTTTGTTTCTTCGAATTTTTTTACAAGTAGATGATCTTACCGTTGCTGAAAATGAAACGTTTCAAACAATGCAATTCAGATCTAATTGCACAAAAAATAAAAGCGACTGAAACAAACAGAAGTCAAAGAAATATCTGTAGGTAACAGACACTTAGCTATGTAGATAACAGTCGGCTAGCTTCTAATTGATAAAAGCGTTGAGATTTTTTTGAAAGAAAGTCAGAGGTATGTATTATAAAGACAGCTCTGTGTATCACTTTTCTTAAATAGAAATAAAATGCAGGGAGAGTGATTGATTAATACTAGAACAAATTTCTACGTTTAATTGCCTTTATTATATACACATAATTGGAATTAAAATATTACTATACTTTTAAAGCTCAACATTTATTTGACGAGGACAAACAGTGAACCGTACGCAAAATTATCAAGGTTAAGATACGCATTACCAACATTAGGGATGCGACATCGACAACAAAACATCGATGTTTTGAAACATCGGTATTCAATATTAAAACATCGATGCTAATAAAACATCGCCCAAAAACCATCGATGTTTTTAAACATCGATGTTTCTGAACATCCATTTTTTAAAACTGGTTTAGTAACCTGTAACATTAATGTTACTTCGATTAGTCTGGGGGGGGGGGGGGGAGGAGATTAATTTTACTCTCTCATTGGGCTGACACAAATGACAAAAACTTGGTTGCTAGAGTCATCGCATATCACAGAATTTCCATGATGCATTTTATTACTTTTACCAGAAAATTAAGGAAGAAATTATTTCTATAAAAACAATTGATAGGACCAAAGCCATAAAAAATCCGTGATGTTATCTAAGTTAAATTGTCTGAATATGAAAAATTATTGTAATATTTATTTACCAGTTGGAGAATAATTTACTTCCAGGAGGGTTAAATAATTTAGTAAAAAAAAAATCTGAAGTTGTTACATTTAACAAGTGTTTAAAACCCACGTCTTCAATAATTGAAATCAGCTGAGAATCTCTACAAATCATGTAAAGAATAGCTTGAGAAACTTTGTGCATATCTCAACCACATTTTTTTATTATGGGGCTTTTTCATTAAAAAAAAACATCGAGCACAAAACATCGATGTTAAAAAACCATCGGCTTCAATAAATCGATGTTTTAAAAACATCGACATCGATGTCGCATCCCTAACCAACATGTGACCACGAGGTATACTACAGTAAAATTTGTATTTGTGCGTATAATTCACTCGAACTTGAGCTTTAATTTACCTTAATGGTAAATTTATATTCTAGTTTTGATTTTAATCATTACAAAACACTTGTTTAAGGTGGAAGCAAAAGGAATGAAAGACAATGCTGACCGAGGCTAACACACAATTTACGATTTCATCGTGCCACAACACGAGTCTACAAAAGCACCGACGACTGCGCATGCGTCGGGACTGAACCTTGCTTATCTCGCCGTTTTCTAGCAGAGAGCTTTGTATGTTTTTATCCGTCAGCTGAGATGGCTTGTCTCAATTGAGTATGAAAACTGGTTTTGAACACAGAACGTGGATGGGGTGCGATGGGTCTTTTTCGCAAGGATAAAATGAAAAACAGACGGATCAAAATCTTTTTTTCTCTTCGCTCATGAGTGAAATTATTTTACTTTGTTTAACAGTGCATTGTTGACCTCTGTTTATGTTTTTATTTGAGGCAACGAATAGAAAATTGTGACCTTTTTAACCGCAGCGAATTTTATAGAGCTTCAGAGTTTAAAGTTTGCAAATGAGAGTACTTATCACTTCCGGGATAAATTATAAATTTTTTATTTTTTATTTATTAAACCCTGAAAAAGACTAGAAAAGTGTATTCCAGTATAAGATAGAAACAAATAAGGAACTTGACATGAATTTTTTATGTCAAAGTATACGTTTTAATAAAGTTAACTTTATTCAATCAAATAAATTTTACTGATAAATAAATTTAGTAAATTAACCTTCAATGAAGATAAAATAATTTTTTTGAAGAATTCGTTTTTATTTTCATGCTTTATTGGAGATGAATTAAATGTCAACTTTTTTCTTACAAGTACAGTGCTAGGATGAGTACAATGTGCGTAAAAACCCGATGTGCAGTTCTCTTAAAGAATTTCACGAGCGCGTAATGTGCAAATGCATTGTAATGTGTTTTGTTGTCATCTCTAGGCGTATAGGCATGGCTAGTATCGATGGTATGTATGTGTTCACAGTCCAACTTGAATAGTTTTGTGAGAACATATGAATGGGTACAAAACCCACGCTGAATTATTTTTGCGAAACTCATATCGCTACTGTTAGTGCAAAAGGTATGCAAAAATTATGTACGTTACAGAAGAGCATAAAATTTTTTAAAAAAACCTGAAAATAACATACGACTTTTTTATATTTCACCTTAAATTATAATAGATTAGCTGATAACATACATTTTTGTAGCAGTTGCAGACTACAGAATGCCACCTTTAGCACAAATAAAATAAAAATGGAAAATTTTTACATACGACCTTTTGCACTAACAGTAGCGATATAGGTTCATAGCGCTGAAAGGGCTCAATTCGGTTCTCAATTATACAAGAAAAGTTATTCAACGTTTTAGAAAGTTCAAATTAAAATAGCGTAAGGTTTTATTTAACTGCTTTTCTACGTGCGTATGATTTTTTTCTTCTAATCCAGTCTTGATTTTTAAACTAAAAAGATAAAAAAATCACTTTTACACTTCTAAAATCTCCATAGCCTGACTATAGTCACGTACTTATGGCGCTGTCGGGTTCCAGTGTTGGCGCGGATGTTTGAAACAGGGAAATTGGAAGTCTCGATCTAATTATCCCTCGGGTAGCAACAGAGGATTCAACAAATACACTGAAACCCCGATTTAACGTAACCCTTATTTAACGATTTCCCGCATATTACGTCATTTTTCATTAGTCCCAATTAATTTCCTATACTTGTAATGTTAAAAAATCCCAGATTTAACGTTATAAGATAGCGTTGAAAAATTTCCCGCATTTAACGTTTTTCCAGCGCCAAAAACTCAATGAAATTTTCCTAAAATAGTCAGAAATCGTGATGGAGAAAAAAAAAATTCTTATCAATGCGTGCAATACTCGGAATCTACCCTCCCTTTGTCCTTTCTAACCAACCGCAGGTGCAATATTAGAAATCCCTCCTCTCTGTATAAAAAGAAGGAAGACCACCACAAGACAAGGGGCAGATTTGTAGGATCTCGCTGACCAATACCTTTTTATCTGATCGGATGTTATACTCCTCTATGCTTTCTGCTGTAGAACAGAGCTGATAGCATTCAAAGTATAATATAACTGATTTTTTAAAGCATAATTTTGAAATCTGATGCATAATTTACTAAACCAATTACTTACCAATTTACTAAAGCATTTACTAACCAATTTACTAAAGCATAATTTACTAAACCATTGTAAATAAAGAAATAAAAGGTATGTTACCTAAATTAGTCATGATTTCATGCTCAGTGTTTTGCTTTTTTGTCTTACCCTGATTCGACGTTTTCCCGCATATACGGCATTCCTTTATCTTATTTTTTACAAAATTTTGTTTTTATTTGGGATATAAGTGATCGGTTCTAGAAATGAGGGATTAAACATAAAATGATTATATAAGACCTTAAGTTATGGAAAAAGTATTTAAGCCAGATTTAATTTACAGAACCAAAAAATATACAAATAAATATTTCTAGATTTTTTTATCAGCAAAATCATTTATGATTTGATAAAGTTTTAATATCCTCATGCTCTATAGAAAGTAGTATTGAAAGACTGTCTAGTTTTTACTGCGATATTGTTGGTCTCATGCACCTTCGCCGCAAGTATTTCGAATGTTAAACATCGCAATAAAGTATCAATAGAAGTAACTTGGCAGTAGTTTCCACTAATAACACTAATTCAAAATTTTAATTTATATTAATGATTTGTTACATATAAATGATGTACATTAATGATTCGGTATAAATAAAGGATTTATATTAATGATTTAGTGTAAATAAATGATTTATATAAAAGGGAGGAATGGCAATTCTAGATCGCCTGTATTCTATTTGACATACTCTTATTTCTTTATATCATCAAATTAGCAGACTAAATTGCGCGAAACGTTTTAAATAGGGTTGACATGCTAAAAAACATGATCAATCAATAGAAATGAATAAATCCATTTAAATATAATGAC
The DNA here is from genome assembly GCA_907164885.2 of Dolomedes plantarius. Lineage (NCBI taxonomy): Eukaryota > Metazoa > Arthropoda > Arachnida > Araneae > Dolomedidae > Dolomedes > Dolomedes plantarius. The sequence continues at coordinate 12,968,107 of OU015501.1, forward strand.
TTCGAGTAATATGTAATGATCAGTTTTCCCTCTCAAATTAAGGATGCGACATCAATGTCGATGTTTTAAACATCGATTTATTGAAGCCGATTTTTTTAACATCGATGTTTTGTGATCGATGTTTTACGTTGTCTTGATTTTTTTTAATGAATATGTACCATAATAAGAAAAATTAACCACGTACCATAATTTTCACACTCGGTAAATGTAATTCTGAATTCTGAAAAGGAGGAATACAAAAGGGAAAACGATTCCCTATCAATGAGACAAATGTCAATCAACAACCAATGAATAAAAATTATATGCCCCAATAGCCCCAATAATTGTTATTTACAATAAAGAAAAATAAGCTTGTTCAGTTTTCTCCCATACGCTGGTTTTGCATCAGTACTTCAAATTGGTGTAAATGTACCTAATTTTCTTTTGTATTATTTAATTTGAAAATAAAAGATTTGTTAATAAATTGTTCTTATTAATTTTTTTTATACTAAACTGTTGAACCAAACTCAAAAATTCTTTGTAATGATTTTGCCTTGTACTCTATTGATATAAAACCAATCCTTTTGTCTTGTGTTACAGTCATGAAGTTCAGAAATTTTTTTAATTCTAAATTATTTAAGCCACCTAGAAGTAAATTATTCTCCAACTTTGTAAATAAATATGACTTGATATAAGAATTTTTCACATTCAACCAATTTTAATAAGAAAACATAACGGATTTTTTTTATAGCTTTGGTGCTATCAATTGTTTTTATAGCAATAATTTCTTCCTCAATTTCTGGTAAAAGTAGTGAAATGGATAATGGAAATTCTATGATATGTGCTGACTCTAGCAACCAAGTTTTTGTCATTTGTGTTAGCCCAATTAGAGAGTAAAATTACCTCCCCCCCCTCTCACGACTAACCGAAGTAACATCAATGTTAGAGGTTACTAAACCAGTTTAAAAAAATGAAAGTTCAAAATCCTCGGTGTTTTGAAAACATCGATGGTTTTTGGGCGATATTTTTTTAGCATCGATGTTTTAATATTAAATATCGATGCTTCAAAACATCGATGTTTTGTTGTCGATGTCGCATCCCTACCTCAAATGTGGCATCTCTCTACGACACTGGCCCATCAACAAAGCTTAGGTTGGACTAGACGGGAACGTCTACTCTCGCTGTAAACCAGGGGTGGGCAGACTTTTCCAGGGTACGGGCTACTTTTAATTTTTTCAAGGTGTTGCGATCCACCCAGTGGCGTAGGTGTGGTGAGGTAAAAAAAAAAGCTACAATATTTATTATAACTTAATAATATATATGGAATATGTACTTACCTACATAACTACAATAAAAAAACTTACTCTTTTAAAACCACGTTTAAAGCAAAATGCAAGATACAAACAGAATAATAATAGCCTCAAATATAATAATATCAAATGATGCATTTATTTTCAAACATTTCAAAATACATTAAAAAATAAATTATTTTCATCTAAAGTTAGTTCTCGTAGTTATACATAGTCAGTAGAAGATTTAGTCTGCATACTTAGTCTCCATAAATATGTTTCTTTTAGTATGCACGTCTTAGGTCTTAGTAAAGGCGGTCACCCCAAAATGTCTTGGTGGTCCACCGGTCGATCGCGATCGACTTAATGCCCACCCCTGCTGTAAACCATGTGGGCGGTACCGCACTGATCCAAATCAATTCACAAATGTGTTGATTATAACTTTCGATTTTCTTGCACAATGAATGGCTGTGTTGTATAACAGCAAAGACGAGGTCAAATACAGTCGTTACTGCTATTGGAGATTTTCGATAGGGAAGAGTCAATTTTAGATGCGAGCTAAGAAAATATCTGAATAATGCAAAGAGGTCATCGGGTAGATCGCGATCATCGTGATAGGTTTTTGTGGTCCATTCTGTTATTTTGGTTTTCTGTTCCTATGTTCGATCTAGCCAACAAATTCACATCTGCTCTTCACGGAATGCAATTTTAAAATGTTTCTTTATAAAGTAAATTTCAAACTCCTTTGTCCAAACTACAGACGTAAACTGGAAATATTTTTCTGATGTTGTCTTTAAATAATTTATTTTGAATAAATTTTAGAGTAAATGGGGGATTATAAAAACAGAACCCTATTTTAAACTGAGAAAAAAAATTGCATGTTTTAAGGAAATAATTTTTCCTATAGAAAAACTTTTGAGAAGAAATTTAAGTACTGTTATCGCCAAACGAGAAGGAGCGAGCGAGCGTAAGTGTGGAGACGCCACCGTGGGCAGACGGGCCCCGACAGCGAGTGAGGAGAGAGTCGAGAAACACAGTGTTGAGCAGACGTGCTCTGGCAGACGTGCCATAAGTTTAATTCATTATCTATTATAAATGTTATATGTGTATGTTCGTCGATGTCGTAATAAATGTAGTAGTTGTCTAAAAGAAAGTGGACTTATTGAGAAGAGTCAGAGTGAATTAATATAACTGTTAACCACCCCCTTGCCATCCTTGACGGACGTTGTTGTTTTTCGGATTCTAATAGTACATATTAATTAAAGTTTAATATTAACTTTTATTTGGAGTTTCAACCCCATATTTAGTTTGTTATATAGCAAATATTAAAAATTATATGAAAATACTTAACATCTATATATATAAAACGCTTAGGTATGCGGCACAAAAATAGACGATATTTCTACACTCCGAATGGCAACGGCTGCAACTACCAGATGTAAACATTAGCGGCCGTCCGCAGTTTGCAACAGCGTGTCAACATGGATTTACGCACTGAAAATCAGGAATGCTCGAAAGCGAGCTGTAAGATCAGTGAAAATTGGGAACAGTCTCAAGAAAGAAAGCGAAGAAGACATAATTCATTAAGAGAGAGGCATGAAAGAGCAACCGACAGCAAAGGAGCGTATGGTGCCGGGGGGGGGGGGAATGGGGACGGGAAGCTGCGACGGGAAGTGTTGTTCACAGCCAGAGGCGGAAATGTGAGAACGGTCATTCACGTCGATGCAGGAACGTGATGCCGCATTTACACATTCGCGATTGCTCCACCCGCAAGACATCCGCGAGACATTAGTCACGCTCCTGCACCGACGCGAATGACCGTTCTCACATTCCCGCCTCTTGCTGTGAACAAGACTTCCCATCGCCAATCTCCCCTTCGACTTGTGCCAGAAAACCTCTCCCGAAGCGAGCGCCACGATTGGCTAGGAGAAACGGCGAGAACACTGTTTACACATTCGCCTCCCGCAATTCGACTCTCCGTTATCGCGACTATGTAAATGCGGCATTAAATGGAGTATGAAAGATTTCACATGACAAAATTTTCACTTGTCTCTTCTGCAGTTGAAACGTTATTTTCATCAATTTATCAGTATTTTTTGGCCCGAAATCCAATCTATGTGCAAGGGTATATGCCCTCATAACTAAGCATAAAATGTGCTGTTACATGTCTATTATCTCACAGTGGAAAGGGAATGTATTTTTGAAGCTGTGAGCGACCAGTGAAAGTTTCAAAAGAGTAGTCCCAGGATTTCAGTTTATTGGCAATATATTGATTGACATCTTTCTACTCTGCTGTTGGAGCGTTCGGAAATAAAGAAAACCCAAGTTTTCTCCCTGAAACTCAAACTGTCAAAATGAATAATGTTCAAAGGAAAGTTTTACATGCTTAGTTCTCCGCTAGTTTCGAAGTCAAATGTACAAAATGATATAAATATTTGAAAGATTTTTCTACGGGAGAGAGGATCTAAATTTTCTTATTTCAAGTTATTTATACGAGTAAAAGAAAATACATTTGTATACATGTCTACGGCCCCGAGTGAGCTCATACTTTTATAAATATGTATCCCTTAAAAATTAAGAATTTTATTAATATGAAGTAATGAATCTGTAATAATATAAATATTTTAATTCAAATATAATTATATAACTGGCAGAACATTCCGTTAAGTTTTTTAAATATGTATTGCACTTCAAATTTATACTATTGAAATCATTAATAGTGACTAATGTAATGTGAGAGATTTATATACGATGGCATGTGTATGGAATGTAGGTAAAGAATTCTTTAATACTTTGGCAAGTAACAGCTGTTTGTGCATATATTTCGACAGATTTCATAAGGAGAAGAAAAAGATGAAATGTATTGCAGGAAAACATTGGCTGAATGAATATATTCTCATGTCACAAGCGTTATTCTGACAGAAAATAGGAGAATAAATAGCTTCTATAAGGAAGATATTAAAGGAAGAGAATCTAAATTTTGCTAGAAGGCTTAGCTTATTCTTGAACTGGGTTACGGGAGAAGTTTATTTTGAATATATTCTGATGAGTCTCAACCTGCCACTTAACTTGTTTGGTTTTTAATTTTCACCACCTTTTTCAAAAAATGTTTCAGGCTTACTATCAACGTTCAAAAACGCTTAATTGGTTGAATTTTCACCCGTTAGGTCTGATATTCTAACCCATTAGAAAACTCTTCGATTCGACACACTGCTTTCCAATTGCAGGAATTACGTGAGCAAATATCTAACTTATCCGAGAATCAGAAAGACCTCGATATGAATTTTGACAATTTCAACAAAATTTCCGTGGTAAGTGAAACTGAAATTGACGACATTTTTCATTTAACATTTCATCAAACTTTCGTTACTGTTGGTAGCACTTAAAATTGAGTCGGGAAATGGGCTAGTTTGCAGCACAAGTATTCGCAAGGACAGTGCGATGACGTCTGTAGCAGCACGGACTGTCTGCACGGCGACCATTATTGCGGCATCCCTTGACACTGCAGCATAGAGACGCGCGGTGACAGTGGTGCGCCCATCGACAAAACTGGATATAGGGGTGGCACCAGGCCGTCTTTTCAGATTAGGGCCGCTTCTGTGTGCAGCATCATGATGGACTCACCCGTGTCTGGAGGCACCGAGGAGAACGCACGTGGCCAGCTTGCATTCGATATCGTCATACGGGCCCTGCACCTGGTGTGATGGTATGGGCAGCCATTGGGTACACGAAACGAACACCTCTTGTTCCTGGTCGTCGGTAATCTTAACAGCCAGTGTTACGTTTCTCAGACATTAAGGCCGGTGGCTGTGCCCCATCTTCGAGGCCTCGGAGACGTCGTCTTTCAACAAGATAACGCAAGACCGCATGTTGCCCGTTGTGTCCTGACCTCGACAGAAAGGGTGTTCGACTGTTGCCGTGGCCAGCACGTTCTCCAGATCTGTCACCCATTGAAAACATCTGGTCACGGGTTGCTGAGAGACTGGGCCGCCACCGCTCCAGCCACTACGGTTGATGAAGTGTGGCATAGACTTGAAGCAACATGGAATGACTTGCCGGTATCTGTTATCCAAGCCCAGTTCGCTTCGATGCCTAACCGGGTTAGAACCGTTTTAGCTGCCAGAGACGGCAGCTGTATGTGCTAATTTCGGACCCTGTATTCCCCCCAAATTGCCCCCAATCTGCTTTCCTTCCTGCTGTTGCAATTTTAATGGCCAGCAGTGCAGTAAAGCAAACGCAAGCGCAAAAATCTCATTCATTTTTAAGTTTTCAAAAGCTTTTATGCTTGTTATTAAGTTTACTTTGACATTAAATTTGTTAGTATTAATAAGTTTATTTTTAAATTTTTTTTACAGTTGTTTATCCCAAGTAGTTTGTTTATTCTGGAAATGCAATCCATTTTTCCTCTTGAAGGGTTGGTTGGTACGATTTTTTTTTCGATAAGTGGTCCCTGATCAATGAATGGCTAAGAATAACGGATCTATGTGGACAAGTTTCAAAAACGTTTGAAAATTGTAGGAGAGTAAAAATATTGTCATGTTAGTCTAAATACCCGAGGTAAAAAGTTTAGAAGTTTTCTGAAATGTTATCTTTTTAAAATCTCTTCCGCAATTTGTGGTATGACAATATTTACGTTTACGTGAACAAATAGGAACTTATAGTATAAATTGAACAAATATTTTATTGTACATTTAAACATTTTTGTTAGATTATTGTTAATATTTCTATCTCAATTAAAAAATCTCCCAAAAGAATTCTCTTCAATAAAGAGTGTTTTATTGATACAGCTTTTACTGAAATCTTATTGCGCAGGTGAAAAATAAGTTCGTTTCTTTTTGATTTTTTTTGTACAAACATGAATACAAAACTGTGAAAAAAGAAAAAAGGGAATAACATTTTATACCTTTGTAGTCCTGTTTACATCTTGCTTTAACAGGTAGGTATTAATGTGGAAATGACTTTAACACTAGAAAGACGGGAATTTTTTTTCTTACTAAAAAAGTCTGAATGCCGTCATTTTGACATTTAAAAATAAAATCAAGGATTTCAAATATTTAATGCTTTATTTTTAAATGGTTAAATACTTTAAACTTTGAACTATTTCATACCAATATATAATAAATTAGTATATATTTTGATATATTTTTATGCAGGTATACCGAGCTGATAACGTGATATGGTTTATCCGCAAAAATACACTGAAGTGCCACTGAATTAGGGATACCTGCCTAGTAATGAGTTGGGCCTCCTCTGGCCTTGATAACGGCTGCCACACGACGAGGCATAGATTCAACAAGTTTCTGGAAACGTTCCACGGGAATGGCTTGCCAGATATTGGCTAAAGCTGTCCATAATTCAGTAAGGTTCTTTGGTGCTGTGTGATGGCCTTTCACGCCTTGTTCCAAAACATCCCAAAGAGGATCAATAGGATTTAAGTCTGGGCTTCTAGGTGGCCAATTCATGACAGAGAAGTCAGAGGAATGCTCATCCAACCAGCCAGTAGTCAACCGGTACTTGTGAGAGGTACAGTTGTCTTGCTGGAAAACTCCATTACCGTGCGGATAACAGAACAGCATAAACGGATGGAGGTGATCACCCAGCAACTCTACGTACCGAATTGCATTGAGGGAGGTTGGTACACGCACCAAAGATCCCAAACTGTGCCACGAAAAAACACCCCAGACCATGATTGAGCCACCATGCCCTTGTACAGTTCCAGCCAGGCATGCAGGATCCATGGCTTCATGAACCTGACGCCATATTCTCAGCCTCCCGTCGGCGTTAAGTAGTCGGAATCGAGACTCATCCCTCCATGCTACCCGTTTCCAGTCCTCTACACTCCAGTCTCTGTGTTCTCTTGCCCAGGCAAGACGTGCAGCCCGATGGCGAGTATAGAGCAATGGTACTCTCGTAGGTCGACGGCTCCCGAAACCCATACAGTGAAGCGAGCGTTGCACAGTCCGTTTACTGACTGTACGACTGGCACCGTCATTAAACTGGGTGGTAATTTGAGCTAATGTTTGGCTTCGCTGGCTACGTACAATACGACTGAGCCGTCTCTCACCACGCACTGTCAAGGCTAATTGTCCTTTGCAGTTTGCCCGATCTCTAGTTTTTTTTCCTCCATCCATGTATTCTTGGTATACTCTTGACACTGTCGACCTTGAAAATCCTAGCTGTCTGACGATTTCGGAAATTGAATGGCCCATGCGTCGCGCACCTACGATTTGTCCGCGATCGAACGCGTCTAAATCAGGCAGTTTACCCATACTGGCAATTCCAACAACTAATTCAGAACAACCACAGCACACGCTATATATGCAGTTACCACAGCGCCCTCACTTGCGCATACATGATGCGCAGCGCTACACAATTTGCATAGGCTTTGCTATCCCTAATTCAGTGGCACTTCAGTGTATATGCATGGTTTGAGCAGTCGTTATTTTCAATACCAATATTTCTGTTATTTGCAAAAGGGGAAAGAAACGAAATGCAACTAACATTTTCCCGGTATTATTTTAAAGATTTCTGCCTCTTTTATATATTGTCTTCAAATTGACGGTTTTCGGTCTTAGTAGGTATACAACAATATACCTACTAAGTAATCAAAGAAACACGACGACGGTGTTTGGGAGCCCGAAGTCTCGGATTTTTGAACAGTTCTGATTGTTAATATATTGTCTCAACATTTGAAATAAGTTTTCCTTTTTCCTCAATGCTAACTAAGATGTAACCTACGAATTTGTAGTGACATCTCGGACAGCAGCAAAACAAAATTTCTAGAAAAATTTTCTTTGGTAGTTAACATCCGATTATTTGAAAGCTTCCCGTTGTTTTGATTCCAAAACTTTTGCTTTGTATTAATTACAAAATCTCAAAAATGCAACATATACTTTATTGGGAAATTGTTTTCTCCCTTTCAAAGGGCAAAGTAAACACATAATGCAAATAAAAATGTGATATTTTTTCCCAATGCTTTCATTTAAAACCATTTTTGACAAATAAAAGTGATCGATCACGTTTGTTCATAGGCGTAGCGTCGGGGGAGGCACGGAGACAAGTGCCCCCCCCCCCCCCAACTTAACTTGAAATACATTAAATCGTTAATAGAAGTTCAATTATAATCGCAAAATTGCAGAAAACTTTTAAGAAAGTCGGTTTTTTTCTTGTTTTTTCACACTGTGAAACTGAAGATTTCGATTTTGTCTTTAGCCTTAACATAGTTTTTAACAATGATATGATCCATAACAAAAATTCGATGCTATATTTTTCCTCATTTTATTTATGTTATGTATTTTTTTCTTATTGCATAACTTTTGAATACTACTCAAACATCAATTCTATTGTTATTTAACTTTAAAATAAATATAATATTTCATATTTTAAGGACAGCCCGGCAGTTAATGCGCTGAGGAGAGCACTAACTGAATTCAATTCATGCCCCCCCCCCCAAAAAAAAAAAAAAAAAAAAAAGCTAGAAGCACGTTACGCCTATGCGTTTGTTAGATATATGAATCATATATAATCGAAGCATATGATTTATAAAAGATTCATAACTAACATGTAATCTGATTCATTGAAAAGTCTCATCATTTCTTTTTTATGGCATCTAGTTTGATGTTTATAATTTTTACAAACTCATAAAAAATCATTGGTTTTAAATAGAGTCCATCTATGTGTAAATCCTATTATGTGTAAATCATTACATTCCGCGTATCATTATACTATGTAAATAATCGTCTAGAGGGTATATCAGTAGGAAATGTCTCTAGGGTGAGAAAAGTTTGGATTTGTATACAGGAGTCTATGTACGCTCCAATAACGTCTGTAATTTTCTTGCTGATCCTTTTTTTCCAATCTCTAAATTAAATAAAATTTGAGCGAGAAATTCATGTTTGCATCTTTTGCCAGTTATGCACTTAACTCGTAAGATAAGGTATTACTTTTCCCCTGCATATTCAAAACTGTGAATTTTAGATATAGCATGAAAAGTGAACAAAATGAACCACTACTATGTTTATGAATAGAAAAGATCTGAAACCAGTAAGAGACAAATGATAAAAGGTTAACAAAACTACGTTATTAGTCGTTAGACATCAGGAGTGTAATTATGTGATCATGAATCTACAATAAATAATGGCTCAAATAGATTATGAAAACAAAAAATCTCGGAGCACTGAACTGTACTCGTCCAATGAAGTAATCTAGATTTCATTGCGATTGGGGTTAATGGCTCATCTATACGGAAGTAAAAACAAGAAAGATCAAACTGATAAAAAAAGTTAATCTCTTAGTATTCTTGACCATTCATTCCTTTGAGCAGGGTGTAAGAGGAAAATTGAACATTTTGGATAATAGGATTCCGATTACACTTAATTATCAAAATACAAACTACACGTGAAATGTCATCCTTTGTTTGGGAGATTAAATGAGCTGTTTGATAGAAAAAGTAAAGTTAGTAGACTGAGTGTTTTATTAGCAGCGTAGCAAAGTACTAACAAATCGTAATTGCATGGCTGGAGGGGAAAGGTAAATGCAGAAAGCGGTCATAATAATGGATGGATGTTTTGGGTCAATGTTTCACACAGAAAGAAGTAAATCGTCTTTATTTTTTTCTTCCTCTCATCTGTATACAATTCGCAAACATTTTCGAACGAATGAGTCTAGGAGGAAGCAATTGCTAATGAAAACATTCATGTAACGAAATTTCCTTTTCTTATGGATTTCAATAACTTCTTTTTGCTTAGTCAATGACTCTAATTGATGTGTACGATATGAATGTTTCTATACTGCATATTAACCCCGTCGACGAAACATTTTACTAAATTGTATCCCGCTTCATTTCTGCCAAAATGAACTTTCGAGTCATACACAAACAGCAGATCGATCTTGGGCAAGGAAATATTTCTAAAGTTCGATAATAATTTCTCTAACTCTTAAAGCTTCACAGTCTTTACTGCTTCAAGACAGTTACAGACTGCTTCAGACTATCCTCTCCAATGTACCGAGATCCTAGGATCTCGGTTTCGCCCTTCTTTTGAAGGTCCTCCCTCAAACTTTTGGACTGCAAATCGTGAATTCTTTTCGTCATTGGCTGGATAACTGCGCTTTATCAGCGACTAGGAAAAAAGGTCACTTTTGGAATTCTTTTCCCTCTCACATAATGATCGGCTGAAGAGCCCATAGCAAGAGCGAAGCCTCCAGCTTACTAGTTACGCTGGAGATGAATATATTTATATGTGAAAGCTGTTTATTCTTACTGCTTAAAAAATATATTAATCAGTCGGATTATCACTTTTGGCACTTCGAGGTAATTTAACACTATCTACATAGAAACTTCATTGTTTCGAGTCGAATAATTATTCGGAAAACTTCCTTATGATCATTACAAAATGCGTCTTTTAAATTCTAAAGCGTATAAGGACCGTCTGCGAAGATGACTCGCTAACCTAAAGGTCTGCACCTTAACTCTACCCCACATTTAAAATCCATCTTTCTAAATTCATTCCATATTTCCTCATCTGACCAACGACTCAGGGTGTAACCCACTAATTATTATTTTATTTCTCAGGGTTAACCCACTTAATTATTTATTTTTCAACAACGCTTTTATTCATCCACGAATATTTCTCATATCTATCATAACGGTCCATTTCCGGTCTTCAGAATAGCATAGCCTCAGCAGCTATGTTAGGCTGAAGGTTAAAAAACCACTGCTGTTAAATGCACAAAAAAGGCATCCCCCTCCCCCCAACTGTCTGAAAACTAGTTGATTAGATCCGAATATCTACTTGACTTTCAGGTCTGCTTTAGTAGTTTAACAGAGATCATTAAAAAGTAGTTGAAAGAGAATTTATTACAAATACTTTTATTTTAAATATTTTGCTAAAAGTTAGACTATATTTGCTACTTTACAGGAATAGCATTAGAATAAAAATTTTGATACACTAAAATTTTCGACGACATATAAACCTTAGGGTGTTAAAAGTAAAATGTTCTAAAAATGTATATTATGATGTATTTTCTGAAAAACTACAGCTGCTTTAATTCATTAAAATGGTTGAAATACTAGAAAAATTCTAAAACGCAATTCTAAACAACTGTATTTTGGATGAATTTTTATGCCACAGATTCCAAGCTCATCGCATTTTTGAAACCCTAATGCAGTGGTGCACAAACTTTTTACGACCACGGCCCACTATTCTTTAAGTAATAAATTACTCGACCCTTAATGAAAATTTTTGGTGGTAGTAAAAATTTTAAAAAATTAGGGAAAAAAATTTTAAAAAATAGGAAAAGGAAATACGCAAATTTCAATAAACTATTTTAAGAATCTATGAACTGTAAATTTTGGGTATATATTTACTTTGCATCATATCAATAAAAATATGCCTTTTTTGCATTTACTTTTGGAAAATCCCACGGGTCTAAAGCTTCATATTTAAGGAAACAAATGTTTCTATTTCCATTAGGTAAAAATGAACAAAAATGAAACTTTAAAAAGAGCATGATTTTAAAATAAGCTTCATGTTAAAACACTGTAACTTAATTTATTTCTGTAAAACTAAAATGCTTCGTTTTTGTAATTACATGTGTGTTTAAAGTTCAGATTCGGACTAGAATACTGCGCCTGAAAGAGTTAAACGTTGAGAAAAAAAATTTTCTTTTTTAGTAAAAAGCAAAATTTTTTGCTGATAGAGTTTGTATTCTAAGACTGTTTGACAGCTTATTTAATGATATCATATCATATATTTCTTAACATATAATATTTTTATATGTTAAAAAAATATATGTAAACAAAAATATTAAAAAGTATGTAATTCTAGAAAATTCAAACTCTTATTTTTTAAATATTTCAGTATGATATACATTTACTTCAAACTCCTGATATATAGTATTTAATATTCAAAAAATTTAAATTCTAACAAGGGTGTGCCAATTTTTTAAGATCATTCGCAAACGCCAGAAGGTAGGAATCCTTGGTCTAAAATCTTGTCACCATTTCTACAGACTTTATCATTGATCATTAATCTAATAAACCTAAAAATTTTTGATAAAAGGAAGTATTTAAACTGAACTTTCAAAATTATCATATGTTGATTCAAAATATTTCGATAGAAGCCCTCCTAATTAAAGACCTAAACTTTATAAAACTTTTCATAATTTTGATAATCGAGAATAGTTTTTAAACTCTCTTAAGAAAAAAAAACCTGTACATTCAAAAGCAGGAAGTCTGTGAAGGATGGGATTAGTAATTTTTTGAATGAGAAAATCCTCCCCCACGAAAATCGTCATGACCTATGAATATTTCAAGAAGAATAAAATTCTGAAAAAGTCCAATTCCAATTCAGCGGTTTTAATATTTAATGAAGCGCGTGAAAAATAAACTATGTTGCTTTTAAGAGACTCCGAGATCTCATTAGATACATTTCACGCAGTTAAAAGTTGCGTTAAAGAGTTTTATTGAGTGGTTAAATTATATACGTAGCGTAGCTTCATTTGTAAAATAAATATGTACGCAGGTACATTTGTCATAGGTTCTTAGTCCTTAAGAAATGATTTGTTCCCTTTTTCAGTTTTCCAAAATCGAACTCAGAATGAAGATAGATTAAAACAATTTTATTTCGCGAGATGAGAGGTAAGATCTTAGTTTTTTTTTTTAATATGGGAATAAACTATGATTTCGTAGGTGTGGCCATAAACACAGTGCTAAGGTTTATATCGTATTTTTAAGGAATTTGAATACATTACATGCTCGCAAGAATTCCTTAAAAATTCATGAATCCATTTAATTTTTGACTTGATCAATCTATGCAGTTTTTGCTTTTCATTACAGTTGGACAATTTTATTTTGAGGTTATCGTTCGTAATGCCCACTCGCCGGAAGTTCCACACCACATCCATTGCGGGCTGATTAATGCGGTTCAGGTTAGCACCACAAGGATCGGAGTCCGGTCTAGACAAGAAGGTATTTAATGGTGCTTCTTGGGATTCGATCTGAGCACCCTCAGTACCGAAAACCGACACGCTACCGCTAGGCTACCTCGGGCTCAATTTTATTTTCAAAGTAGTAAAAGGCGATGTGTAAGATTTCACCTTGGGAATGGGGAACTTGGACATGAAATAAGTATATATATATATATATATATACACATTGCTCAAAACAATTAGGGAAGCACATGGTTTTAACGAAATTACGCAAATACTTACACCGATAAGTAACATAAAATAAATCATCCATAATTTAAAGCCTAGCAGGAAACAGAAGAAGAAAACTTCATATGCAAATCAAAGTTCATGACGTCAAAAACCAGAAAAAAAACATAAGGGTGGAAATCGGGATGTTGCAGAAACGTCTGTTTCACTGCCTTAACTGTGAATTTCGATTGCTCAGTTATTCTTTTTGAGAAAAGGTGACTTGAAAATGCTTCAACAACGTGATTTACCGGAATCCATGGCATGGCGTATTATAGGCAGACTTGAATCCGGGCAAACACAACGTAGTGTCGTAGACGCTGTTGGAGTCGCCAGAAGAGTCGTTGCAAAGCTGTGGAATCGATTACAAGAAACAGGGAATGTTAGACTTCGACGAGGGCAAGGTCGGCCACGTGCCACTACAGCAACTGATGACCGGTATATACTGTTAACAGCTCGTCGAAACAGAACAGACAATGCTACTCAGCTGCAAAGACAGTTGCTCTTGGCAACAGGACGAAGGGTGTCCAGCCAAACAGTACGTAATAGGCTTCATCAGGGAGGTCTCTATGCAGGTAGGCCAATGGTCTGCATTCCGTTGACCTCACGCTACCGTGCGGCCCGAAGAAGATGGGTTGCTGAACATCGAGATTGGGAGCAACATGATTGGAGCCAAGTGCTGTTTACAGACGAGTCCCGATTCAGTCTGGAGTGTGACACCCGACTTGTTTTGGTATGGAGGGAAAGGGGCACTCGAAATTACCCCACATTCGTTCGTGAAAGGTCACAATACAGACGAGCTGGTTTTATGGTATGGGGTGGAATCAGCATAGGTGGACGTACGGATCTGCATATCATTCGGAATGGTACTTTGACGGCCCGAAGGTATGCAGACGAGATACTGAGACCTCATGTCATACCTTACGCTGCAGCCATTGGAGATTCCTTTGTTTTCCAGCATGATAATGTCGTGTCAGACCACATACAGCTCGTCCTGTGGAGAACATGCTTGAAGCTGAAACAATACAGCGTATGGAATGACCAGCGTGCTCTTCTGACCTGGATCCAATCTAGCATGTTTTTGACATGCTCAGACGACGCATTGCTGCGAGACCAAGGCCTCCTTTTACTCTCCGAGGCTTGGAGATTGCACTTCTTGAGGAGTGGAACAGTATTCCCCAAAGTCTTATCGATAACATCATCGCATCCTTGGAAAACAGGTGTGCAGTAGTCTCAGCTGTTCGAGGAGACCACACGCCATATTAAAAATCTTGCATAATTTCTAAACAATACTTTTTTTATCGTTTACATGTAACCAAATTGTTGCCCTAAATCATCTTTTCATGTTTTTTCCATATTTTCAAAGAATTAAAGCTTATTTACAAATTTTTTACGTCTTTTTTTCTGTATTGCGCATTGATACACGTGTACTATTCATTTTATGCCAATACGTGGCTGTCTCGCACGGTTTTCTTAACTTCTTTGCTTGCTCCCCTAATTTTTTTGAGCAGTGTATATATATAATATATATATATATATATATAATATATATATATATATATATATATAATATATATATATAATATATATATATATATATATATATATATATATATATATATATATATATATATATATATATATATATGTCACGTTTCACCACATGACTTTCTATAATAAAACAAAAGATGCACAAATGACGAGGCAGAGTTCTATAAAATTGCAGTCCTTTATTTCCTTAGAGTTTATGGCGGAGACAGAGCGTCCTTCTAGCATGACGCAGAGAATACAAGTGCGTTCACATACAGAAACAACAACAGAATGAATCTGCTCTCTTAGCCAGAGGCTGTACCAAACAAGTCAGCGACTGTTTATATAAACATAGATATTTGTCGTGGATGGTAGGCGGGTACAATTATTAGAAACATATGACTGCGTTTTATCTTTATGGTATTGTTTGACACTTTGGATCGCTTTATATCTGACACCTGCAGCTATTATCTCTGAGATATTGTGATCTGAGGATTTAGATGACTAGACAAGGGGTTTTCATAATCCTTCTGGGGCGGCTCGGCTCTATATTTCTATCAACTGGTTTGGATTTATAGTGGTGTTTATCCCATACTTTTCACCCTCTGCTGCGGGTATTTGCCTGAATGTATTTTTCTGGGACTTGCAGATGTTCACTTGCTGTTGGGTGGGCTATTCTGGGAAAAGGGGCCTATCTTAAACAGATGTAAGGACCCGAATTATAGAAATAGACGAGATTCAAACTTATAATGTCACATATATATATATATAATTTTTTTTTTCATGCTTGTCTCAACTATAATCTTTTGTTTTCTGAATATCGTATTCTTGATTTTAAACTAATTGGTTCTGAGCACCCTCATTTACATCAGTTAAAAAGCATATTATAAATAGGCTATTTATTGCGTTGAGAGATGTTGTGATTGTTTATATCATAATCTGTTTGCTGAAAATTATTACTACGAACGGATAAATTCTATCAATATAACTACTTTTGTGTGCAAAATTATGATAATTTTAACTTTTTTCCTGTCATAAATATTTCACATAATGTGGTTTTATTTATTAGACACCATGAAGTTAATAAACTCAGACACTTCCACACACATATGAAAGTCCTCAGTGGGTTTCAAAGAGAAAACTGAACAAATGTATATTATTAATCAAGCATTATTAGCACGACAAATCATATTTGCTTATACTTTAATATTCTTTAACATAATTATCCTGACATCTGTCAATGAATAAGTACCTCCTTGTTTAAATGTATGAATGGTTCCCCAGAATAATTTATTTAATATGCATTAGAGGGTGGGAAATTGAATAGTAGAAAAGTCCAAAAATTTCAGTTTTGTTTCCTCTTCAAGATTCTATTGGCCTAAAAATCGGAGTTATTGATTTCCACTTGGAAAAGCTGTTCCTTACTGTCCTCAGTATGCATAGTGTCTCCAACCTGGAGATTAGAAAATAAAATGGACATTGTAATATGCAGCGGAATTTTTGAAAAAATATCTTCTCCAGTGCGGCAGACGGTTACTTGGACATTACCCTTACCGTCATATGACACCGCGTTATTGCTGGCCACTTTTCTGAGAGCATCGTATAGGTGGACCAGCATTACCCCCCTATAGGCCGGTCCCGTAATTTTGAACCTAGTCAAGTGACGAGACCGGAACACTTGACCCTGCACCTCCAGAGATCAATTTAAGAACTTGGAGGACATTGCAGCCACGCCCTATTTTACGTGCCCCGGCCACCATTAGTGAACACGGCGGTGGATTTTGTCAGCGACCGGCCTCAAACCTGCAACCCTCAGATCACTGGCTCTACGCCTTTGCCAACCGGGCCACCACACCCTCTAAAAATATTCCCTTTTTTGAAAAGTGTATATGTTTGAAAAAATATACACTTTTCTAAAATTTTTGTGAATAAATTATGTTTTTTCTCTCCCAATAAGTGATGCATTTTTAAAAGAATTCTTTGAAGCCTGCCTAACTTTGATAGGATTTATTGAAATCCAATAATAAAATTCACTACGTATATTTGCATTTTTACGCTTTTTTCTAAAAGTTTGCGTTTACACAAATTTTCAAGGTTTTTAAAAAATGTAATCAAATTTTTATATGAATGAGCATAATGATAATGTTGGTAACGCATAAAACTTTCATGTTACCTTCAGTTTCATGATTTCTCAATTTAAGAATCACATATTAAAATAATCACTGTAAGAAGTTGAGCTGAATTCAATGAAAATAGAGTCTTGGTATTTCGATTAGCATTCCTGCTGCATAAAATCTGAGACACACATAAAATGACAGCAAGAAAAGCGTTTAAGGGAAACGAAAATTTTAATGCTTCATTTTCCTCTTGCAGATATTTATATAAATATCATTGGGCATATAAAAAATACCTGAACAATTTGAAATTTCAAATTTAAAGCTCGTTTGTTTTTTGACATATCTGCCGAACCAATAGCTCCATTTTCATAATTTTCTCCTCTGTGTATGGAAAACAATTTCTCACTTTCCAGAAATCATAAAAATTTTCGATTGCTTGTAAGGGTCCAAAAAATTAGAGTAATATCTGGTTCAAGGAAGATATATTCTGATTAACAATTCAGTCCAAATCGAACATATGAACCGGGAGAAAGGTTGCGAGGAATACGATATGTATCTTTCCAGACATATGTTCTTCAGGTATGATTAAAATATAAGTTAAAAAGTTGTATTTGACAATATTATCGTCCTAGAAACGTATACTTCATGCTATTGAGTTCGAAAAGCCCTATAGTATGTTTGAAACCACGAACGACTGGCCCCTATTAATATTTTGTATGCCATTCCATACGCACAAATACTGAATACCTTTTTAACTATATAAGAATGTTCTTCTATACAAGAATGTAACTATATAAGAAGTGCGTGATGATTTTCCCACTTTTCTTGAAGAAGAAATGACATAAAATGCTGAACGATTAGCAAGTATTGAAAGGCACACAAATGAAAGCAAATATTGAATAACTTCGACGAACTATTTGATACAAAGAATCTTTTAAGCATATCTGCCTGGCACTGGAGCGACTATGGCTTCGTTATTTTCGCAACAATGAACTCGTTCCTTGACTCTTTGCGTGCTAATGCAACGACATCTCCTCTCAATACCATTTCAAACAGTTTCTTTTTCTGTGTTAGTTGAACGCGAATGTTTATGCAAATTGAGTTAATTCCTTTCCTAGAAAAATCAGTCAGCATAACACGGAATTAGATATGTAAAAAAAAAAGGCTTCCGAAGTAATTGAGTTATTTTGGTATAGAAAAATCAAACCCAGACTTAAAAAGTAAATAATTTGATCTGTTTCATATAATGACAATTGTAGCTTTTAAGAATCCATTCAAGGATTTTGAATTCCAAAAAAGTCATATGCGCTTTCGTGAATTTATCTCAATAGAAATGTAAACAATTTAAGAATCTAATCACTCCCCTTCCTTCCTCTAAGGAAATCCTGACAGTCGCTGTAGCTATAAAAAGGGTAGAGTCGACGTTGTTTTAGATATGCGTTTGGAAGAAATACAAAATTAATTTTCCCAAGCAAAGGTAAAAAACTGAATGAAAGATTTAACAAATGTTCATTTTTAAAAATATCAATACACGATATTTTTGAAAGATATTCAAAGGATCTCCTCTCAGTTAAAAAATGAAAGGGATGTTATTTCATCTGAAATGCTTAAGCAACAAAAACATGATTCAATGAATGACACTCAGAATGTAAGAAATATCAATGGCGTCGTATTTTTCGTTTCTTTTCATTTTTTGACATTAAAAATGAAGTTTTTAAAGATTCCTTCAGACGAAATATCCTACTTCTCCCTTTATACCACTTTTTATCATGTTACTTTGATTTTATAACCACTTTATGTAGATTCTGATCTCAAATGTATATACACCTTAGGATTTATCCAAACGTATGTGTTTGTTGTCACTTTTGACATAACACACACTGATATAGAGTGAAATCAAATACAGTAAAGACTTCTTTAAATGTTTTCTTTACAGATATACGTAGAGGAATATAAATTTATATTTCTTATGTGCTAATTATAGCTCTTTAGGAGAAATTGTCTCGCATCATATGTATTGTCCTTCGATCTCTCTCTCATCGACGAATTTAACAGGAACCTACTGAACACCCCTTCAATGAATACTCAAGTTGTTTGATTTGGACGAATCACGAAAAAAACACAACACTCCACAGAAAAGTTTAATTCTAATATTTACATCATGTTAGTGTTTCCCAACCGTTTTCGGTTCGTGACCCCCTTCAATGGTTTTCAGGCATCTCGCGACCCCACCTTCCCTTCACACCCTGTATATTTTCATAAATAAGCTCTTTAAGATATTAAGAAAACTACTAAAGAGAATTTTCAATAATTTAATTGGAACCAAATATTTAATTTAATGAAATGAAGTAAATTAAAATTTTTTAATGTGATGGCTGTGCTTGCAACTGCATACCCAGCCTCGAAATTCGTGGTTGGGTGTTTGATAAAGCTAGCCTCATATCATTTTCAACCCATAGTCTATTTCGTAACTTCGTTTTGATGTGGAAAAGAGCTGAAAAAGCACTCTCACATAGATACATTGTGGAAAATGGCACCAAAATACGAAAAGCAAGTTTGGATGCTTCTGGGTAGGATTGTTACACAGCGCACCAGAACTGAATGAGCGATTTTTCTCTAAAAAAATCATGTGCAGATAAATCACAGAAAATCCAAAAATTCATCTTGTATTTCATCGGGAATACTAATCACGTCTAGAGAAGAAGAGAATGGGTTTCGTGCAAGTGCAGCTTCTTCTTTGAGCTCAGGGAAATACCGTTGAAATTATTTTCCCAGAGATTGAAGGTGCCCTGTAATATCCGACTTTAGATGTTCATAGAGTTCTTCAGATTCCTTAATAACACTGGCCAATTTTTCAAACATGGCAATGTTTTCTTTGTTTACTTTTCGACGCCATTTCTGCAATTTCGAGACAACCCCACCCCTCCCCCCCCAGACTCTCATGGAGTTGGATAATGTGCGTGTCCTTTCCTTGAAGCTTCAGGTTAAAATTATTCAAATGTTCCAAAATATCTGCTAAATAAGCTTTTCTTCCACAGTTCATCATTGAAGTGAGACAAAAGCTCGTATTTTTCTTGAACTTCTGAAAACTACTTGATTTCGCCTTTCATCTCATAAACACGGTTCAGAACGTTTCCCTTTGATAGCCACACTATAGATGTGTAATAGACAGAATTTCATGATCTGCATTCATATCTATGTACATATCTCTAAAAAGATGGCCGTTCAAGGCTTCGGATTTGACATAATTAACAGTCTTGATTACTGAATCCAATACATTTTTCAGAGGGGTTGATAAAGTTTCGCTGGCAAGCGCATATCTGTGAATGACACATTGTGAACACCTTTTCTTCAGGGACAAATTCTTTTCGTTTTTCTGAAAGCCCGACTTTGACACCAACATAGTAGGAGCTCCATTCAGTACAAACGCCAGATATTTTTGCACGGTAGTCCTCCGGATTAAAAACAAAAATCTTTGCCATAACATTTTCACTTGTTGTTCAGTTTCGAATGCGCTACAAAACAAGAACTCTTTTTTGATGTCCTCTGAATGAATATATCCCAACGAAACAAGCAACTGAGAACATGACCTTGCATTCGTTAATTCATCAACTTGGAACAAAAAAAGGGAGAAATCTTGATTTCGTTTAAGACTTGCTCTTTCACATCTTCGGACATATCAGAAATGCGTCTCTGAATAGTGTTCTTGGAAAAAGATATTTGTCTCATCTTTATCTCACTAGATTCCCCAACAACTAACTTTACAGTCTTCAGAAAACAGGGTTTGATGAGTATTTTTTCAATTGTGGGGATTTTTTCGTTTCGCAATTTCCAGTGCGACTTCATATGATGGTTGTATTAAGGATGCTATTTTTTTGAGGGGAACTTCCTGTAGGATCAAATCTCTGACATTTAAGACCGGTTTCATGGCGTCAAAAGAATTCCAAATCCTTTCTGATAAGTTCAGAATACTTTGTAACTAAGTCCCGTTTTAATTTCGAAATTTTCATAGATTATACACCGAAGACAAAATTGCACAAAACAAACTGTGGCTTCTCAATGCCACTGTTGACTACGGTGGTAAGCCCAACTTTCAAATACAGTAAGTCCTTGACTTACGCGGTTAATTCGTTCCAGAACATACCGCGTAAGTAGAAAGCGCGTAAGTCGAAATTTACCATCATCGACATCATTACCGCGTTTGTGCTTTAACCATAGAGCGTACAACCAAAAGTCCTGATGTAAGGACCTTCCGAAAGCACTTTTGTACATGCGCCTCTTTTGATCACTGCGTCCTTCCACCAGGACGTCCGTTTTTGTCTTAGGTCCTTCTGGTAGGACGTCAGTCCTTCCAGCAGTACTTGCCAGGAATAGCCAAAATCATCACTTTTTTGGCCTCTGTGCTTCTGATTTAGGTATATATATTCTAGATAAAGTTTTAAAAAATGAATATTAAAAAATGTAGGTGTAGCTGAAAGCTTGATAAAATTGACAAAGTTAAAAGAGAAATGAAACTATATTTATGTATGAGAAACAAAGGCAACTCGAGCATATACATTTTTAGTAGAAACTACACAACCATAATACAAGGTCTGACAATAAAGTTCGGTGAATAGTTCTGTAACATTAACGTAGATGAAATATTAGCGAAAGTTACCTTACTGTCCTTCGAAATAGTCATCTCCCATAACTATGCACCGCTGACATCTGCTATACATGTTCTGGAAACTTTGTAAGAAGTCTTCTTTTGGGTTTGAGTTCAAAAGCCTCGTCACGTTTCGTTGGATGTCAGGAATATCGTCAAATCTCTTTCCTTTCAAAGCGAGTTTGAGTTGAGGGGATAGGAAGAAGTCTGGAGTATTGAGATCTGGCGAGTATGGTGGATGTTCAATTTACACCACCCAATTTTTTGCCAGGAACAAAAAACCATGAACCTTGCGTACTGGGGTCGTACACTGCGTAGACGTTTCATGAAACGGGTCAAAATTTCAATGTACCCTTCAGCATTCATCGTCGTTCCCTCAGGTAGGAATTCCTTGTGGATAATGCCTTGACTATCAAAAAAGTAAATCACGCATCGTTTTGATGCGTGATTTTTCTGCTCTGACCTTTTTCCGACGAGGTGATGCAGGAGAACGTCATTCCATGCTTTGCCGTTTCGTTTCAGGGTCGTACCTGAGACACCAGGACTCATCGTCAGTGACAATACAGTTCAAGAAGTTTGGTGTCGCCGTTTCGACAAAATCCTGTGAAGCCTCTAAACGTGCCTGCTTGTGATTGTCATCCAAGTGATGTGGCACAAGACGACAACACGTTTTTATCATCTCTAAATTCTGAGTAACGATTTGTCGCACGGAACAAACGCACTAAACAAGCACTTTGTAAAACAAGTCTTACACGGAACACAAACGACGCTCAACTGAACAACGGTGGGGGCAGATGGTCAACATCTACCACTACGCAGGTGCACCGTTTTGTTTTGCCAGTGTTGCCAGATCGGACGTTCTGACTTCATTCACCGAACTTTATTGTCAGAGGTTGTACTTCGCATTCAAGAAATCATTACCCAATTCACTTCTACTCCAAGCATTGTCGATGTTTGGGCCATCAAAATATGTGGCCGCTACAAAAATACGTACTCATTGTACTATCGGTTGCGACATCGTGTCTGGAAATGAGAAAAATCAGTACTTTGTGGTTAGCATAGAAAACAGCTGTGTTTTCGCGCCAAAATTCAGAGTTGCCATATTTTCTCTCTCTCTTTCTGTGAGTGTGTGTGTGTGTTTTTCTTTCTTTCTTCCCGCTGAGTTCGAATTTCGTACTTAAATACTTGACGAGGATGGGAAGTTGTCGAAAACTCTTGTGCTGGTAGATTTCAAGTGGGTTTTGCAAGCTAAAAGCGCTTTTTTTAGGTAGCAAACTTTCAAATTTTCGTAAAAAAAGTTGGAATTAAAATTGTTGGACTTTTTTTTGCTCTAGCTTAAAGTTTTGTGCAATTTGTCGTGGTAGTACCATCCGTCCTGTCAGAAGGACGGGAAACCCTCTATAAGCTCTGGAGGATACGTCCTTGCGGCAGGACGATGCGTCCGGGGCCCTAAATTCCGAAAGGCCCTTCTACGTTCTATCATCAAAAATACTTAACCCTTTCGCTTGTACCAACGCAAAAGTTATCAGTATGCGTTTGTGTTTGAGATCTTCAATCCAAATTTATCAATTTTTCCGTCGTTTCTATTAAACTCCTTTTTTGAACTTAATTATCGTCGATTGCATAGGAACAGAATTCATCATGTGTTACATAATCCGATGTTTATCCTTTATCACAGTTCTAACGGTCGATTCGTTCATATCGTATACGCAAGTAATGTTCACAATCTTATTACCCTTTTCATGTGATTTAATAATTCTTACTTTAGTTTCCATAGTAATTACGCGTCTCTTTTTACACTGAAGTGCCACTGAATTAGGGATACCTACCTAGTAACGACTTGGGCCTCCTCTGGCCTTGATAACGGCTGCCACACGACGAGGCATAGATTCAACAAGTTTCTGGAAACGTTCCACGGGAATGGCTTCCCAAATATTGGCTAAAGCTGTCCATAATTCAGTAAGGTTCTTTGGTGCTGTGTGATGGCCTTTCACGCCTTGTTCCAAAACATCCCAAAGATGCTCAATAGGATTTAAGTCTGGGCTTCTAGGTGGCCAATTCATGACAGAGAAGTCAGAGGAATGCTCATCCAACCAGCCAGTAGCCAACCGGGACTTGTGAGAGGTACAGTTGTCTTGCTGGAAAACTCCATTACCGTGCGGATAACAGAACAGCATAAACGGATGGAGGTGATCACCCAGCAACTCTACGTACCGAATTGCATTGAGAGAGGTTGGTACACGCACCAAAGATCCCAAACTGTGCCACGAAAAAACACCCCAGACCATGATTGAGCCACCATGCCCTTGTACAGTTCCAGCCAGGCATGCAGGATCCATGGCTTCATGAGCCTGACGCCATATTCTCAGCCTCCCGTCGGCGTTAAGCAGTCGGAATCGAGACTCATCACTCCATGCTACTCGTTTCCAGTCCTCTACACTCCAGTCTCTGTGCTATCTTGCCCAGGCAAGACGTGCAGCTCGATGGCGAGTATAGAGCAATGGTACTCTCGTAGGTCGACGGCTCCCGAAACCCATACGGTGAAGCGAGCGTTGCACAGTCCGTTTACTGACTGTACGACTGGCACCGTCATTAAACTGGGTGGTAATTTGAGCTAATGTTTGGCTTCGCTGGCTACGTACAATACGACTGAGCCGTCTCTCACCACGCACTGTCAAGGCTAATTGTCCTTTGCAGTTTGCCCGATCGCTAGTTTTTTTTCCACCTTCCATTCAAGAGTATACCATTCTTGGTATACTCTTGACACTGTCGACCTTGAAAATCCTAGCTGTCTGACGATTTCGGAAATTGAATGGCCCATGCGTCGCGCACCTACGATTTGTCCGCGACCGAAGGCGTCTAAATCCGGCAGTTTATCCATACTGGCAATTCCAACAACTAATTCAGAACAACCACAGTACGCGCTATATATGCAGTTACCACAGCGCCCTCACTTGCGCATACATGATGCGCAGCGCTACACAATTTGCACAGGCTTTGCTATCCTTAATTCAGTGGCACTTCAGTGTACATCTGCTTATGGTCTATTCCTTTTAAACTTTTTCGGACA
This sequence comes from Dolomedes plantarius, assembly GCA_907164885.2. Classification (NCBI taxonomy): domain Eukaryota; kingdom Metazoa; phylum Arthropoda; class Arachnida; order Araneae; family Dolomedidae; genus Dolomedes; species Dolomedes plantarius. The sequence continues at coordinate 12,992,932 of OU015501.1, forward strand.
TGTTTTTTTATGGGGTTTTATGTTGTAATTTGTATCGAAAACTAACTAGTGTACTGCGCACCAAACACACTACCGTTCGCTGTCAATTGACGCTACTATTGGCGGCGAACGCACATGCAGGGCTGCCACTCATCCGTACCGGCAACGTCGCAGAACAGTAAACGCGAGAAACGACTGACGTCTACGAGTAAAAAAAACGGAAAATTACAACCGCGTATCTACGAATCCGCGTAACCCGAGGACTTACTGTATTCATCTGGATATTTGCGTTATTTCTCCATGGTAATTAACTTATGGAAAGTAGAAATATAATAAGACTTCTACTTTAGAGATAAATTTAGAATACCAAATAATAGTAAATTTGTCACAGTATATAGGATACGGCTATATATATGATGCAATATACGTATATGAATTACGGCAACTACCATGCAGATCAAAACTGGATAGGTCAATTTTTAAGAAATGAAGAACACTAAGAAATCTTCCGCAGTCAAAGATGTGAAAAATCAAGAACAGAATATAACCCCAAGAGAAAAAAAATCACTTTCCGCATAGATTCAGAATTATATAACATTAAAATAGAAAAACTCTCACCTAAATAAACTAGCTTTATTTAATTGGGAGAAACTACAATTAAAGGGCCACCACAGACTGTTGAAAGACAAACTGACGTTTAAGAATTTATCTAATGTACGCAGGAAGTAACTGCGGTTTTCATTTATCGCCAAATAAAGGCCTCTAACGAACTGAGTTTGCGCTTTCCACAAGATTTTTCAAAAACGTCACTGCCCTAGAGGTGAATGGTTATTGGGACATCGCAGCCTCCAAGACTGAAATGAGCGCTACCTAGTCACATATTCAACAGCCAATCAAAATTGTTTTTGGTTCTATTTTTAGCATTCCACTGATATTAGATTCTGTTATTCTGTTTAGTTACAGAGCGTGTGTAAGCGTTATGTGCTTGTGCTGTTAATAAACAGTATGTTTCCAGCATCGTTACTTATTTCTAACTTGTGCACAGCAGATAATTAATACCTGCTAGGTATTCTTCATTATATCACCCAAAAATGGTAAATAAATGTTTTTGTTGTTGCTTATGCCACTTGACCGACACCAACATCAGATCAAGTCCCGAAGGCTATGGGCGATGACGGTGCGACTCCTGTTTTGAGTGGCACCACAAGGGTCGGATCTAAAGGCTAAAGGACCAGTCCCGTAATTTTGAACCGAATCAAGTGCCGAGACCAGAACAATTGACCCCGCACCTCCAGAGGTAATTTTGAGAACTTGGAGGACATTGCAGCCACGACAGATTTTACGTGCACCAGCCGCCATTAGTGCACACGGCAGTGGATTTTGTCAGCGACGAACATCGAACCACTGACTTTCAGATCACTAACCCGCTGCCCTTGGCAACTGGGACACTAACGGTGAAATTCATTAAACAGTTAATTTAATTAAAAAAAACCGTGGCGACCCACAGGTTGGGAACCACTGCCTTAGTTAAACCGCAACTCAGCCATCTACCACTGGCTGAGAGCAAAAACCAGTACATCTTCGGGCTCCTACGCCTACGCATTGTCTCCCCAACACTTGCTGACCTCCGTGGGCTCATAGGACCCCTCAGAGAAGTGGTGCACAACCTTTTTTAGACCGCGATCCACTTTCTTTAAATAAAAAATCACCCCCAATCAAATATTCCTGCTACTTGCAAAATTTTTTTATAAATCAAGAAAATGTTAAAAAAGAAAAAAATAGGAAATAGAAGTAAGGAAATTTTGACAAACTTTTGTGAAAGTCAATGAACTGTAAATTTTGGCTATACATTTACTTTCCGTTGTAAAAATTTTAAAAAATATTTTGCTTACCGACTACACTTGTTTTTGGCATATCTCATGTGACTAAAACTTCATATTTAAATATTAATATGCATTTTTTATTAAATAATTCAGTACGATATAAATTCACTTCAAACTATTCGTGACCCCTCCATTTTTTTCACGACCCCCGTGGGTTGCGACCCTTGCGGATAGGACCCCTGCGGCGACATCCTCTTCTCTGATATAGAGCGCTAGACACGTCAATATGGTTAAATATTTTTGCTCATTTTACAGATGAATATAATGTTCTTTTTATCTGCCTTATCTGGCGAACTTTTTGACTAAGGCCGGTATTACACTATAAAAGTTCTTTGACAAAGATCTTTTATAAAAGAAGTTGGACGAGAAATATGACAGTGTACTATCTTAACTTTGATAAAAGATAACTTTTATAAAAGTTCTTTTTATCCAAGTTAGGCTTTTGATCCTATAATTTATAAAAGATTTCGGTGTCCAGATGTTATAAACAACATTTCGAGCAATAGAATGTTTAAAAAATACAAACGAGTGTAAAACGCTGCAGAGAAAGAACAAGATTTCGATTCGAAATAATTTTAGCTCTAATTAAAAATTGCGTGCTGATGACAAAACAGAAATACACGAAAAATATTCAAAATGAGTAGGTTAAAAGAAACGCAAATCTTTCGAAGCAAAAGTCTTAGGATTGTGAAATTTTGCATGGGGGTTACTCCTAAGCTCTAAGTGTCCACTAAGAATTTTTATTAAAAATACAAATTTTAAGGGGGTTAAAAGGGGCTTAACCCCCTCCGCCCCTAAAAAATCACCCATTGTATCTTTGGAACCATAGGGCCTAAGAAGGTGAAATTTCGTATGATGGTTCCCCTTAAGCCCTAGGTTCCCACTAAAAAAATCTTTTTGAAAAATGCAAATTTTAAGGGTGTTAAAAGGGGCTTTACCCCCTCCCCTCTAAAAAACTCTCATTGTACCTTTGGAATTATAGGGCCAAGGAAGCTGAAATTTTGTATCGTGGTTCCCCTTAATACCTAGGTACACACCAATAATTCTTTTTTGAAAGCTCGAATTTTAAGGGGTTTAGACCGCCCCCCCCAAAAAAAAGCTATCTCTAGTAGGATAAAGCCTAGGAAGCTGAAATTTTGCATGGTTGTTTCTCTAAGGCCCTAAGTGTTCAATAAGAAATATTTTTGAACAATTCAAACTTTAATGGGGTTTAAAGGAGATTTTACCCCAAAAATTAAATACTGATTGACGGATAATTGTATCTCTGTAACCATATGTTCTAGGAAGCTAAAATTTTGAATAGAGGTTGCACTTGGGCCTTAGGGATTCTCCAAGAAATCTTTTTCAAAAAGTTCAAACTCTAAGGGGATTAAAAGGAGTTTATACTCCCAAAATAAAACACAGTGATCTTTTTTTGCCTGAAACCGTAAGGCTTACGAAGCTGAAATTTTGCATGGCGGTTCCTATTAAGCACTAGGTGCTGTACAAGAAGGCTTTTTAGAAAGCAATATTAAAGGAGGTTATAAAGTGGAGGTTATAATGTTTAAATCCCCAAAATAAAAATGAAATATCCAAAACTTGTATTTAAAGTCGGATAACCGTCGTTAAATTATCCGATGAATTCCTCAGGAATGGTACCACCTTACTGCTAAAGTTAATTGAAATTAAATGAATCAAACATAGAAATAAGTTTTATAAAAAATCTCTCTCAAAGAACTTTTATAGAGTAATTGAAGTGTTTTCAGGCATTTCTTTTATGTATAACTTTTATCAAAGATAGAGATAAGTTTTATAAAAGATCTTTGTCAGAGAACTTTGATAGTGTAATGCCGGCCTAAGTTACCAATATCAGTCACTTTTCTGCTTTTTCACATTTGAAAATTGAATTCGATTATCCGTTAGTGGATTCTGCAGATATCACCAGAGAAAAGGGTAAAAAATTACTAATTGTCCGAAACAATGAAAAGAGCTTTTATCAAGGTGTTAATTTTTTAGATCTTACTTTTGCGAAAGAATCAGTGTTATCTCTGGATAATCGAATCAATCAAATCTTAGCTGCCTGATCCCTTGTTTAACGTGACCCATGCATAAAAGAATAACAGTTTCTCCATAATGAGAAATGATTCAATTTAAGAGAGCCATTTTCAGATTCTTCGTGTTTACCGGTTTTCATTTGCATGAGTGACCGTATTACCTCCTGCTGGAGTCACTAAGACGGAGCCGTGATTGTTAATATTCATGCCATGCATATTACGCCACTGAATGAATAACTGTAACCTGACGCTTGCGTAAACTTTGCCTGTGAATACGTGGCCAAGGATTGGAATAGGATGAACTTTCTAAGACAGTTAATCGAAAGTTAAGTTTATTAAGAAAACATCAATAAGTGTTGAAATTGTTGGGGGATGCCACTAATATGTTGCCCCTGGTTCCAACCTTGATGTTACGAGATTCCGGATAAGCAATCCAAACAACTTGTTTAAGTACTCCGAGCTCCTTCCGCAACAACCTAACCGTAGATCTTGCGAATCCTCAAGTATTGGGTTCGATTCCTGCTACCTGAGCTTTTAAGGGTTTTCCAAGTATTTAAAATAGTACATAACTTTTTCCCGCTAGAAAATTCTCCATGGAAAGACAAATATGTCGCTCTACTCTATATAGGTTGTAGTATATTAAAAGACTATACGGGATTTTGAATACGTTATTTAATTTATAATGTTGGTAGGTAATGTAAGAAAAGTTCTTGGTGTATGTTTAAAAACTCGAAAACAATTCTGCGTTTAAAAAGTTGACTTGTTCTGTTACTATGTATCTGCCCATTTTGTTATAATAGAAATTACCCTGTCTACTTCGTATTCGCGGGCCCGAAATAGCCTATTGACCAAGCGTTGGGCCTGTAAGGACTTGCTTTAAATAAAAGACTGCCAGCCTTTTTGTATTTATGCTTTAATTGCATTTCTCACAATATACAGTAATACACAATATACAGATCGCACAATATACAGTAAAGTTCCGATAATCTGAACTTCGCTAATCCGAAAGTCCGCTTAATCCAAAACCAAAAGTCAAAAAGAACTAAGGTTACAATAAAACCACAGTGATACTAAGTAATATAAAGTATATTTCTGAAAATTACAAGGAAATTCAAAGTAAGACAATGTATTGAACTAATTATTACTGAACTACATTGGTTTTAAAAACATTTTTTGTCGAAGGGAAGAATACCTCTCCCTTGAAGCCAAATTACGCCAGTGTGTATGTGTCCGCTGGGTCGCGGCGGAGTGTTGCTCTACGTAGCGTAGCGCTACATCAAATACTGCCGCCTCGTCTGAATGGGATACCCTCTGCTCCCTGTCACCGTCTGTTTCCTCTTCAATCTCAACTGAGACGTGATAGGTTCTTTCAAAACCATTTCAACAATTTGCTGATCGTCTAAAATCTTACACTCTACTGTACTGTACTAGGCAGCGTTCCGCTCTCTTATCACCCATTTTGTTCCGAGATTTGGGTAATGTTCAGACAGACCTTATAAAATAAACTGTGTAATCACACGTAATATGTAATATTTATGTAATCTCCTGTTATTATGTGATTCAAGTTTATTTTAAGAATGATTTCGCATAATCCAAAAAATTCGTTAATCCGAAAAGGGTCTGGTCCGAATCGTTTCGGATTATCGGAAATCCACTGTATATATAAAAATTAAATTCGTGGGTTCACGGCATCGACGAGAAAGGTCAGACTGAGTTGTCGCTGCGCTCATTCAAGTCTATCTAGGCCCGACAGAATCTCCTTGTCTCCGGCTCCAGCGTCACTCTGAATAACTTAATCTATGAATTACTGATTTTTTTAACTCGCATCCGGCGACTTTATATACCTTCGTTGAACATTCTCGAAAGGTCTGGAAAACGCCGCCTTTCTTTATTCAATTATGTTCCCAGACGACTAGGCGCCTCCGTACGGTCACTTTCTTTTGGTAGCTGACAAACTGTTCCGCGAGCTGTCGGTAGCACTTCCGGTCTTTATGTCGCCAAGACTGTCTACCTCCAGCCGTCTAAATCAATTACGTGCGCAAACCGCGCGTTGGTTGGTCTTCCTGGAATTTCTACGCTCAAAATATTGGCTATTGTACGGAGTTATTACAGGCCTCGGACTGGGAGTGTTTAGTTCGAAACCCGACTCAGTACCTTCGTGTCTAGCCTCAATATGGGCACGTTAAATCCAAGGTCCGAAAACTCCTTTCACGACTTTAGTAAGTGGTGCGAAGGCAAGAACCCTCTTGTTGTCGCCCCTGGGAGTGCTCGATCGAAATTGAGGTGGCACCAAGAAAGGCGCACCGAGATAAAAAAGAGTCAACAATTTTCGCGGTTCTGTGCGAAAGTGCCTCCACATTATCTGAAAAGAAAAACCCGTGTTCACTGAGTGGCCATTTAACCATGACCACCTTCTCAGCACATCGTTGTCACTTTAGCTCTCGATACGACTACGACGCTCTCATAAAGTCCATGCCAAAGGGACATGGACTCTGAGATGTTGGTAGGTGGCTTGAGGAATTCTATCCGTTGAAATGGACTTTTCAGTTCTCTAAGATTTGAGGTTCCTGGTGCCCTTTTCAGCCTCGCCCTACAAATGCTCAGTTGGATTGAGATCTGGTAATTGTGGAGGTCAGTTAAGCAAGGTGAAGTCCCCGTCATGCTCTTTAAACCATTTTTGGTCAATGTGAGCTGTATGGCAAGGAGCATTGTCCTGCTGGTAGTATTCATCTCCAGTGGAATTAACTAACATGACTGGATATATTTGGTCAGTGACAATAAAATACCTTTTGGCATTCAGATGTTGTTCCATAAGAATTAAAGGATGCCTCAAAAACATCCTCCAAATTATAACATCCCTTCGACCAACTTGAAGTTTCGTAGCAATGTACTTACAGTCTACATTTTCGTGTTGTTTTCTCCATTTTCGTACCCTGCCATCTGGAGGGGGCAAACCACTGACATAACTAGGCGTACTTGGTCAGTGAGTGTTTAAATATCTTTTGGCACTAAAACGCTCTTAGACGTAAACTAAAAGGCCCAAAAATTCGAGAAAAAGAAATCACCAAAACTATTTGTGATCTGGTATGATCTGGGGAATTTTGATCTTGTTAGCTTCAACTGCTAGCTGTAACGACAACGTCTTTCGTACAGGTTTTTAGCTTTCGTATAAAGTGTTGGGGGGGGGCAAACATTACTTTCAGGGGCCATCTGCATAGATCTCTGATGAAGAGTACCAGGTATTTGACATTCTGTTGGACTGGAGAAGTCTCGGGTATCCAGCAGCCGGTGACGACCACATACCATACGTTGAGAGCCTGCTTTATGTGTGGTAGACCGCCCTTTGTAAACATCAAGAATAGCTTCTATCGAAAACTTCACAAGCTACGCAGTTTCGCTGATTCTCGCTCCACTGCTTCTAGCACCCCCAATCATTCCAAAGTCCTTTAATGAGCGTTTTTTACCCATTCCTTCTCAAGCAATAAACTTAAAATTATCCAACAATCCATCTCTATTATAATCCCACCCTCTACCCGCAACAGTATGACGTCATGGCTGATTTGCATAAAATTGTATATGGTTATAATAAATTGGCCACTCAGTGTAATTGCCGTATGTAATGTGTTTACTTTCATAGTTCCTGTCCTTGTAGCAGGCGTCCGATATCAGGTGATTGCGATGCTCGTGGTATGCCACCGCCATGATAGTACTATTTAGCGTCTTCGCTCCCGTTTACTAGAGATAATCGAAACAGCATTGTGAATAAGAGAATACCTCACTTTCGAACGATGGAGTTGAACGGAACACATTGTAAAGAATCCAAAAATAGATGTCAACTGGATACAATAATAGTTTCTGCGCAGTTTACTATTTCCGGCCACACATTATCCGAGGTTTTAAAACGAAGGAAATGAGACACCCACTGTCGTGAAAGTAGTCGGCTGTTTCTGCGCCGTAATCAGTTGCTGAACTGCGGGTCAAGGATATAAAAGAAGTCAGGCAGCCTCTCTTGATATTTTGTTTACTCTTTTCGAAATGTTTTAATTCTTTTGCTGACTAGCAGAAAAAAGGGCACACACTGTGTTTGATTAATTGCCTCAAAACTCTTCATCATTATACCTGAAATCTTCCAGTAAAGGGTTATGCAATCTTTAGCACTTCTAATAATGGTTAAATAATGCTGAGTTCTTGATATTATAAACTCGAGAAACCTCAAATCATTTATCAAACTGTTTTTATACGTATATATATATATATGTGTGTGGGTGTCTGTATGAATATACACATACATATGAAGAAATATGCAGGGGTGCCATTCCTGGCGCGGTTTGAAAAAGGGCGGCCGTAGACACTTTATCATATGTAAAATTTTAACTAAGTATAATAATCAAAACTTATTTTGCGGATTATTAACCTTTTACACAAACAGGTGATATATAAGTAAGATAAAACTGTAAACACTCCTTATCAAATTCTTAGTTAAATAACATTAAATTAATGAGGGCGGCGGTATTGTTTCTTTATCTGGACGGCCAACAACAGAGGAACAGCCCTATATATATTGTGATATTTCCAGACTCTCGGTAGCGAATAAACATTCATAGTCAGTCTACTACATTAATTACACTTTTATTAGAATTTAATTCGATGAATTTTAACAAATTATTTGCAAATTAGTTGATCTACCTCTAGACATAGAGGGAACTGGCCTTCTCAGTAGCCCAATAAATTCGCTGAGAAGATGTCGGCTAGTACAGTCACGAAACTGCAAGCTATAAAGGTCGGCACACAGCCTCGAGAGCGTGCAGCTCTGAAAATGGAGTAACTCCGGGATCGAGTATCGTATTCGGCGAAAAGCCTCTAGAGCGTGTAGCTCTGAAAGAGATATAACTTCGGGATGGAGTCGGTCGCTCAAAGGATCTCTGAGACGAAAGGTGCTCTCGGGATGAGAGTCCCGACCAAGTCTGCCTAAAAAACTGGATTTTTTCCCGGCTCCAGAAACTCTCGCTCCTGGTCACGTGATTGGAATTTTCTAGATTGGACGGCCAAATCTGGGACTTCATTTTCGTTGGTTCTGATTCGCTTGATGACGGCGCCACGCTGCCTGCTCTTATAATCAGCTGATCAGAAAATCATTAGTTCATGTCCAATAAACCATTAGTTCGCGTCCACCCCAGGGGCGGCAAACAGATGCGACGCTTTTCTCTGCTTGCTGACTTCATGGTGCCGATTTATCGAATCTCCGCAGCTCACCTGTTGGGGGATGTTCGTGCTGTCTGGGTGATTTATGCGGAAGGTCGTAACGGATCTTTAATATATATATATATATATGTGTCGGACGTTGGTGCTTCACGCCCGATCAATTAACGTAATTTCGACCTCTTTGGAATCATCATGCAGTCAGCAGTGGTCCGGTGGCGAGGACATATCAAACCTTAAAACTCCATCAAGCTTTCAAGATGTTGACATAGTATCCATAGAACAGTCCAATTGATTTTACAAACATCTTTTATTAACTTCCAATTAATTACTCAGCTCCATCATTAAAAAACTACTTCCCAATCCTTCCTGAAAATACGTACCGCTGAGCGGCACATCCTATCATTTCCTAATTCCCCATGGCTCTGAAGATTTCCTTTGTCCCTAAGTTTTAATAACGCGCTATCGACGCTCATTACTTATTCATTTCGTCATGTCGGATGATCTTTCTGCTGAACTAAGCATTTCCTTTCTTAGCGCCAGCTCAAGGCTACATCTACCTAAAATTCTCCCATGTGGTTCTGTGGTTCTTCGGAAATTGAATCAAGCCAACCCATTAATTCTATTTTCACTGCAATACCTTATGCCGCTTATTTGAACTCCCAGACTTTTTAATTGTTAATCCTATATTTTAATAACTAAAATCCCGTTTTAAGGTCGTGCGATCGCCCCCCATATTTAATAACCTTACACAAACATATATGTATGTATGACGTGCGTCTTATATACATGTAGCTCTCGCTTAACCTTTTCCGTAAATAATTCCTTAAATTAGCAGTCATTGAACGTAGGCCTGTGGTAAATACTATTAATTACATTCGAGGCCTGTGGCCCCGAGAATGAGGCTTGGGCGTGGCCGACATGTCAATCAGGTTTGATTCTATTAATAACTCCATACGGGAATTTCCCTTCCGTATGAGAACTGGCGCTTGTTCGTTCTATGCAATTTGTAAAATAGTGGCGTTTAACACCACGAAATTAAACTACCCTGAAGCTCCCTTTAATTATCTTAACTATTTTTCTCTCTCTAATTAATCCTTAACATATATATATATATACACTCAAGAGCCAAAACATTATGACTACCCCTACATTTTGCAATGAATTCGCCTGGATGACGTGGAAGGCACGTGATCAGGTGGAAGTGGTATTTAACTGCTGCTGGAGAGTCTGAAGAATCATTCGTTCACTTACTTCTGTGTGTGATGGGGAAGTCTGCGGATCTAAGCGACTTTGATAGAGGGCAGATTGTAATGGCTCGAAGGCTCGGAACAAGTATTTCCGAAACTGCACGACTCGTGGGTTGTTCGCGACCTACAGTTGTTAGTACTTATGCAAAGTGGATGAATGACGGTGAAACCAGCAGTAGACGACATGGTGTTGGACGTCCACACGCTATCAAAGAAAAAGGTCGTCGGAGACTGTCTCGCATGGTGAAGCAAAACCGGAGCCAGACAGTGGCTCAGCTGACAGCCCAATACAATGCAGGGCCAAGTAGAATAGTATCGCAGCACACTGTTCAGCGGACACTGTTGGATATGGGGCTACGCAGCAAACGTCCCACTCGTGTGCCTTTGCTGACCAAGCGTCATCGACAACTGCGCCTGCGCTGGGCCCGAGAACATCGCGACTGGTCCATGGATCAGTGGGAGAGAGTTGCCTGGTCAGATGAATCACGGTTTGTCATTCATCACGCCGATGGCCTTGTCAGGATACGCCGTCTTCCAGGCGAACTGTTGCTCCCTCAATGTACAGTAGGTCATACACAGGCCGGTGGTGGCGGTATTATGATTTGGGGGACGTTCTCTTGGGCGTCTCTGGGACCCGTGGTTGTGGTAGAGCAGACCATGAATGCTACAGGGTATCTGAACATCATTGCGGACCAGTTGCACCCTTACATGGCCTCTGTTTTTCCAGCTGGAAATGGAATGTTCCAACAGGACAACGCCCCGTGTCACAAGACTAAAATTGTGTTGGAGTGGTTCCAGGAACATGATGCTGAATTCCAGTTAATGTCCTCACCGCCTAACTCACCGGATCTCAATCCGATAGAACACATTTGGGATGTCATGGGCCGGCAGCTCAGAGTTCAAAGACCACCAATTCGCTATATCTCGGATTCGCGTGACCGTTGCTTAAACATCTGGTACAATCTGTCTCCGGCCATCTACCAAGGACTTGTGGCATCCATGCCAAGGCGGGTTGAAGCTGTGTTGCGCGCCAAAGGTGGGCCAACTCGTTATTGACAGGTGGTCATAATGTTTTGGCTCTTGAGTGTATATATATATATATATATATATATATATATATATATATATATATATATATATATATATATATATATATGTTATGGATGGAAGGAGCATGAAAATCAACCTGCATTATTATTTAAATCTTTTTTAAAAAATTCTCCTCTAAATTCCTAATTTCAAAAAAGAATTCAGGAGAATACACGTGTAGTTACTACTCTCATTTACGTTAGAAAAGGAATTCAATGTAAGATTTAACTATAAATATTTGACATTTTTCTGGGTCCAAATGAAATTTAGAACAACAAGTTGCAAAGAATCTTATTTTTCTTAACATTTTAAAACCTGAAAATAAATATAGTGAGAATATCTCATGTTTATCCTTTAAGGTATATTATGTTGTAAAATTATGTAACACAATGATATAATCATTTGAAAGTGTTAAAAGCATTACAAAAGTGTCTCGACTTTATGATAAACATGGTATAATCTTAAAACCAGATACGCTTATTTGTCGCATTGTCTGATTTTATAAGATTTATCAGTTCTTACATACAGTCTAAACGTGTCTATGTACTGCTTGTATGTATTAGTAAAAATAATTTGCCTTAAATGTAATATTCACAACAACGGCTTTTAGTAGTACATCGGGTATCTTTCTTTTTTTCATTTAATAACGAAATCCATCCAATGAACAGCTCTTACAATTCTATGAAAATGATCTAGATTTATCCGAATTAAACACGAAAAGTCATCAAAGTTCGAAAGGTGACCTTCTGAAGGAGTTTTATTTTATTTACTAAAGAAAAGATTGACTGAGGGTATACTGTTTCGAGTGTATAGCAGTAAGAAAGGAGATCTCTATTCTATTGACGAAATACACTCAGTCATCATTTTTGTTTTCACTTCAAGGAAACAATACAACTGAAAATGTCTGAGCAGTAAGTTATTGTGCTTACATAACTGTCTGGGTGTATGAGTACCATTTAAATGGGCTTCTGAAAACATTGTTTGAAAATGTCATAAAAGTTCTTTGGTTATATCTAACCGTATGATTCACTGAATAGAAAATGTTTCAATTTTATACGTGATTCTATAATTTAGTGACTTCTCACGGCCCCTTTTCACTTAATACCATTTTTAAAATCCATTAAACCTTTCCGGGCAATGTACAAGTATTGTATATTTAACAGTGGGAAGATATCTGAACAGAATTCTACATTAAGTAACTGCAGCTTGTCAAGTTTTCAAATTGTGTTTTTCCAATAACTATGAATTGTTGAGTACAATCATGTGTACTTATTGCTCCTCAGATGCATTAACACCACTCTATACGCAGTGTTTTCTTTTCATTGTATGGCCAAAAGCGCTTTGTACGCTTAACAGTGAGATCATACAGATAGCTGTATCCTACGTCACCACCATATGAAAGTGTATTCATTCAGTTTGTTTTCCCCTTCACTCGTGAGTATTCGTTTGCGATTTTACATCCCGACCAATTATTTCTCAAGGTGTTTAATTTAGTATATGCAATATGCTGTCTTATTTGTGTAGGTAACCAAATGATGGCTTCATTACCCTATAAGACATGCGTATTAGACGCTTTATGCGTACTTGTTTGTTCCTTCAAATTACTGCATTTCAAATTACTGCGAAATGTATTGAAACTAACATAGGATAGCAATAGTATTAGTAGCAGTATTTCCTGTGGGCAAAATTTATTGCACATGCATTGGTGATTATCAATAACGTTGTTCTCATTACATTAAAAATTAAGACAGTTATACTCAATATGCACGTTTATCTAAAACTTCTGTATGATAGAGCAAAAATAAGCAAAAAATATTTCTCATTGAAATACCTAATTACGTTAGAGACAATAATAAATGTAAACTGGGAAAATCGTGTTCTGTCTACATAAACTACCTTTGAAATGTATTTTACCATCTTAAAAGAATAGTTACAGGCTTAAAATACGTAACCATTGGCGAAAAAAACAACTTGTGCAATCTTTAAGCACTTTAACAAGCTCTTAAAGTTTGGAGATTAAGATTTGAGTAATACAGTGTGTCCCAAAAATATTAGTGGGGTTTTAAATGGTTATAGCTTCGGAACAAAGCATTGTAGAGAGATGAAATATACGTCAAATCGAAAAGAAACTCTCCAAGTTTCTTACCTTTTCAGCAGACTGATGTGTGCTACCTTACTTTCCCCGCAGACGTCAAGACGATATTCAGTCTCTTCCCATATACAGCAGAGAACATCCGGCGTGACAGATGAAACACCTTCAGTTATCCTTTCTTTTAAATGGTCCAGCTTTCGAACTTGTATGGAATACACTTGTGTTTTGACATAACCCCAAGAATAGAAATCCATGAGGGTAAGGTCTCGAGGCCTTGGGGGCTAGGCAATCCACCCTTCTCGTCTGACCCATCGCTGAGGAAAGTTTTCGTTAAGAAATTCCCGTTTGTGGCAAAATGTGCAGGAGCTCCGGCTAACAGGAAAATGAAATTCTCCGGAATTTTCAGCCCTAGTCCGGGAGTCTGTTGGAGTCTGCACGTAAGCTTTCGCACCCATTGACTTGGAGTGTTTGTTTTTCATTTAACGTCTTTCATTGACTCTTGCCATCTCTAACCATTTGAAAGCCCACTATTGTTTTAGAGATACACTATATGGCAAACTATGAAACATTTCCGGAGCGAGACTGCGTTGATTCCTTTCTATCTGAGAGCACCCTACAGGTGAGCCAACATTGTTCCACCTCAATTGTGAGCACTCCTAGGAGCGACATCGGGTGTGCTCATCCCTACGGATTGAACACGGAGGCATTGAGTGGCGCTTCCTGAGCCCGAAATCCGACTGGGAAGCCTCAGACCCTCGCAAGCACATGATATACTTTAAGTAGCCAGGCAGCAGCCTTCCCTATCATTAAAATGGATTCCCGAAAATCTGGAACTGTTATGGGAAGTGGATATCCCACAGTCGATTCGAGTGTCACGAGATTTCTCCACCATTGTTTTCGGTAAACGTTCCTCTCAAAACCAAATCAGCAGCGCTTAAACTTAGATCACGAGTTCTAAATTGACGAAGTTGTAACGAAAAATATTTGTACGGTTTGATTCTATACTCTGCTGAAAACAATGTGCCATTGGGCCATGAAATAAATGTTTCTGTAGAGAAAATATGAAAAGAGATTAATAAATGATCTGCCATAAAGCCATTACATAGGGCAGAAAGAATGAATCCGAAAAGAGTAACTTAAAAATTTATAGCTGATGGAATAATAACGAATCTCAATCATATACAATAAAATTTGAAAGAAATGGAAAAATCGGGTGCCACAACTAATCAAATGTACTAAAAAGAAAATAAACAGGCAATGGAGAATTAGAGAGAAATCTTCATCCAAATGCAGGTTGGTTTCTTATCGGAGATGATATAAATCAACTCCTTCCCTTTCCACAGACAAATTCTTCATGTTAGCAAGAGCAGTTTCATTATGTCACGAGTTAAAGTTTAAAACAACTTAATGCTTAATTTGCTGGATAAAATAATTAATGAATACATTCGATTTAAAGTCAAAGCCTATAATGATATGGAATCAAGCCTTTGCCAATATCGTTTTCACCTTTAACTTTTAGAAAGGCTGGATGCATTCCATCTTTTACAGAGTTTTACAAAGCTTAATATTTTTAGAATTTTCTGATATTTACAATCTTCTCTAATAATTTTAATTCCTTTATCTTATATTTTTTAAATGACGTAGTTTATGGACGATATATAAAACACAACGCTGAGATTTTGAGTTAACAACTGTACACTCTACTACTGAATTAGTTTGAAGCTCATTAGTTTAATTTACTTTTCATTAGGAAAGCAAAGATAAACTTATTTGCGTATTGAGATTTTCCTCTTTTTTCTTTTACTGACTCGGTTTCTATGAACAATTATTTGCTACCCTCAAACAGTTAGCTCTATATATCTCCATATCGCCGTGAATTGCAATCGACACTTTCATGATATCAACCATGAGAGCTGCTGGCGCCACCTGTTTTCTTTCATGGCGCGTCCTGAAACTCCCCCGCAATAAGGGCGCCCTCTGTCGCCCTACTCCATGTACTATTCAGTCGTGCATCAGCCGCCAAGGCACTTGCAGCGCGTCATAGCGCATTTATATAATTGTTTACCAGCCGCCAGTGCATTTGCAGCACGTCATAGCGCAATCTCTCTTTTCAATAAACTTTTGTTATTGTTTTACCATACAGTCCACTCTCATTTTATTCAGGCATCATGCATGCCACATCCAAGAGCAATCTCTCTTTTCAATAAACTTTTGTTATTGTTTTCTCATACAGTCCACTCTCATTTTATTCAGGCATCATGCATGCCACATCCAAGAGCTTTCGGGTTTATTTATTGTACTTGAAATAAAAGAGGCGTTCGACAACACGTGTATAGTGTGATTGTGACTTCCATTCGAAACGAATGAAAAAAAAATGGCTCCCATACACAAATGATTTGGAGTCTGGAATCGGTCACCAGCCTTTCACAGTTTGTCAGTGCTGTAAGCATTTATGTTCTCGAACTGTGAAACTACTCTCCTGTGATGTCGATTATGACATTGAATCTGTTATCTTTGCTCGACTTGCAAAAGATGAGCGTAATGCTCTAGAAACTCACCAATCAATATCACTTTCAAACTTTGTCTTCCATCACACTCATTTTTATATTCTCTAAATAATAATTTTTTTTTAGCGAGCTGAGATGTCAAAGCGAGCTTGATATAAATCATGTTAAGTGGTGTCATGTTAATTGGCACCTATTTGGAAGGTAATTAGGCTTTGTTCCCATTACTTCTGAAACGTAGTGTGTGGCACCGAGATTGACATGACGTGTGATTGGTTTGAGGCATCTGTGTTGAGCTCTGTGATTGGTTAAACTTTTTCTAACTGACGGGAGCAATGCGAAGATGGCCTAACTTGAAGAAATATCCCAATATTTTCTGCCACTTGACAAAGCTTCATGAAAATTCTGTTCATACTGTTTACTACGAATTTTTAAACTGTTTGAGTACAACTGAATTCCGATTGTTTTCACTCCAGTGTTATGACGAATACAGTCCGTCGATGTAAACTTGAGAACGTTCCAAATTATGCACATTTAAATTTTATTTTTTGTAATGTAGGGGCCCTGTTTCAGCCGCTTCTTCCAACTATTACAATCAAATTAGATAGGAAGAATTAAAAGTATTTTATGGTTCTGATTGAGTTATTTAGTTAAATAATTGGTCTTCAGGTGACTGATTTCACTTGAACCCCCGAAAAATCGTCAGAATCTTTCTAATTGCCAAAATGTTTCATTCAATAAGAGTCA
The DNA here is from genome assembly GCA_907164885.2 of Dolomedes plantarius. NCBI lineage: Eukaryota > Metazoa > Arthropoda > Arachnida > Araneae > Dolomedidae > Dolomedes > Dolomedes plantarius. The sequence continues at coordinate 13,009,708 of OU015501.1, forward strand.
AAGGAAAGAAAAATGAGCTGCTTTCTAAATGAAGAAACAAAATCACATGGGCGAGGAATAGTAAACTTTTTTGTTAAATAAGAAGCATTTTTACTGTAAAACTTTATGGAATCGAGATAAAGAAAGATGAATATAAAATTATCTGTCAAACTGATGTTACATTGGTTAATTTTATTGAAAAACTGAAGTTTGAAAACTTTGTTCAAAAGAAGATATGATTTTGATATTAAATTTAAACATTTTGTAGCACGCTTTCAAAATAATTTAAAAGCATTCAATTTATTGTCATTTTCAACGTATTAAATCAGATTTCTCACTGTATTCAATACCTAATCTTTAAATGCTTGCTTCATGCAGACCGAATTATTTAATTGAAATATTCCGTGGAAATACTTGATCTGGTAGTAAAGTGCGTGGAACTGTCGGGTTTCAGGTTAAATGAAAAGCCTCCATTCTTCTGTTGGCGCCGGAATTGAACATTCCATCTTTCACCAAAACAAAGGGAGAAATGAGTGATGTCATGGCGAATATTCCCAGTTGGCACTGAGTTATCGGCTCCCAATTTCCAAATGGAAAGGTTGTTACCTAATATTTTTTTCCATCGTCAGTATAAAAATTGAAATAAAAGTCACATACATGCAAAGAAATGTCTACTATTTTACCTTAAAATTGAGAATCCGTTCTTTATTAAACCAAATAATGCGCCAAAATGGGAAGGAGCTTTAAATACGTTGAAGTGGTTGCAGCTCTACAGACAACCCCCTTGTGTTTTTAACAAGACGACTAAACAAATCTCATTGTGATCCCTGAAGTGCCTGATATCTGGTGTTAACGCAGCGATGAATCGCTCCTTAGAGGGAATTTTCCTTGGAATGACGATGCAGTAGGGTCACCCTAAATATATCCTGCGGTCGAAGAAGAAACGTTTGCTTTAAGTGGCGAAAAAATGTTTGAATTAATAACTTTTTAAGAGAGTCGAACTCCCTTTCTTTGAATGAGACATGTGATACACATGATCTTTAATAAATCCATCTCGTATATATTTGGATCTTAAAACATGATCTCTTTTCAGTTGATCTCTTTTGAGTGATAGCGTTTAAAGGTTCGTTTTGTTCGATCTTGTTTTGAATATATATGCACACTTTTTAAGAGAAAGTGTTCAAAAGCTTTTAGTAATGTAAACCTTCCGAATACAAAAAAATGAAAGGGATTAAAAATTTGACAGAACATACGAGCACTACACTTCTTAAGAGTTCTGTTAGTTTGAACTAGTTTCGTAAAAAATGTTTAGTAAGTTGCGGTTAAGTATTTACTTTCAAAGATTTATCTGTCTATAGCAGTGGTTCCCTTCCCGTAGAAGTCTGCGGACCACTAAGCTAGAAATTGAACCATGTGCGGACTACCCCACATCGACTTGAGGGGGAACCTTCCGGGGGTATGGGGGTAAAGAATATATCTCAGGCAAAAGGGATACAGGATTAACGTAGCCGCATTCTAACGTATCATATTCTAATAATAAAATAATTATGTTAAACTTTTAAGAAATTTTAATCCTACACCTGATAGTCATCGCATATATTCCGCCCATCTAGTTCAATGAACATTGCTTCCAAAATCCCCATTTATTTGGTAATTTTTTATATGTGATGCCGGACCACCAGTTGGGAACCACTGGTCTATAGTAAAGATAAATTCTTATTACCCTTAAAATAACTTAGGTGTGATAGTAAATCTTTCGTTGACTTCATACTACTTTCTTGTTAAGTCTTTTACAGTTGGTTTTGAATTTTCTGGTCGGTTCGTGTTCGAATGAATTCTTCTGTTTTTCTTGAATAGGACATAATAATCCAATTCCACTTTTTCCGTGTTGCTCTTACGGACTCATCATCGTTTTATGACATTACGTGAAAAAGAGTAAGTCACTCTATATTTTATGTGTTACCAAATTAGCTTTGAGAGTTACAAATATGTAATGTTACGCATTTTATAAGTGGTACTCAAGCATTTCTCTAGTTCATAATACTTGAACAATATCATTTCCTTTATTTACATTTATGTCACGTCTGCTTATCTTTTCATTTTTGCATTTTTAGCAACCGAAGTTACGTCTGTAATTTGTCTAATTCTGTGAGGAAATATTTATTTTCTCATTCATTTTTATTTTTTTGTAGGCAAAAATAGAGAACGAGAGAAAAGCAAGAATTGTCTAATCCTCATATGGAATATAAGCTATTATACCGTCATTTTTATATTTTCAATATGGGAAAGACATTCCTAGAAAAATCTCTTTAAAGTACAATTCCTCTCCTAACTTCTAACCTGCAAACAGTGAATGCAATATAAAACTAGTATATAGTTTTTTTTTTCATTATTCGTTTTACTCAGAATGAATGTCATTAAATTTATATTCGCACGAAGTCATTTAAGAAGAAAATCTAAAAAAAAAAATCGAATAATTAATCAAAGGGAAAAAATCTAAAATAGAATAAAATACTATCTCCAATATAAAAATAAGAAATGTAGAAAAAAATATAGAAATATGAAAATGCTGCAGTTTAGTGTTTTTATTTTTGAAATCCAACAATGCTGTTTGCCGGACTAATGAAATTCTTCTTCTGGAATAAATATTGTATATAAATGAGTTTGATCGCAACCAAATAACTAGACGCTTGCGCATACACTTAGGCCTAGCATTTTCATAAGCTTTATTCTTTGAAGCGATATTTTTCATGAGTATTAAGCTAAATAATATGCCTCACATATCAAGTAGATCATAGAAAAGTACTCTTAAAATAATGAGTCTATATCATATACAATAGTAAAATTCAGTTTACATCAATAAGATTAAGGAAAGGATAAAGACAATTTTGAACTCGCTTGAGTTTGGATTGTGTGATCGTCCAAAACGAACGAAAAAGCTGTTACACAAGAATTAGCAACTCTCATTAATACCCACAAGATTTCAGAAAAAAAGTTCATCACTAAGACGCTTTTAAAATATCGAATAATTTTCTTTTAGTAAAGAGCTGGTTTTAGAGAATGTCATGGTTAAAACGAATTTTAAACAACCTAAAAGTAAAAATGTCAATTAAAAAAAAATCTGAAAAAAGAGAGCACATATGAAATTATTTAACATATATAATTCCTTTCATTTATATCGTTGATAAATCTCAGATAGGTAATAAAAGTGTGCTTATATCGGTAAAATCCCTTATCTATCTATATATATATATATATATACGTATATATATATATATAAAACAGTTCCATAACTGACTGACTGACCGACTGACTGACTGACAGATAACGCACAGACCAAACCGCTGTACCTAAAGGGTTGAAATTTTGCATGGCGATTCTTCTTATAGTGTAGGGGTGCATTAAGAAAGATTTTTGAAAAATTCTTCTTAGATTTTTTTAAATTAAATTAAGCTGTTTTTGTAACATTCTTTAAAATTTGAATTAAAAATCTGAGGGTTATGAAATTTATATCACGAGAAAGATCATAAAAATTCCTTTAAAATGAAATCTTTTTACGAATCTTTGCCTCCATTTTCTGATTTTTGGTGAATTTTTAAAGATTAATTTTTAGAATTTAATTTATTAAATACTGATCGCGTGGTTTCTTTTCTTTTTGTGATACTTAAAACTAATTTTGTGTCACGTGCATTACAACGAAATAAATTGACAAAAAATATTTTTTTCTTTCTAATGCGGCAGACGATTGGACATTATCCAAAAAAATATTAACATACAGTAAAAGAAATGTTATTTAAACTGTACTATATTAACTGTACTATATTCTTTATTATATTCTATTAGATTTAATTTCTATATTTTCTTCTACATTATTTTGTCTATAAAAATACCATTTCAAATTTTTTTTATAAATAAATATATATATATATATATATATATATATATATATATATATATATATATATATATATTTTTTTTTTTTTTGGCATTAACTGCATTGACCGTTGTATTTAATTTGAATGTACTCCGTAGCGAAGCACGGGTATTCAGCCAGTATGAAAATAATAATTGTATTATCAGGAATGTATGGTAGGTAAAGGCCATATCCGTCCATTTGATTTTTTTTCTTTCTCAATGAAAATAGGTGGCTTACTCCCAGTTGATTTTTTTGAGCAGTTCTTAATGTTTCGATAACTCCACGCCATTTGATAGCCCGGGAATCGAGGCAGATGTGCTGACAATTCCGACAGATGTGCTTGCAATAAACAAATTTGGCCAATCAGCCTCGTTGCATTTAGAGCATTTCTCCTTTTATTGCTATAATTTTATCAAAGTCTAGGGCAGATAATTTTTTCAGCTTTAACAGAAGAAAGGCTACAATATAGCCAGGAAATCGCCTTAAAACTGCAGTTAAGTGGAAAAAAATCAAAACGCAGTAGAAATCGCAACGTGTGTTGGCAGGACTGATAAATATTCATTATTCAATTCAAGATGCCGTGAAAAGTCATGAAAGCAATAATTCAAATTCTTTACATTAAGCAAGAAACATTTCAAAAGCTAAGAATATATTAACCCTTTAATGTCCAATATTTGTATTTATTTGGGGTTAAAAAAATTTCTTGCAGATAATTGTAACTTATGTTTATTGCTCGTTTATGTTTAAAAGTCCTCCAATTCTAATTTAAGTTATCGCAGTGTCAATAAATAATCAACGCCGTGTTTTTAATCTTTTATTATTCAGTTATAAGCAAACAAAATGATAAAGATTTCCGTGATCTCGATTCCTAGAATAAAAGCAATCTAACGTCGAACGTGACTTAAACGGACTTAAGAGAGTTGGAATAAATCATTTTAATATTAAACGTGACACAAACGGAGCTGTCATATTTGAATGAATATATAATAAGCGCGGTACCTGTGCCGTTCACGGAGCTGCACAATTCTGCAAGCAAACGTCGCCCGTGTATGTCACGGAACTGTGCCTTAAGCGGTTAAAAATTAAAAATAAAACTTGTCAAGAAATCAGTACCACTGTAAAAAAAATAAAATAATAAATAATAAATAATAAAAAAAATCTTCTGTAACTTTCGTAATAAGAAAGCGCACATTGTTTTTTGTTTGCACAGAGTAGCGAAAGGCCTTTATGAAGCATTATTTAATATTAGATAAGTGGTTTCTATTAATACTTTGAGATGTGAATTGCCGTCTTTCATTTTCCAACTGTTGGCGGTTGTCCCTCTATTTGGCATTTGATGCAATAAGAAGCTGCAATGACTAGTAAATAAAACGTTACAATGAAGAATTTTTGTTAGAAACAAAGATGTGATGAATGCGTGTTTGCATTTTAAACTTGAATAATAAGGAACCGTTATTAGAGTATATTGTTCCGGTTTCCTGAGTTCGATAGGAATGAATAAAATCTCTTCAGAAAGTGCACACAAAAAAAATTTATTATTCTGTAAATTTTTCAGCCGCATACACAAATTCAAACAGAAAACACGTAACAACTGTCACAAGTCAGGATAACAGAGTCAACACAAGTCAGGATAACAGAGTCTTCAATACAATACACGCCTAACGCACTTTCAATACGTTCAATTCTCAGCAGAAAAGAACACCGAGTTCCAATGCCAGTGTCAGGTATATTTATAGACTTCCAAAGCGCCCTCTATCGGTCGGCCAGCTAGAAATCTCTAGAAGCTTTTAGAGAGGTCCAGAAGGTTGACGACCATTTGACGCCATATCGCCAAATATGGCGACCAAAATGAGTCACCAAATCCATCGCCATTTTGGCGAAAACCCTCAAATTCGGCAAGATTACCATAGATTCGTAAAATTCGTAACAATATTTAATTTAGAATATAATAAAATTTGATTGAAAACCTTTCATTTAGTAATGAGAAGTCTTTTGAATGGAGCACGGAAATTTTTGCAGAGGCATTGTCAGGTAAACAAAGTGATGTTGAAAGTGGAAATAACATAAATGATAGTAACAGTGATGATTTCTTTTGTCAAAAGAAAAGACACACTCGTCCTTTACCAAATTCGAGTGAAATGTTATAGTCCACCTCCCGCCAGAAGAGACCTGACACTGGTTTTAGGGTTGCTGCTTCGGGGAGGTCGATTCCCGAAATGAGGGGTCGGGGATAATCAACATTCTTCACCCTTACACATTTTCTCCCTTTGACCTTCGCTTCTGTAACGTTCCACCCCTCATCAAAAAAGAACTCTTCCCGAGTTACTTGTTTCTGGGGGGATCTTCTCTTCTGGGGAAGGCACACTTAACTGTTTTCACTTTAAAAAAAAATTGATTGAAAACAATTTGCAGGAATTCAGGCTATGTGCTTTTGACCGCATACCGTCATCAATGTGTCAATACTAGGTTTACTATCTTTTCTTCATTCTAAATGGGCTTATGCGTACATGTAGTTACTCTGCGTATGGTATGAGCAAACAGGTATAACGCATGCATGTACAAAAGCACTAGCATCTCTTTTTTACAAAATAGTTTTAATATTTCTTTCTAATATATTACGACGTGAAAGACACAGGAAAATTTCTATATTCATCCTATACGGGTGTATAGGATATGAGCCGCTCACTAGCCAAATAGGTTAAGTCATTAAAACAAAAAGTGAAGGAAAGGGGTAAAATAATAGACATTGTTTTTTTAAAAATGTCTGTGAAAATATCAGTTCGAGTAAACATTGTAGAATGTATTATTATAGATAGAACTTTTATCTGGCGACTTGTAAAATCCGTAAGTTAGAATATCCTTGGAGTCATCGTTATTATTATTACAATTTTTGAATGACTAAGAGACTTAACTGATTTGGCAAGTGAAATAAAGTAATAATATCCAATTTAGTCTTTAAATTAATTTTTACAACAGAAAAACAATTGAAATAATTGTTTAATAATTCACAAGTACTTACTTCTGCAGCAGTTAGACTGACACTGACTCACTAATTTGACTTTTTTGTGTGATGAAATAACACTAAACAATTGACCGTTATCATCCAGTACTTACCTCTGCGTTTCAATGGCAACGATTTCCACGAGAGTATGGACTTAACTGGATTGGCTTTTGATAAATGCGATTCATTATTCAGTGGCCAAAAAATATTTTGTCATTGAGCGGTGTTTATCCTTAATATTTGTGAAATTTCTGATGAATGTCAAACGTTTGGAGTCCATCAAGTACTTTGACTCAAAAATTTCAAATTAACCAATTTGGCTTGTGAATGGCTCCTACGCAAATCAGATAAATACTGCCTCAGTTGAAATCCTTCCATTTTTCAGACTCCTTGTAACAGTGTCCTTATGCACATTTCCTTTGTACAAATGATTTGAATTTTTTCTGTTCCCCTCATTCATCATGAATAACTTTTGAAATAAAACACAGTTGTAGAGATTTTGGTGTAATGTGTTTTCAAACAGTTTATACGCTTCCAGAAGTTATGAACCGTGGATGAATGGTATTGTGCGAAACAAACTAAAAAGAGATCAGTATAAAAATCCTTAATTTTGCTCTTTTTCGAACAGTGGCTATGGTTCAAAGTAAGCTTGTTTTGTCCTGATCGTTTTATTCTCAGTTTCTGTAGTTCAACTTTCAGGCATTCTAATGATTTTCGCTTCGAAGTGTTTTTCTTTTTTAATGACTAGTCCTTTCGTATTTTGACAGAGTGTAAAGGTTGAAAGGATTTTCCCCTCCTTTTTGAGGTGCCAATTCTCTGGTGACCTAACAATCCCATAAATGTAGGGAGATTTTTAAAATATCTTTTCTTTTTCCCTGTTATCATTATTACTACTGTTGTTATTTGCTTCTTGCTGCATTATTTGAAAACCTTATTTATTGCAGTTTTGACTGTAATTTCTCCTAACTGGAATACCTGATCAGGCCTGTTTCCACCCTTCAGAAGGAGCGAAGATGCCATATTAGTTCATCTTCAATCCCCATGTTAAATAATGGGGGGGGGGGGAGAGATCGAATCCAATGCATAATTGTGAATACCGTTTTTCGCATCTCAATATATATTTTAAAATGCACTGTTGAGATTTTTAAAAATTTTTAAATTACAAAAATAAACAATTTTAATTTTCTAGCGATAGACATCTCTCATTAAATGCCCTGAACAGCTTTCCCCAAAGGGAATATTTTCTGCTCTTTCAGGACCTTCTAGTTGTTTTGTGCTACAACACCGTCACGAACACGCTGCGCAGTTGACGCCAGCAGTGGGGCCAAATTGTGGGTCGCGAAAGAAATCGCGGATAGTTTGTATCAATTCATCTCACACTGAATTATGTAATAAAAATGTGCTTTAAATTTTCTATAATGACTAATTTTTTTATTTATATTTTTTCCATGTTAAAAAATATGATATGATATTGTTAATGAAGGTGTGAAAGGGGCGTCCACTAAAAATTCCGTCAGCAAAAGGTTACCTACCGGAAGCCCGAATTCTGAATTTGCAGCTGCAGTTGACAGGTGGTAAATATACATAATTATAGGTATAAATTGGGGTAATTTTAAACTTGTATAATTTATTTACATACCTACATACAATAAGGATTACAGATATTTTAATTTTCAGGCTCTTTTACGCCAGAAGTATGGAATCAGCATAGTAACTTCGATGCCCGCGCTACGAATCACATTGAAGGTTGGCATCATGCCTTAAACAGTGCAGTTGGAAAATCGCATGTAAATATTTATGAATTCATAAATCAAGTAAAAATCCAACATGAGAACTCTGAGAATCAAATGGCATTATTGGATGCAGGTAATAAACCACCTAGAGTGAAAAAAACATTTGAAAAGTAATGAAAAAGTAAAGTGGCTATATCAACGAAGAAATAACACTGCAAGCATTTATATCTGCTGTTGGTTATTGTTTTGTATAGTATTGTTTTGTATTATTTATTATATTAATAAAACATGCTTTAATTTTAGTGTTAACCGTTAAAGCACCTTTTTTTAGAAATATATTTGTTTTGTTTTTAATATTCGGAATTCGGGCTCTCAGGAATTCGGGCTTACAGTGAATTCCGGGTTAATTCGGAATTCGGGCTTTCGGTGAGTCACCTAGCAGAAGGCTCTACTTCGATTGTCTGCTTCTACCACCAATCAATCTGTGTGAGACTGGGTTTTTAAAATGAGCAGCTGTCCAAACCAAACAACGATAAAGCAGTAACCTTGAAGGTGATACGAGAGTAGCACTCTTGGATATTTCACCAACTATTATCTGAGATCTCGTCCTACCCAGCTCTTTAATTATTTTCTATTTTAATTTGATATAAATAAATGAATTCATAATTTTTGTGTTTTAATATAAAGTATAGTTTTTGATATCATGCTCTATTTTAAATATTAATTTTTACCTAAATGAAATACAAATATATATATTACTAGTGGTTAGCCCGTCAGAAATGACATGTTAATTTTAATTTTTATCAATTTACATCTGCAAAGTCAATATTATTTGTATACTTAATAGCTTCTCTACTTTCTTTAATTTAAATTATACACATTTTTAATTATTTAAAATTATGCAATATCAGCACTGTTATGATCCAGTTAAGATGCATTTTTAAAAAAAATTTAAATAAAATCTGAACTCCACACAATAGCATCAATTTACTTAATTCTATTACATGTATTAATTATGAAATATTAAATTCTGTCTATTACCAGTATCAAACGTAACTATTGTAAAAACTGAAACAGTATGAAATAAGAATGAAATATTGGTTTTAAGTGTTTATATAAAAAAAAACTTTTTTTTAAAAATTGCTTTTTTTTCAATGTAATGATTTTTATTTTTTTGAACATTCATTTTAAATTTAATACTTTGTGCTGTAAGTAAATTTTCCATTAACTGCGGTGGAAAAATTTAACATAGTTGTTTCATAATTTTAATTCATAAATGAACACACGCCAAATAAAAACCACTGAGATGTTCGGTATTTTTCATTTAAAGATGTTACAAGCTGATAAATATTTTTATCTATTTTGATCGAGAGGAAAGTATAATATTAAAATATGTCAACAATTAAAGCTTAATTTCAATATACACTCATGGACAAAAAAATTAGCACACCAAGAAGGAGTCGTCAAAATGAAGCGAAATTTTACATACGTAATGACTACTTTGATATAAGTAAATGATAAGAAAATCAAAGAAAAAGAATAATTTATTTCAGAGAAAAAGGCAAAAGAACGGAGGAGTTAATACTCCGTTGTACCCCCTCTAGCCCGAATGCGCGATGCGATACGATCGGGCATGGAGTCATACAAGTTCTGTATGATGTCTTGAGACATTTCGTTCCATATTTGCTGTAACCTTGCCTCTAGTTCGTTCAAACTCGTGGGATGCCCAACTCGTCGTCCCAAATGATCCCAGATATGCTCGATTGGAGACAAATCTGGGGATCGGGCAGGCCAAGGAAGGGTAGTAACAGTGCGGAGACAGTCTTGTGACACCCTTGCCGTATGAGGCCGAGCATTGTCTTGTTGAAAAAAGGCTCCTGGGAGCCGTTTCATGAGTGGCAACACATGTGGTGGCAGGATTTCATGAACATACCGCTGGGCTGTCATGGTGCCACGGAATAATACTAGGGGTGACCGTGTATTGTAGGCAATGGCACCCCATACCATCCCACCAGCTGTGGGAGCGATGTGTCGCTGTACAGCAAAGGCAGGATTGAAGCGTTCACCACGGGCTCTCCACACACGAACACGATTGTCATCACTGCCGAGATTGAATCTGGATTCGTCGCTAAAGACGACCTGGTTCCATTCCGCTGCAGTCCAGTTTCCTCGTGCGCGGCAAAACTCCAAACGGAGGCGTCGATGAGTGGGCGTCAAGGGCAGCACACGTAATGGGCGCCGCGATACCAACTGTCCTTCAGCCAGGCGCCTTCGTATGGTTCGAGAAGACACAGAGGCCCCTAGTGAAGGTGCTACCTGTGCCTGGATGGCGGCCGATGAAGCAGTTGGCTGTACGCGTGCATTTCTTACGATGTGGCGGTCTTCTCGACGACTGGTCTGTCGAGGGCGTCGTGAGCCTGGTCTTCGTGTACATGACATCTCTCGGGTCCACTGGTCCCAACACCTCCTCACAACACAATCAGAGCGGCCTAATTGACGAGCTACTCGCCTAGCTGACCACCCAGCTTCCATCATCCCGACGATTCTCCCCCTCTGAAACTGCGACAACTGCTTATATTGTCTTCGAACACGGCGTAATGACATGTCTATCTCAGCTCTTCCTTTGTAAATGATTCAGCACACTCAAACAAGCTTTGGTTACCTGTTTTATACTCCACAGAGTACGATGTTCAACGCCCTCTACCGGCTATACGTAATGCGCAATCACGCTGCATTTCTAATCATTTGCATATCTCCCCGACATGTACCTTCATTGCAAGTTTCGTTACGATCCCGCAATTATTTCTTGGTGCACTAATTTTTTTGTCCATGAGTGTATTTCATTTTTGAATAGCGGTAATCAAAGTACATTTGAATATGGCAACAAAAAGAAAAAGACGTTCCAAACAGAGAGATAGATCTGTGTTATTATTGATGTTTATTTAAATATGAGGTTTTAGTCATGTGAGATTTACAAAACATGTGCAAAAGGCATCCTTTTGATTGCTACTGTGCAAAATAAAAATTTTCAGGCAATTTTTTTTTAAACAGTTTATTTTTTTATCTATTTTTTGTAAATATTATCCTAATAAAAAATAGTTTTTCTACTGCCAAAAGGGGGAGGCCTGCAATTTTTTCTTTCCAGAAAGTGGGTCTCGGTCCTCCCCACTGGACTCCACCAGTGCGCAACGGCTTTTGTGCATTTGGTTTGACGAGTTCAAATGATCTTGAGCGTAAGAAATGGAAGTACGATTTTGTGAAGATTTTGAAATTTTCGAGACTGAAGATGAGTTTTATTTTGATATATATATTGAAATGATACTATAGTAAGAGAAAATAAACGTTATGACAGCTACGAAAGAGAGATAGTTTAAACCCTTATCCCAAATATTGGAATTAAAACTTTCGAATACTGCGACACTTCTTACCAAAAGCCTAGAATGTACGTGGTGGATTGCTTTTATGGATACCCTAAACCAGGGGTCTCCAAACTACGGCCCGCGAGCACCACCAATCCGGCCCGTCATAGTTTATTTTGATCACATTGTAAAATTTACAATGTAAGTAAATCATACAAAATAATAATCAGATGTTTTATTGAACGACCCATTAAGAAACACAATAAGTGATGTACATAATGAAATTGAACATTTTAACTGTCGTTAATGATATGAGATTTATCCTAAAATCTTACAATAAGTGACATACATAGGTAATTTACATAATGAAATTCAACATTATAATTGTGATTAATGAGATTTATGTAGCTGTAACTTTCTATTGACAATTGTTTGCAGTTGTGGATCAAGTTTACTAGTGGAAATTATTAGCAGTGACTTTAATCATCAGTTAATTGCTCATCAGTTAATTTGGATCTGTAAATATTTTTTGTATGTTTCATTTTGGAGAATGTTTTTTCACGGAGATAAGTAGTGCCGAAAGCGAAAAAAAAAGCCATGGAAAATTTATGCAACTGATCAAAATGTGTCAATGGAAGATTCTTATAAAATTCCAGCAATGATGACTTTAAATATGTTTCTTTAAAAATATCGCTACACTGCAAATCAATCATTTCCATTTGAAGTTTGGAGCAAGGGTTTCTATATTGATGTCAAAAGGATTTTGAAAAATTTTGATATCGTTTGCAATTGCACCAAAATTTGAAAAACGAGACTCAACATTTATTTTAAAACACCAAAAGCTTCAATTGCGAAATCTACCGGAAATGGAGTCTCAGTTTGGTGACTTAATGCTTTGCCACGTCCTGCACTTCACTTCTCTTCTTTCCACACTGCGCCATACATATCTCACTCGCCGGCTAGTCTCGAAACGAAATTTTGCGCGCTATTCAAAACTACAGTATGTTGGTATGATCATCCAACTAGCTAGGTCTTGGCCCTTGGGACTTAGTGGAGGAGTCAGTGTGGCCCTTGGGACTTAGTGGAGGAGTCAGTGTGGCCCTTAGGCAAAAAAGTTTTGAAACCACTGCCCTAAACTATGACGGACTGCAAAACATAAAATTCAAAGTGTATTTTTCACAACAAAGTTTATAGACCCTTATAAAGTAAATTATAATTAAAGATCTTTTATTTGCTCAAATAAAAAATTTTAATTTTCACTAGCAGAATAACAAAAATGTTGAGTGGCTGGTAAAATTTTGATTGGGGTTAAACGTCTACTTTCGTATGCAAAACACATAATTCCAAAATATGCATTGACTAACCAGTAAAAAATGCCGACGCGTCAATTCTCCATAACCTAACGTGAAGATCGAAAATGGGGTCAGGGATACAAATGCAAAATTCTGTAGGAAAAATCATTTTTATTTTTTGGCGTATCCCTTTCAGCACTGTGTACAGCATTGACGTATTCTTATACATCCGTTCAACTAAGGCTTTGCATATACGTTTTCGGTACCGAAGATGCTTCGAAATCAAAACAAAATACATAATAATGAGGCCTCTTGACATTACCCTTTTAGGCGCATTTTGTTAAGATGGGGTGAGTTTTGAGATTATCATACAGGAACATTTTATCAAAATTTCAAACGTATTACGTGTACGTATTTTTGTCCATAATGGGCATTTTTCAATTTCTGACAGTTCAGCGATCAAAGAGATCAAACATAATAGACTTGAGAATCGAAACGATTCCACTGCCGAATACTTTTTTTTTTTTGCTGTCTGTGCGTACCCTGTCTTTCATGAAATCTCGCAGAGAATTTTTTCCCATCTTTAGAGGATAGATTTGAAAGTCCCGCAAAGTATTTATACAAATTTTCTATGCCATCCCTTTGTTCGGTTTCCATTGTAAATGGCTAAAGGAATTTTCATTTTCAATAAAAATACTTGAAACATCAGCAAAATTTCCGTCGAGATAAGAGATGCTTGTTTGAGTTACTCCAAATTTTATAAATATGGTTATTATAAATCCATTAGACAGTTTATCCTTTCTACGAAAGTGAAAAAAATAGGAAAACAGATGAATAAGTTCGGCAGATATATCTAAAACAAAGTGCTTTAAAATCAAAATTTTTATTTTCTCAAAACCCTTTAAATTTGCTCGCAGAATGAAATGATTAAATCCCTTGAAGAAGTGCTTGCACTAAAAGTAGGGATAAATCTTTCGCGGCGTGTATGGGGGAGTATAATTGTAATTTTATTCGAATTAAATTACTTTCCCGTCGTTTTGAAATCCTTTTGTCACATTTCCTCTTGTTAAAATATTAAAAGTTCCGACAAAAGCTAAGTACCGACTGGAAAGGTATTTCAGTTACAAAGATGTTCCTTGAATGAGGTTCACAAAGCATCTCGTGTTAGATTCACTGTCATCGTGTGGTGTGTTTCCTAATTTGTTTTTCTATTATCCTTTAATAATAGTCATAAATACTTTTATATTGCTATCAAGCGGGATTTAACCTATGTAAAATGATTAATAAAACTTTAAAGTAAAAAATAATAAATATATTTCGACTAAATAGGAAGGAAATTGCGAGTCATATAAAAACCAAAGAAATCATGTTAAATGGTGCCATTATTTTCAATTTTCCTTAAACACGCTCTGACATTGAATTGCAACGACTTAATTGTGAGTGGGATACTTGCCAGTGAGACTTTCAAAGGTTCTAAATAATAGTACATAAATAATATTGTTTTATATTACGTAGGAAGCCAGAGTTAGAATCTTGAGGTAAAAAAAAAAAAGTTAAAATTTTTTCCTCAAGTGAAGCGATATCAAGTCTTAAAAGTTTTAATTATAAAAAAGCAACGACAGAAGCTTGACGACTGCCTCATGAATAATAAAAAAAATATTCAGTTTGATTACTGTCTTGAACTGTTTAAAAACTGCGTTGAATATTAATGACCTTACCTCCTTTTTCTTGGAAACGTGTTAAAAATAGATTGGCTCGTAACAGAATTTTCAATTTCTCATTCGTCTAACGACATATGTATTTACCCAGTGCTTGATGCTTACCAAACCAGTTACATATTTAGTTTCCAAATATTTAGAACAACCATTCGTAAATTGCTTTCATAATTTTTTTAAGTCAATTTTACGAGTATTTATATACTTGAATACATGATAATTTAAAAAAAATTTTCATACTTTTCAACTTTTTTTTTACCTTTAAAAAAATAATAGTAATACAACCAATTACTTGAAAAAATTCCGAGAAATAAAGTTTTTTAAATTTATTTTTTTATTGGACCGAACATTAAGTGTCAGATCTTATTTGTGAAAATTTTCTTTAATCTTAATACGCATTATACAATTTATATTCGTTTTATACTATACTAGCTGAAAACCCGCACTTCGCTAAGGAGTACATTCAAATTAAATACAACGGTCAATGTATGCAATTAATGCCAATAAAAAATATATACTTTTATAATAAATGCGACGATCAGTGTATACAATTGATGTAATATATATATATATATATATATATATATATATATATATATATATTTATAAAAAAATCGTAATGGATATTTATTTTTTTTGGATAATATCCATTCGTCTGCTGCATTAGAAAGAAAAAATTTTATTTTTGTCTATTTAATTGTTATGCATGTGATGATAAATTTATTTAAATTTATCATCTGTAAAGTAACCAACCTTCTCTTCCAAATTGAAACTAAGAATTCACGGCAAATCAGTTAATGAGTTTTACAATGTTCTGTTTATTTATTTATTATTATTATTATTATTATTATTTTTTTTTTTTTGGGGGGGGGGGTTACAAGCGGCCAAAAATTATGTATATTAGTTAGAATAATTATTAGAACAGCAAATGTTTTGAACGCAATATGCTAAATAAACGATTGATTTATATAACCTTGAATTTTTGCATATAAAACTTTGGTAAAGTTTTCGAATGAACTAAAATCCGCTTTGAACTGCTGCATTTTAAATATGTCAGTTAATTTATCTTTTAAGTTTATATATTTTATGTTATATATGTGTAGACGTCTGAATTTTAAGATACAAAAATAGGATTCAATACTACCATTTCTATCTCTGTTGGAAATAATAAAATCCAATTTTATATGAATGTCAAATAATGCGAAGTAATTAAAATAATGTGAATGGGTGATAAGGTGATAACTTTATGTATGAAAATGAAATTGAAATCGAGTAAATATTCTTTAAATCTTTCTCATAAATAGCTTACGAGAAGACATATTCGTAATTGTTTGAAATATTTAGTAGTTCTCTGAACGCGTTCACTTTAATATTATAAATAACATATGAAAGAAGTTTTCAACATCTAGAAGAGATATTCCGCTTCTGTGAGTCTGTAGAACGCAGATATTTTCTTAACATACTGGAGCATTATCTTTTCTTATTCTGTATTAAGATTATGATACAAATGTTCTTCCCATTTTGGTGTAATGAAATGTGAAATGTTAGGTTTTTCTACGTGTTTTTCTTTAAATGTAGTATATTTGTATCCCTATATGTTTAATGTTTATTACAATAGCATGCAAATTTCGTGCATTATACGAAAGTTGTTATAAAAAGATATTAATGTGTTACTCGTTTCCAGTATGTTTCAGGCGTATGTTGATGTACAAGGAAATATATTTTTTATATTATTTACACTTTATTTACAACATACTAATATTGCTAATTGCCTCTAGCTAAGCGAGAAACATCGTCGCAGCTAGCAAAGAGAATCGAAAACGCGCGAACATAAACAGACAGTGTTGCCAATCCAAAACAGGGAAATTTTGGAGGTGAAAATATTTATGAACATGGAGTCACCACATCACTCCCCTCCTAGTCTTCAATCAGTAAAGACGAATCGTTTAGGAAAATGTACTTTTCTACCGGAACGAGTCACAGTTGTGCTGGGACGTATTGGAGTGGTTGTCGTTGAAATAACTGTGTTGTCACTATCCGTACATAATAAATATGCTGGTTTCAGTCTGTCGATGGACACAGTTTTTTTAGTACCTTTGACAGAAATTACGAAGTCTTTTGGTAAACGCTTGACAACCTGAAATGGTCCGTCGTACTGAGGTTGCAAGGAGCGACGAACTGCATCATGTCGGAGAAAAACATGACTGCAAGTCTCGAAGTCTTTCGGCACATATAACTTGGATATACCATGACGAGAAGCAGCACATGGACGTGTTTCCCGGATGACATTATGGAGAGTTTCAATAAAAGCTGGTGTCAATGGAGGAAGGGTAGTATCATCATAAAAGTCCCCAGGTAGACGAATTGTCTCACCATAGACAAGCTCAGCAGATGACGCTTTAAGGTCCTCTCTGTACACAGATCGGAGGCCTAAAAGTACTGGAGAAAGTGCATCAACCCAATTGAGATGCGATAGGCACATAATGGCCTGTTTTAATGGTCGATGTAGGCGTTCAACCATCCCATTGCATTTTGGATTGTACGCAGAGGAACGATGGATTTGAATGCCAAAAAGTGAAGCAAAAGCTCGAAATAGTGACGATTCAAATTGTTTTCCCTGGTCGCTGGTAACACGCACTGGGGTACCAAACCGCGCGATCCAATTAAAGTATAATACTTTAGCAACTGTCTCCGCAGTTATATCGGTTAAAGGAATAACCTCGGGCCAACGAGTAAAGCGGTCAACAACTGTTAAACAGTAAGTGAAACCACGGCAAGTTGGCAAAGGGCCAACAAGGTCAATATGTATGTGTTTAAACCTACCTTCAGGGAGGGTGAAGTTACCATAAGGTGAGACAGTATGCTTATGAACTTTCGTTCGTTGACAGTGCACACATGTACGACACTATAATTTAATATCGTCGTTCATATTCGGCCAGACATAGCGAAGAGAAATGAGTTTTGTGGTTGCTCGAATGCCTGGATGTGAGAATCCATGAACAGCATCAAAAACAACTTTACGAAAGGCGGAACGAACGATAGGTCGAATTTTACAGGAAGAAGTATCACAAAACAAAAGTTTATCAGAATTTGGAATAGGAAATTGTTTTGGTAACAACGAATGTTTCTCCGTGTTAGCCGAAATTTCTGGGAAGCTGAGATCAGTAGTTTGTGCGTCAGCTAAGGATTCCATGTCGATTGTAGTCGGAAGTGTTATCTCCTCTATACGGGATAGAGCATCGGCTATGAAATTATCCTTTCCAGTGACATATCGAATGTCGGTGGAGAATTGCGAGATAAAATCTAGTTGCCTCAAACGTCTAGGGGATGCTTTAGAATCCTCTGTCCGAGCAAACGCAAAGGTTAGAGGTTTATGATCAGTATAAACAATAAAGATCGCGCTTCCAACATGTATCGAAAATGAACTATGGCAGAATATACAGCTAAAAGTTCACGGTCATAAGTCGAATAATTCTGTTGCGCTGCAGTTAGCTTTTTAGAGAAGAAACCCAATGGCTTGGCTCCTTCGGGTGTGATTTCATGTAAAGCAGCTCCCATGGCAAGATTACTACAATCTGTAAGTAATGCCAAGTTAGCATCCGGAGAGGGAAAATGTAAAAGAGTAGCTGATGCTAACATTGCTTTACATTTCTCAAAAGCAGAAATGGCTTCCTCTGTCCATATAATATCAGTTTTGCCTTTACGATCACTACCATGTAAAAAGGTATTAAGCGGTATTTGAGTAGCAGCGATGTTAGGTAAGAAAGAATGATAAAAATTTAACATGCCTAAAAACTGACGTAGACCTTTTACGGTAGTTGGTTTACTAAACTGAAGAGTGGCTTCAACGCGACCAGGTAATGGTTTGAATCCTGATTTAGTAATAACATGTCCCAAGAAGGAAATTTCAGAGACGCCGAAAACACATTTTCCTGCATTAATTTTTATGCCGTAATCTTTGAAACGCTGAAAGAGTATTCGGAGATGTGTTTGATGTTCAGCTTCGTCAGCGCTAGCCACAAGGATATCGTCGATGTAGACAAAACAAAAATTTAGCCCACGAACTACTTCATCCATAAATCTCTGGAAAGTTTGGGCAGCCCCACAAAGGCCAAAGTTCATGTATGGGAACTCATACAAACCAAAAGGTGTTATTATGGCAGTTTTACAAACGTCGTCAGGATTTACCGGGATCTGATGGAAAGCCTTAAGTAGATCGATTTTGGAAAAGATTGTGGTATTATGAAGTTGTTGTGCAAAATCTTTTAAGTAAGGCAGGGGATAGCGGTCTTTGCGAGTAATCTTATTTAATTGTCTATAGTCCCCTGTTGGTCGCCATTCACCAGAAACTTTAGGGACCACATGCAGTGGGCTGGACCAATTACTACGAGAAGGGCGACAAATACCACGTTCAAGCATGTATTCGAATTCATTTTTAGGGATTTTATATTTTGCCGGGCGCAAACGCCGAGCTCGCGCTTGAACAGGGGGTCCAGAAGTCTGAATATAATGAAATGTATTATGAGAAACTTCATCAGGCGAATGAGAATTAACTTGAGTAAGAATTTTGAATTCATTTAGAATGTCATGAAATATGGAAGAACCGGATATGCTTTTAATTGAAGGTAAAGAACATTTAAGGCTTCGACCGGAAGAAGTGAGAGATGTAAGTGGATCTATAAGAATTTTGCGTTTGATATCAACGATAAGTCCAAAATGTTGAAGAAAATCGGCTCCAATGATTGGTTTACCAACATCTGCAATAATAAATTGCCATTTAAAATCTCGGCGTAAACCAAGGTTAAGTGATAATAATTTAGTCCCAAAAGTTTTGATATTAGAGCCGTTCGCGGCCGACAATAATAAAGGAGTCGCATTTCTATTTTTATAGCGGTCTTGAGGCCAGCAGCTGACGTCACTTCCGGTATCAACTAAAAACTGCGCGCCTGTGGAAGTATCATTAATGAAAAGACGACGATTTCCAGAAAACTGTGCAGTAAACGCCGTGCTTACTGACAGCTTTGTTAGTTTTTTGAGTGAAAGGTACAGGGGGATCTACATTTAGTTGCTCTTTCAGCAAAAGTACGATGATACCAGCACGCACCTTGTGTATTTGAAGAATCCTTAGCTGATCGATGGCCAGATTTACTGCGAGAGCTCGATGACGAAAAATTTCGAGCACGTGACTGACGAGTACACAATTTGTCAAGCTTAATGGTCAAATCATGAACCTGACGTTCCAATCTTGCAATGGTTTCACTACTACCTACATCTCTACCACTGTTATTATGAGTTACAGCTGCTATAGAAGGAGTTTGTACTACTTCAGCAATTTTATCAGCCAGCATTGCAAGCTGTGATAAAGTGCCTGTACTCGCAGCTAAAATTATCTGCATATTGTTCGGTAAATGACCTAACCACAAATTTTTTAGAAAAGAATCATCCAATTTGTTGTTGCTTAGCTCTCTCATATCATGTAATAACTGCGAAGGCTTCTTATCGCCTAGTACTAAATCCTGTAACAAAGTTTTTAACTTTTTATTTTCCGAATGTGCAAATTGTTCTAAAAGTTTGGTTTTCAAAACGGAATAAGGATCTTGCGCAGGTGGAGTAAAAACAACATCCGATACATATTTCAAATATTCAGTATCGATAGCAGCTATTAAATAACTGAATTTGGTTTTCTCCTCTGTGATATTCGCTATACCGAAATTAGCTTTAAGCTGAGCAAAATATAACTTAACATTTGTTGGAGAAAACTGCGGAACTTTCATTCCTATTTTGTCAACACCCAGATTTGAATCATCTAAAGCCATAATGATTTAAAAGGTAAAAAAAACATTCAGCGACCAAAGAAAACAAAAATGAAACACTTCGAATCCGAAATACTACGACGCAGCAGACGGTAAGTGCTAGAATCGTAGACAGTTGGCGGGACGATTGCTGATGATCTAAATCAGAAGTAAACACTCTAATAAACAGAATAAAATGTTCCAAGTCCGGTATTCACCAGTGAGGCGTATGTTGATGTACAAGGAAATATAATTTTTATATTATTTACACTTTATTTACAACATACTAATATTGCTAATTGCCTCTAGCTAAGCGAGAAACATCGTCGCAGCTAGCAAAGAGAATCGAAAACGCGCGAACATAAACAGACAGTGTTGCCAATCCAAAACAGGGAAATTTTGGAGGTGAAAATATTTATGAACATGGAGTCACCACATGTTGTGTCAAGTAAGTATGTCAATTAGGTAAATATGATACACCAAATAGAAGAAAATCCTTCCGGATTTCATTTTTGTTTCAATCGCGGTCATAATGGAGAATCTACGAATCAAGATGGATTTCGCGATCATTGTAGCGAGGTTAAAACAAGTTCATACAGAAGACTTTCTAGAACACTATGAAATATACAGCAAATGAAATTCGTTTGTATGCAGTTTAGTGTTGTGCATAGTAGATTCTTCCGTGTTATGTTCGTCTTCATTTGCCGATGATAACATCTTTACTACTGCTGTGTAACATTAGGCATCTATACCATTATTAATTATTACATGATACATTAAATTTTTCATTTTTGTTAGGATTCAAAAATTTACAAACTGAAATTCTGGAGTTAGGCATTTTTCTACAATGCATTTTTTGAATGAGATTTGCATATACATTAACAAAATCTCGCAGTATATCCATTTATTCGATGATTTGAATTGACAGACACAGAATTACGAAATGTTTACTATGACTGTAACTTAAAACAATTTTTGTTCGTATATTTTTGCAAAAATATAAATTCTCTAATATATGATAAAACTGCTGTACAGAGAAACAATGTCTAGTTTAGCAAGGGTTTTTATAGACCTGATGTCTGAACAGGAAGTCTGTTAATGTTTCTGTCGGACGACAAGTCAGGCGAACTGATATTGCCACTGAACGATTAAACAACAAAATGAGCAACATGTAAAATATGCGATATTAGAATTATGAATATTACATATAGTTTTTTGAACACACCTTTGTTTTAATTAATGGAACTGTTTAAATATAGTAGTTCTAGTATAACTGGAAATTCACACATTCGATACCAGAATCTGCCGGCATGAATGTTCGGAATCGGCTCTGTCTAATAAGCACTCGTCTAAGGCAGGGGTCGGCTAGGGATGCGACATCGACAGCAAAGCATCGATGTTTTGAAACATCGATATTCAATATATATCATCGATATTAAACCATCGATGCTAATAAAGCATCGCCCAAGAACCATCGATGTTTTCAAACATCGATGTTTTAGAACATCCATTTTTTAAAACTGGTTTAGTAACCTCTAACATTAATGTTACTTCGGTTAGTCGTGGGAGGGGGGGGGGATTAATTTTACTCTCTGATTGGGCTGACACAAATGACAAAAACTTGGTTGCTAGAGTCAGCGCATATCACAATTTCCATGACGCATTTTATTACTTTTACCAGAAAATTTAGGAAGAACTTATTTCTATAAAAACAATTGATAGGACCAAAGCCATAAAAAAAATTCGCGATGTTTTCTAATTTAAATTGGCTGAATGTGAAAAAATATTGTAATATTTATTTACAAGTTGGAGAATAATTTGCTTCCAGAACGCTTAAATAATTTAGTAAAAAAAAAATCTGAAATTGTTACATTTAACGAGTCTTTAAAAACCGCGTCTTCAATAATTGAAATCAGCTGAGAATCTCTACAAATCATGTAAAGAATAGATTGAGAAACTTTGCTGTGCATATCTCCACCAATTTTTTTTATTATGGGGCTTTTTTATTAAAAAAAAACATCGAGACAACGTACACATCGAGCACAAAACATCGATGTTAAAAAAAATCGGCTTCAATAAAACGATATTTAGAACATCAATGTTTTTACCAAAACACTGATGTTTTGAAAACATCGACATCGATGTCGCATCCCTAGGGTCGGCAACATTTTTTAATAGGAGGGCATATTTCAGAAATGTAGGAGTTCGGTGGGCACCGCTGGATGAAGAGGAGGAGGGGAGGGGGTTAATATTTAAACATGAAAATATTAATGCGGCATAATTTTTTTAATACGTAAATTCATATTTTAATTTAAACAAAACAATATTAAAATTGATAATTAATGCATATTTGACATTGCAACTCTGCGGCCAACTCGTTGTAATGTGACACATAAGTTGAATTCCCAGTTATCAGGCATCGTTCCAAATGAGTGTCAGTGAGGCTTGATCGGTACTTTGATTTCAAGTATTTTATATTGAAAAACAAAGATTCACAAGCATATACCGACGCTTAAGGCTGCTATGTACTAACCTCATTGGATTCGCACACCTCAATGTTAATCTATGGAGAAAATTTGTCTACAGATTGCCGACTTCGATTCAAAGATTAAAAAAAAAAAATTGCACTCCGTCATAGAGAAAGAAATTTTACATTTGTGTACATTTTTCGTATTTAAAAGAAATGCAATTTATATTTTAAAATTTAAATTATTCGGGGGAAAATCTGGTAAAGTGTGTTTTAAACGCTCATAAAGTCCTTCGGTGGACGAAATTTATAAAATGAATCCTGTAGCGCTTTGCAGAAAAGTTCAGGCTATCTGACAATACCAATTTTATTTGATTATCAGCATTTATGTACCTGTAAATAGTTGACAAAAATATATTTTAAATAAAAAATTTGGGGGCAGCGCTTAGCCCCTATATAGAGAGAGAGCCATTACAATCCCTCAAAATGTCAATCCTAAGGAGGGTGAAATTCTCGAACTGTCAACTGGACTCCTCCCACCACCAGAGTCTGCAAGAAGAGGAAAAGGGAAATACGATTATTTTTCTTAGTACATAGCAGCCTTAAAGAGAGTTCAATTTCAGACCACATTTTCTCAACAATGGAAATTATTTCAATTCACTAAATTCCAGAATTTTTCTTCGTTATGACGTGATTTTAATTCAGTGTCAATTCTTATATTTATAATTTCAAATTATAAGCTTTTTATATTGGAAATATCAAAATACTTTGCGATTTTATTGGTCACATCGTCCTATGTATGAGAGAAAGGATTAGTAAAAAACGTCAAGAATGCCTCCAATCCGTAGAATTATTCAAATCTGGTATTAAATTCTTCCAATAAGAAATCAAAATGTTTGGCAAAATGATAGGTGGTAGCATTTCCATCGCAATAATTTTCTACCACCATTTTTAAATTTGGGAAATGTGATAAATTATCTTTCTCCTTATGCGATTTCAAGAGCACCAATTTCATTTTCTAAGGTAAGATGACAGTAGAGCGCTAAACCAATCGACGAAATACTCGCACTTTAATTCTTTATTTCTTCTATTGTTTCAGCAGCACAATGTCTTGAAAAGGGAATGCTAACGGAATGAAAATAAAAATTGAGACGTACAAACTGTAAATCAAATTTAATCTCATATATCCTCTTATTGTAATATTTCCACTAATCAGTAGATTTTTTTTTTCAAGTAATCGTAATGGATTTGAAAAACTTTATTTACTTTCAAAGTGTTTTTTCAATGTATACATAAGTCGTCAATTTAAGAACTCTTATGATAACCGAAGTAACATAATAATTTCTATAATCCCCGAAGAATAATACTATTTGATTTTGGGTTTTAATTCGAGATTTATGGCATCCACTTTTAAAGCCGTTAGCAACAGTTTCAGAAGAATGAAATATATTGCGAGAGATCCAAACCATTTTGAAACATGTTTACCAGTTTTCTCCTTTTGACATTCGCCTGGGATGTGTTCGGGAGAAAAAAACAAAAACAAAAACTAGGTCTGCAGTGACCGTTGATGCAAAGGAGAACCAGTTTCGAGAATTTTTATCTGCAGATTAAATCCAGAGGTTGTATAGTATTTTATTAAAGCGGGGCATTTTGCTCATACGTTTACCTTTATAAAATGTCGATATGCTGAAAATCGCCACTTTAATGTTCTAAATTATTTTCTTCAAATAATAAAAGCTCTTTTGCTTTACCACCTCCTCTGCTATGTATCTCCCCGGGAATTTCAAAAGGTTAAAAACGAAAGAAATGCAATAGATTTAAAAGGTATTATGAAAATTGCCTTATTTTTCATAATAATGAGCTAGTAATTTCGAAATGTTTTGTTTGAAATTTTATAAAATATCATTTTTGTAAAGTTAAATTGCCAAAGCTTAATTTCAATTTTAATACTTTTATATTTCAAAAAGTCTTGTATGCCTGTTTCAGTAAAACATATTTCTTATTTTATGATTAATTTCCTATTTAATAATACAATAATATTATAAATTTTTAGCGCTCAAAATGAGATATATCAATGATAATTGGCACAAATTAATTTAATGATGTTGGCCGGAAGAATCTACAATATGCTGCAAGATTTTTTTCTAATCCAGTGATTGATAAATGATTTAAAATAGAATTTTATATTTGTCAACATTCCTCAACGTATACATAAGTGTACTAACTTTCTTTATGCCGTAATTAATTATTAATACTTACGTTGGTTGAACTATGAACTTAAAGAAATATTGGAAAAAAAAATGACGAGTAAATCCCTTAGGACCGGAACCTCGTCTTTAAAATAAATAAATAAATAAATATTTGGGACGCGGTTTCACAAAGTTTGAGAACCACCGCTCTAAGAGGCACACACTTAAAAAGAAAATGAATTTAAAGTGCCCCTAACCAAAATGAAGTGAAAGAGAATTTACTGCAAAACGCAACCCCCTTGGAGATAACAGATGGTCCCCTGGTTTCACCACGCAAAGAAACAACTCCTGATTGTAGTAACGTTCGGACAAAAGGAAGCTTGCTCCCCATACGGGTTGGAAACGAGGGGACGTACCGGCATGTAATAAAACGCTAGAGAGATAAATGGAAAATTCTCACGACAATAGGATTATGTGAGGTGGTAATGAAATGAAAAACTTAAGTTTATATGCATATACAGTGGTACCTCGACTTACGAGTTTAATTCGTTCCATGACGGAGCTCGTAACTCGAAATACTCATATCTCGAATCAATTTTCCACATTGAAATGAATGGAAATGCCATTAATTCGTTCCGGTCTCCCCCGAAACACCGCAATTTTTTGTTACATGTTTTTAAATAAGAAAAATGTGCTCATAAACGACGAACATTGTATAAAAACGCAATACAATAGAATGTACTGCAATAAATTTGTTTTATTAAGTGTAATGTACAACATTTACCTCCAAGGTAAAGTGAACGAGTGAGACACGGAAGCTGGGCGATTGTTGCATCGTTCACTGTGTCTGTAATGTTCAGATTCTTCTTTCTGAGAATCCGAAGAACGTTTTCTCAGAATCCGTAGAAGAAGGAGAGCTTGCGATCCTAGGACCAAGGTCATCCCATCCCTTAGACCCCACGGGGAGTTCCAGTGTGGGGGAAAGAATTGAAGATCTCTCTGCGAGAGAGGTTGGGCGCTGTTCGGTCTCAGAGGGCGACTCAAATTTGGGCAGAGCAAGCTGCCCCGGGTGGTAATTGTTCAGTGTTTATCTCTCGGTTTAAGACTGGATAGTAGTCTCAGAATAATATGTATACAATTGTATAATGATTGTACATAATGGTTGTAAATATTATATGCTTCTTGTGTTCTCATTTGATGAGCACGTAACATGGCATTCGCTGCTCAAACTAGCGGTGGGATATCTGAAGCTTGCTCGTAACCCGAATTTTAGTTCGTAACTCGAAGCAAAAAATCTACCGAGAGAATGCTCGTATCTCGAAAAACTCGTAAGTCGGGGTACCACTGTATTTAAAATAATTTCTCGCTGCCTGAAAGGAACCCCTAACATTCTCGGAATGCTCGAAGCTCTTTTGCGTCCAGAGGGGTCCAAACGACTTATTTAAAAAATAATAATAATAAAAAGATTTCGAGAGCGATAGAAGATTATTTTTAGACCAATTACGAAAAATGTTGCTTCTTACGCCCCAAGCCCATTTCAAATTCCTTTAAATGGGTAGAATATTTTAGTAGAGTCCAATTTCCCCCCAAAGCTCGACTTCTGAGAAAAATCTTAAATGTTCCATAATGCTATGGTCGATTTTTCATCAAAAGCAAGTTCTTTCAGACCGTTTCGTTTGTCAATTGTTCCAGATATGGCTCAAGCAATAGCATATGTAAATCTCAAATAATGTCAGGAAAAAATTCTCAAATTAAGGTAATTTAAAAATGAGTTATACTCATGATTATACTAGTATTTAGGCCAAGAAGTACTAGCCGAGAATTTTAATATTGCTGTGCTATTTGTATTACTTAAAAATTAATATCTCTATAGAAACTAAGGTCTGAGCAAACATTCACAAGGACAAAGAATGTGGTGTTGTGCTACCGCTTCGAGTTTCGAGCCTTATGCTACCAGTAAGAAAGGAAAATACGCCCATAGCATCGCTACAGCCTTTTAAATTTTGTTTAATTTTCCTGAGACGGTTATTAAATAAAAGCATTTAAAAGAAAATGTTTTAACATTATACATTAAAAAACAGTCCCAGTCAAATAAATTTTTGAGCACGCATGGAATCGAATTTTCTCAAAACTATGGAATTATATCTACAGTTTCGAAACAGTCTGTAATTTCGGCATATTGCCGACTTATTCTAAATAACATTCTATTAAGTATAGTTTCGAAAAAATTTCGAAGATCTGATTCTGCTCCTGACCATTAAAGTTTAACAACAGTAAGAAAAAAAAATCCCAAACTTAATTGGGGAAAGGGCTGAATTTCCAGGGTGGAGAGTTCCACCTGCTCCATATTACACGGGTCAAGGTCGGGAAGCTAAGGCGGCGCCCGAAAGACGCTTTGTCGGATCTCAGTTGAAAGCAGAAACGTTTGTTTAGAAAAAAAAAAAAAATTTAATTTCCCCACTCACTATTAAAGAATTAAGCGGATCCACGTGCAGTTACTGAAAAATAAAAATATCGACATGTACAATTACAATTTAATTCGCATTTTGTGTTTACATACACACACATGTGCTTATATGTATGTATGCATATAAGTATACGCACTGAAAAGCCAAAATAACTGGGATAACCGATCACTAACAGAATATATACACTGCTGGCCATTAATATTGCAACACCATGAAGGAGGGATGATACAAACGTCAAATTAGCATGAAAGGAAGAAGACGCTGCGATATGCTAATGATTAGCTTTTAAGCGCAGTCGAACGACGCAGGAGGGAGAAACGGCATCTCGAACTCTGTATAAAAGGCAGTTACGCAGCGGGTTTCTCATTCGGAAATCATATTTGAATGTTGGTTGGTTGTGAGAAGATCGTGTTATGACTCGTATAACAAGGAGAAACGGCTACCAGCACGTGTCTGAATTCCATAGCGGCAGGATCGTGGCCTATCCGGAGTGCGGTTTATCGTTCCGCGATATTGCTACTCGCATTGGCGGAATCCAACGACTGTCATGCGAATATCGAATCGATGGATTCAGGAGGATCATACAGAACGTCATGCAGGATCTCAACGGCCTCCCGCCACTAACACCCGAGAGGTCAGACATGTTTTCAGGTCGGCCTTGAAGGATCGTACAGCCACATCACGGATCTTGAGTCAGGAAATGGGCTTGTTTGCAGCACGACAAGTATCCGCAAGGACAGTGCGACGACGTCTGGAGCAACATGGACTGCCTGACGGCGACCATTATTGCGGCTTCTCTTGACACTACAACATAGAGACGCGCAAACTGAATACAGGAGTGGCACCACGTCGTCTTTTCAGACGAGTCCCGGTTCTGCATGCAGCATCATGATTGATGCATCCGAGTTTGGAGTCACCGAGGAGAACGCACGTGGTCTGCTTCCATTCGATATCGTCATATGGGCCATGCACCTACTGTGATGGTATGGGCAGCCATTGAGTACATGACACGAACATCTCTTGTTCGCGTCGTCGGCAATCTGAACAGCCAGCGTTACATTTCTCAGATCTTAAGGCCGGTGGCTGTGCCCTATCTTCGAAGCCAAGGAGACGTCATCTTTCAACAAGATAACGCAAGACCGCATGTTGCCCGTCGTGTCCTGACCTACCTCGACGCAGAGGAAGTTCCACTGTTGCCCTGGCCAGCACGTTCTCCAGATCTCTCACCCATTGAAAACCTCTGGTCATGGGTTGCTGAGAGACTAGGCCGCCACCGCTCTCCAGCCACTACGGTTGATGAAGTGTGGCATAGACTTGAAGCAGCATGGAATGACTTGCCCGTATCTGTCATCCAAGCCCAGTTCGACTCGATGCCTAACTGGGTTATAGCCGTTTTAGCTGCCAGAGGCGTCAGCTATGTGTACTAATATCGGACCCTGTATACCCCCAAATTGCCTACAAATATAATCACGTTTTCTTCCTACTATGCTGTGTAATATGTTCCTACTATGCTATAGAAAGTAAATTTCGTTAAAATGATTTCTTTTTTATATGTTACGAGTAAGTGAATTATAGATAGAATATAACGATAAATTTCAATAAGGAGACCATGAAAGTTGTTTTTTTTTCCGTTGATAATTTCTGTATTTTTTTCTAAAGTATTATATATCCGTGTAATGTATATATAAGGGTGACCCAAAATGAAACTGCGAATTTGTATGAGCGGCAGCGGTTCATACTCAAGAGCTTCAATACTCAAGAGTTTTGCTTTAGCGCCGTTATGTTAAAGCTGTTATGGTTGGAAAGTGTCACGCTGTTAAGCAAGGTGACTATGTACAATCGTGACATGGATTCGTCCAATCAGGCCAAGCGGCGGCAGAAGGTGATAGTCATCACCGTATGAAAGATAGATGTGTGTGGGTATGAGTGTCTTTCACGGTGTACAGTTTTAAGATGGTTTCGTAAAAGGCGTGTGAGCCGACACTTGGCTGTCACCATGAAATCGATTGGGCAAAATTTGCTGTGGCGCTTCCTCTGGGAGGTCCCCTTACGATAGACCTAACCTGTTGCCTTCTAACTACCACATCTCCGGCCCCCTGAAAAGGCTGTCAAGGGCCGCCGGTTTACTAACGATGCAGAGCTTGGGGATGTCGGTCCACAGACAACCACAGACGTTTTCCGCTTCCAAAATCTCACGAATCGTTGGGGCACTGACTGAACCGACTATTTATAGCAGATATGAAGCTCACTATTACTCCCTAAATGTTCCAACCAATACAGGAAAGAATCCAAAGTCTCTATTCATTTGGGCAACACTTATATGTTATTGTTTTTCAAGCTTTTTTTATAAATGACGAGTGGAAAAGCTAGTTCCAGAGTCACTCACACGTGTATATGACATTCTCTGACAGCAACCTTTTAAATTTCCTCAAAGTCTTTTCTTTGACACCGCAGGAGGCTGGTTATTATCACCATCAAAATGAAAGATTCGAAATGGAAGGCGACATCTTCCCATCGGGACATTTAAATATTTTCAGAGAAAAGTTTTTAAAAATATATTTTTGAATTATTTAACTCATTTTACAAATAATTATGCCCAATCGTTTAGTCTGTATAACAAACGTGTCATTGATTAATAAAACTGAAACGAACTGAAAAAAACATCATCAGACTTCTGTTGTCAGCAGACTGTCTGAGTCAATCAGCGAACTTCTGTTGAACTTTATATTTTATAAAATTTGTTCAATTTTAGAAAATTCTTCACATTTTGTAGCTTTTTCTTAGTTAATCTTTCACAGAAAAATTTAAAATGTGCTAATTTTAAGCTTTCAGTGTTTTAAATGAAAGTTATGGGAAAATGCAAGAACGTTTCGGAAGAAAAAAAACTAAAATTTGAATTTTTGACCTGTGAAGTTATTTTCCAGATTATTTTAGTATCTTTCTCCAAAGAGGATGTATTATGCTTGCTAGCATATAAACACAATAAGCGTAACTTTTATCTTTAATTATGAGGTTTATTATAGTAAGCTGTGATTGTTCAGTTTTTAATTTAAAAATTTGAACACGATTTATTATTATGAATAGAATTTCCTTCTTAGATATATTCGGATTTGGAAACAGCAATAAATTTGATATCACTGAAACGAGTATTCGCCCGTCTAAAGATTTGCTACCAACACACTAAGTGGATAATCAGGCGAGTCGAAATGAAAGAGTGCCGCTTCATGAAATTCAAAAAGAAATCCGTCTCGTTTTATTTTCAGGGATACATGCATTTTCGATTTTCAAATCCTTTAATATGGAACTTTCTGCTCTTCTCAGTAGCTACTTAAAGTAGTTTCTAAATTAGGGTAAATGAAAGATTTCAAAATTCTTTACAAAAATCAAAGTCCGAGATTAACACTAGAACTACGGTAGGGGTCATTTTGACCCCTAATGAAATTCTTACTCTTGTATGCGTTTTATTTTCTTTCACACACAGTTGCAATTTTACGACTTTTTCTAAAGTATTATAAATATTATGCATGCATTTTTTTTATTTTCATCTATTAGTTTATTTACAGTAACTGCTTATACCTTGAACTACGGCTATGGGTCAATTTGACCGCCTAACACTAGATTATTCCTAGAGTTCACCTTCATTTCCATTTTATATGTTTATTTTTCTGTAGATAATGCAGTCTTGTTTATAATACCACCTGCTTTTTGTTTACTGGAATTCGGTACTAGATTGGGGGGAGAGATGGACATGTTGGGGAAGGAATGGAGTTTGTGGTTAAAATCTTGGGGCACATTTTTTTTTTCTCAAGAAACTATGACTTGAGACATATTTGTAGAAATCATGAAATACATACGATTTGATATGAAATCCTCGAGATCCTAGCTTTTACAAAATGACAGATTTGTTTTCATATCTGAAGCCTGGAGTATTTTTTATCGAGAAATGTTATTTTTGCTACAAACCGTCTGAGAACGTAACGTTCTCAGACGGTTTTTACGCCGATGAAACTTGACAAGAAACTACGAGATGACGGTCTGAGTTTAGTTGTGACTAAAAATAGAGATAAAAAGGAAATTCCTATATCTTTGAAGAAGACGCGATTTCCACTGTATTTAACTACAAAGAAAACTGGGTGGTGTACCTCTTACATCGTCGACAGATGAGCAACTTTTTCCAACCAAATTTGGAATAAAATTCTGACCGGCTGTTGATGTTAAGTTCAAATACCTGATCAATAGAATACCTTACTTTATCAAAAAAGCTAACAGGTCAGAAGACTAGATCATTGTACAAAATGCTGTTATCCGTCTACGTCAGAAATGCAAAATCTCTGGAAGAAATGTAATAACAGAAAGCTTTTTTACGCCGATGAAACTTGACATGAAACTTCGAGATGACGGTCTGACTTTAGTTGAGACTAAAAATAGAGATAAAAAGGAAATTCCTATATCTTTGAACAGTGGAGCACCCAGGATTTGTTCTTGGGGACGGATAAAAATATTTAAAATGCATGCGGGGGCCGAGATGAACGGATAAAAATATTTATAATGCAAAATTAATATTCATAATGCAATTTCTATTTCTTTTGGGAGGCAGGGCCCCTTGCCCCCCTCCCTGGAAGCTCCACTGTCTTTGAAGAAGACGCGATTTCCACTGTATTTAACTACAAAGGAAACTGGGTGGTGTATTTTTTACATCGTATGAATGCAAAAAGAGCATAAATGTGCTTATTCTAAACACCCTACATAATTCAAACAAAATATCACAGAATACGAAAAACCTTCCAGAAGGGATCGAATTTTATAACTCGACTAAATACTTGGTAGATGTACATCAAATGACCCAAAAGTATTCGGTAAAATCACCCTCACGCCACTGGCCAGTACATGTGTTTTTTTAAATATTCTTGACTTAGCAGCGATAAATGCATGAGTACTTTTCAAGAAATTAACGGGAAAAAACAGTTAGTCGTCGAGACTTTATTTTCTTACTTGCTAAAGAGCTAAGAGAAAATTGTATTTTGAAGGACCCCGAAGATCTGGAGTAAGAACACCAAGAATGATTTCTGACTCTCAACCATCTCTCAAACATAAAAAATGCCAAATCAAATTATGTAAAGGAAACAAAATGTCTGAACTGTTTGAAATGTAACTTAGCTGTATGAGAATGTTGTACTAGAGAAAAGGAGCGCTTTAACTATAGCATAAATTGCTGTAAGAAGGAATGAATCTCTAAGTACGAATATAATTAATAAATTAACTTTCTATGATGCCATTTTTTTATTTTTAGGCATCTTCAGTTTTAAAAAATACTTTTAATTAAAATACTTTCTATGATGTTACACTTTATTTTTACACGTCTTTAATTAAAAAAAACCTTTTCTAAATGTTCTGCCTAAATTTTGAACTACAAAAGTTTGCTAATACTTATAAAGCATCATGAAGTGTCAATGATTTTAAGGGACATATACAATATCTTTTTTTAGCAAAGTAATAATTTTTGCTTATTTTATTTTTAAAAACTGCGTAGAAATTTTTATCGTTCACTCGACTTGCAATTTTCCTCCATTGCTATTCTTTTATAATTGAGACCAGATTTTGTAAGACAATTGATAAATCTCGATGCAAAGAAAACAAAATAATCTATCACAAATGAAAGTTAGCTGATGATATCTTACAAAAATTTAAACTGATTTTCATATCGCGTGAATGTTATTTAATAGACTCATTCACGCTTATATGTATGTATGTATATATATATATATATATGTATATATATATATATATATATATATATATATATATATATATATATATATATATATATATAATATATTGTTACGAGTTTAGGGTCAACTTGGCGTGTTGTCACCAACACGCGATGTTTTGAGTTTACGATTAACGAAAACGATAATTTTGTACGTTCAGTATCTACCATGGGGTAAATAATAAATCCTACTCTTTGGTCAATAACAGAGGGGTGAATTAAGTCAGAGTTGTATGGCAACATGGGGTTACGGTTGCTACATGAATAAAAGCAAAAAAAAAGGAACCTCAATAAAAATAGGTTGGTGCTATGCTTTACGAGAGATTTTAGACAAGCGATTCTTAATGAATGATTAAGTGTGATACCAGACATGGCTGACACAAGAAGTTTTGGGAAAGAGGTGAAATACAAGGTCGTTTGTTATGTTTAAATAATTGATTTAGAAACTAAATTTACATTTGTATCCCCCCTTGTGTAACGAAGATTTATTTAGGTGCTGGAATTGTTTAGCTTCCAGTGAAGAATCAGTGTTCACAACTGTCTACATACCTGATATTTGTATAAAAATGTACTGAAGTTATGATTGATATAAAGTCCTGTCATTTAATTAGTGGTGACTGGCACATTAATTTTTGAGTTTGTAAATTTACTAACGCTGAAAATAAAATACAGTATCCACTCGTCGCTCGGATTCGGAACAATATATATATTATTTCTTTTACCGAATTTATCTAGTCTTCAGTAATTACTGTTCAATTTATCTTCGAACATACTTCCAACTATAATATTTCCGTCTGAGTTTTGCAAATGACTCAGACAAGAGAAAAAAATGTTCCAAAAAGAGTATTTAAAATTTGGGGAATAGTAGAACCTTAAGAAACAAATGACTGCAAATTACGCCCCGTTTCGAATTTTCATTAACAAATTCAGATTTCTTTTTCAGAAGTAGACTGCGGAATATGCTTTTAAAATGAATTGAGTTTGATTTACAATTATTGATAGCACATTTCTTAAGGTTTTCCCTATTCGCTGAATTGTTTAATTTGAATATGAATAAATATTTTTTCTGGAGGTATTTCATAAGAACTGGGGTATCTATTTTATCTTTTTTTGCAGTTTTATATTGCAAACTGCTTTCAACTCATCTACAAGTGACTCTAACTCCATGAAACTTATGAAGTGTAATCCTGTAAGAATTAAAGATGTTTCATCTTTTTTAATTGGATTTTATTAGAATCACACAACAACTTGCTTGGTAATAAGAGAAAACCTTTGTTATTCTAATCCTTCCTGTTTGTCGTAATTATCCCGGTGAATTTTTAAACAGAGCAGATGTATTAGATCCAAAGAATTTTGAAAATATGACTGTCAAAATAGGAAAATTAGTACTTTGCAGCCATCTTTAAAGACTGTTTTTTTCTTCATTTATTCATTATTTAAAGTAATCATCATGGGAAATGTGTGTGTGCAGCTTTTCCTAAGGTATAATTGCATCTCAGAACAGACCTTTTTCCGTTATACCAAATGCTGCGTAGCTATATTAATAAATTTCTGGCGTAATATCCTAAAGCGCATAATAATTATTTATGTCATACTGCAATGTTGAGAATTTAGAGAAAATTACTCTTGAAACAAGATAAGATTACACGTGTTTTTTGTGTTGTTGTTTATTTCTGGGAAAAAAATTCCACAAAATATTTAATTTGGGATTTGGAAAAATTTAGTTAGCCATGAAACCATCTTTCAATTTATTGACTTTCTACAAAAAAATCATTTTTCTTTACGAATCTTAATTAATTTCATACCTTTTCCCAAAATATATCTGGAACGGTTATTTGCATACATCTACATACTAAATTTCAGGATGTCATTCTACTTAACAAGATAATTTTGAACATATTGATCAGAATGACCACAACTCAAAACTCTAAGAGATTCCTTGAAATAGATTATGAATTTTTCTTTTTATTTTAAAATTATTTTTTTGAAGAACTCATGCAGATGAATAGAAGGAACATTTCGCTGACTTCCTAGAAGAAAATTGCTATTTTTAGCACAGCAACACTTTGCGAAAGAAGGTTCAAAAATTTTTTATGCACCTGTAGCTTTAGCTGCTGCAATATAACTAGGGCAATTCTAACAGGAATATAATTTAAAAATGCGCAGTTAACGTCTCAGAAGGTGAAGGTTGAAAAGAATGCTACTGAAAGAAATGTTTATTTCTCCTCTTTCCTGGAGCGACCCCAGCTTGCAATAAGTATCATCATTCACCTTCGTTGAATTGGGTAACTTTAATAAAATGTTGAAAAACTCCTCCCCGCTCCTCTGGACTAATTAACTTAGCCGCATGACTTCTTCACAAAATTAGGTAGATATCTTGATTATCTTTGCATTACCTTCAAGAAAAAATTTTTAAAAGTAAAAAGAAGAAGCCATTATCATTCACAAAAAAGGGCAGAAATTTACAGATGAAAAACTGATAGTCTGTGAGATTTTTTTTAATATCTTTAATTAAACCGCATTTAAAACAGTACATGTGTGCATGTTGTTTATTTAAAACTTCTCAACTCTTCATTCTGTTGGTACACGGGAATATTTATGGCTAAACCATAAAAACATAATGACCGTTTTTCTGCATGCACGCACGCATATTATATAATATATAATATGCATACACACGCACACACACAAAGTAGATCCTCGTCAATATAAGGCACGTATTTTTTTTATTTTTTACTTTATTTATTTATTTATTTATTTTGCCAGAAGATCGTCTCGGGCAATAAAATACGAACAATTCATTGAAAATGCGAACATTTATTGAATACGAACAATTCATTGGAAGTTTTAAAAACATCCAATGAGTTGTTCACAAATAATACATATAAATAACATACGCAAACGCACACACACACACAACATACACGCATATATATAAATATATATCAGTATGTATGCATGTATGTAAAAGCAAATGTATGTACTCATACACACATTTATGCAATATACGTATACGCGTGTGCGCGCGCAGACACACACACACATATATGTATGTATGTATATATGTACACATGGGTGGATAGATAGATGGTTATATAAATGAATATACTGTTAGAAATATACGAACATTATAATAACTTTTCAAGATAACATTTCATCTATTGCACTTTCCCCGCGCTATGATTTCATGCGGGTCTGTGGATTTGATCAACAAGGTCTATTGCCCGTTTTTAATCTTTTTTCTCAACAACAGAGCACAAAAATAAAAACGAAAATGGTCTAGTTCAAATACTGATATAAATTCTCAACATTGGGCTCTTCTTAGTGTCGATGTCGTTACCCAAGCAATTGTTTTAAATGCACATCGAATAAAGGGTAGAAAAAGAAAAGGTAACCGTGTGACTTGTAAATGTAATCTCATAGCCGAATCACTTAATAAAATTTCACTTAATATCGTAGTTTCTGATTTAAAAAGTAGAATACATTTTGAATGGATTCTTTTAAATGAGCGCGAAGGCAGTTTGAATAAATAATTGCAAGCATGAGTTGATGAAAAGGCAATCTTGATGAACGGGCAGGTGAGGAATATAGTAAATAAATAAAGCAGTCAACGTTACAAATAAATCCTATGACCTCAACGGAGGAGATACAAACAGGTTTGGCGAGTCGCTCACTTCCAGAGGTAGGGAGTCACATTTAAAGGAGCAATTTTTCCACTTGTGCATGTTTTTTTTTTTTGGATAACCTTTCGTAATATAAAAGTGGAGTATATATATATATATATATATATATATATGTATGTATGTATGTGTGTGTGTGTGTGTGTGTGTGTGTGTGTGTGTGTGTGTGCGCGTGCGTGAGTGCGTGTATGTGTCACCTTTCGTAAAATCAGAGTAATTGAAAAATAACATTCCTTTTCCAGACTACCATAATTTGTGTTTACTTCCTACGACTAAATATTTCTCTCATCACGTATGCACACACCTACACACTTATACACTAGCGCACTTACGCACCCCACACACGTCTGTCTGTCGGTATATTAAATTCCTATGTAAATATCTATTGATCGTTATACCTATGACTATTTTTCTGTCTTTTCACACACACACACACACACACACATATATATAGTGTGTGTTTGTTTGTGCGTGTGTCATGCCAAAAAAAGCTTCTTCTCATTCCCTGACACTTAATTAAACTCATTCCCTAACTTAATTTGCCCGATAAATTACTAGTTTTTTTAGCTCTTTTATCACTTTTCGTAATTTTTATATTAACCCTCGAGCAAGATCCGATCTTAAACTGACCCGTAAGAAAATAACCAGCATAGCAGTTTACTACAGAGTAAATCATAAAAGGCATCACGTCACTTCGAAATTGGCCAACCTAATGACAATTTTGACCAGAGGGAGTGTCGTATAATTGCGTTTTTACTTATACCCTCTTCAAGCAGACAGATAATTTTTCGAATTCTGGCATGTTATGGGAATATTTCCATTGAAACACATAGAATTGAAAGGGAAACATTTCTTTCTACCTATCGTGTTGAAAAGCTAAATCTATAGGGGCAGCTTTGTGGAACAGCGCACTGGTTTTCGATGCTGAGGGTGCTCGGATCAAATCCCGGCATCGCGCCACAAAAAAATGCCTCCGTTTGTGTCGTCCCTTCATAGGCGTTAATGCCGTCCGCCTATATGGTGCCTCCATAATAAAATGGATAGTAAACTGCGGCGTAGTATAGGCGAATGTTTGACGTCAAGTGCCTCCGCTTAAAAAAAGAAAAAAAATTCTATAAGAAAAATATTGCTCCATGTGATTTGATGTTTAATCGGTTGTATTGAGATAAAAATTATTTCGGACATATATTATCACTAGAAAATGAAACGGTTTTTAGACCTCTTATCATTTATTCTATATTTTTATAAAATAGCCCAAAGCATCCATAATATTGCGAAGGGATCTAAATATTTTAAAACACATTTTAGACAAAAATGGTTGCTCGTTTGCATGTATGAACGTTAAAAGATTAGTTTCATATACTTCCTTCGTTTTGAATAAAGATACATAAAAGTTTCGAGGGTTAGTCATAAAAATATCCTGTTAACAGATGACAATTTGCTGATAATTGAAATAAACTCACCGGGCTCTTTAAAACCGGAAAAATATTTGGAAATTTTCGAATTTTTGATAGGTATGTCTGATGTTTGTGGTGCTTCTGAGAATACCATCTTAAATACGATAGAGGTTGCTTAGGAATTCTCAAGCTATATGATAAAAAAAATGCTTCGAGGAAGAATATTTCTTTAAAATAATTAATAAGGAAGTTAAATCCTACAATTTGCTTTAAAATGAACTGAAATGATTCTCCCAACTTTATGACGCAAACTAGATACTGATACTTAAATGTCTTACAAAAAAGATCGGATGCTTGACGTTTTCGAAAAAGACAACGCTAATAGAAAGTGCGTCAAGCTGAAACTTAAAAGAAAATATTTCTTTCAAGTATACGTTTGGTCTATCCTTATTTTTTTAAAAAGACCTTAATATTTTCAACTGAACGAAGAAAAATATCCCAAAAGTCTTCTGATTTTGAAATACAGGACTATTTCGTCCGAAATAATGAGAAGCATAAATTTGATATTATTTCGGATCCAAAATAACTGATAAGTACGTTATTGGTACTTAAATTTCGCATAAAAAATATCGAAATTTCGCAAAAAAATTACAATATATAAAATTACGCATTTATTCGCAAATATATATATATATATATATATAAAATTTCGCATTTATTTAAAAAATACAATTTTACTTATTGGTTAGGTAAGCAAAATTCTTAGTTAAAAGCTAACATTGTAGTAGTCTCCCCATTCTCTTCCTTAAGTCTTTAGCAATAAGTAACAAGCAAATTTCGAGAGTGAGATCTCTCAGTTAAAGACCGCGGATAGTCTTTGCTAAGCAGTTATGCTAATAAAATATTACTATTATAACCAAATTTTGCTTAAAAAGCTGTTTATCACCGAGTTTTCGCCAAAAGCGTTAAAAAAATAATTTTAGCATTTAATCGCTCATATCGGCAAATTACGCATTTATTCGCATCTATTTCGCAAATCCGAAAATTACGTATCCCTACTGATAATATTTAAAATAACCTCGGTTTGAATTATTCTATAAAGTTAGAACATAATTTAATTTATTTAAATGCGTTGTTTTGAAGGTTAGTCATGAAAAATTACAGCGGAGTCGAGAAAAGAAATTGGTAAATTAGTTCTTAATTTCCATACAAAACAAGGAAAATCTATTTAAATAATTACAAAAGAGTTTTTATAACGCCTTTATGACGTGATAAAAACGCGCACAACGTTGACGGATTCACTATAAAATAAGACCTGCAAGATTGTTGAAGTTGTCCAGTAGAGTTCGGTGCAATTACCTCAGAAATATTAAAAATTCGAAGCTCAGTTATAACTTCTTGCAGAGTAAGTTGAATTCTATGCTATAACTCTCTTGAATATCCAAACAGCTTTCCAAGACATTTTCCATCTGCTGGATGTCATTCCCGAATGACAAGGGAATAAAATAGTGTACTTACTTCAATATTATTTCAATAACTTTAAAGTTACTAAAGAAAGCAAATTTAATATTTGATTAGGATGGTAAAATATTTTTATATAGAATCTCCACTTCCAAAGGATAATTCCAAAAAGAATTTGATTTCAACTGTTAAATTATAATGGAAAAGTACTTACTATATGGGCGTCCATACATATATATTGGTGTTTTGAAACGTCATCAGCCAAAAAACTTGTAAAATCATATATATGTCTACTAAGCCAATAACACAAAGCGTACTGCTTTGGATATGCGGCTTTCTTCTCTACTATTGCCCTGAAGTTAAAATAAAAATCAACTCTCATACCTCCTGATATAAACTCCATACAGCATGTTTGACAAGAACCGGAATCTAAAAGTAAAAAACACAATATTTCATTTAAGTGACAATTAAAGTAAATGACACAAGATGAGAACTAATTCGAGCCAGAAGTAACAACAACAAAACAAATAGGTCGTTGAATCCAAGCCAAAAAGATTCTACAGTGTTTTAAAAGATAATAGTAATCCAACCAATTAATTGAAAAACATCTGAAAAACAAAGTTTAAAAAAAAAAATTTGATGGAAATGTCCGATCTCCTTTGTGAAATTTTTCTTCTTTCTTTTTAATATGCATTATACAGTTTATATTTATTGTATAATATATTATATTTATGATATGTACGTAAAAGTCTGAATCAGATATAAAGGTAGCCAGGTGACGGCCGAATGGCTAGGGGCCGGCAGGAATGGAATGGCAGTCGGTCCAGAGCCTGTGGGTTCGAGTCCCGTTGTTGACATCGGTGTTTGTAGGCGTTTGGAATTGGCTTTGAACTGTAAGTTAGTTAGGTCCCGGTCTAACTAACCCTTGCGAAGCAAAAGTTGACCGTAATTTTTTAAGCCAATTAGATAGAAAATTGAAAGTGAAATAACATAATTTTGGTGCTATAATAATTCAAAAAGTAATTATTGATGAAAGCTGTTTTCAATCTTTTTTGTAAGCCACTGTTTAATCTTCAACCGTCTCTTTGTTTTACTTATAAGTTGAAACTCCTGGAGAGAAAAAGATATATCAGTTGAAAATTTAAATGGTTTGTATATGAAACACAAATTATTCACTTATATACTGTAGTTCCACATAGAAAGTTTACATTTTCGTGTAACAGAAAATGGCTGTACCGAATGGCGATATTTCATTTCAAGCAATATATTTACTGGCTTCTTTTTTGTGTTCGAAAATCTATTCTTTGTCTCCCATTTTGTATTTGTCTTAGTCTAATATGAATGTGTTTTATGGCCAAAACTGCGTAGTCTACGAAGGCAGTCCACAGCCATAAAGTAATTTGATAATCTCTTAAACTGCATATATACGTACTATAGAAACGCAGTACACTCTCAGTACCGATAAAGCGATTTCCCAATATCTGTTTTTCAATTTATTTCAAGAATGTAGCCAAAATTTTCTCTACTGATCACAATGTACTGTAAATCATTATCGGAACCAAGATTGTACTGTTTTGGGGAAATATTCATAATGTAACATGTGAAATGCATCTTGAATTGAGAAAATTTAATTTTCAGTTATTATCACTAATCTATCTTACCTCTTTTATATGTTTAATTTTTAAAAAAATATTTCCGATGCATAGTGGTATTATTTTTCGTACCAAAGTCTGTTAGCTAAAGCAGATACTCTACTATTCTTTATTTACGTCAAAGCATTGAATTATGAAAATGATGTGTAAAATGTGATATTGTATTGCTTCTATTGAAGTGAATTTATTTCGGAATCGCAGGCACTAGGGCGATATGCCAAGATGCAATTATTTTCCCTGCATGAGTCGAAAAAAATTTGGAATACTCATTATCTGTCTTAGGACTGAAGGAAAAAATGTGGCTAGGTCTCATATCCTGTATTATTTACTTCCAGAACCGATAATCTATATATATATATATATATATATATATATATATATATATATATATATATATATATATATATATATATATATATATATATAACAGTTCCGTAACTGACTGACTCACTGACTGACTGATTGACTGACAGACATACAACGTACAGACCAAACAGCTGGACCTAAAGGGCTGAAATTTTGCATGGCGATTCTTCTTATGGTGTAGGGTTGCACTAAGAAAGATTTTTGAAAAATTCTTAGATTTTTTTAACTTAAATTATTAAGCTGTTTTAGTAACTTTTTTAAGTTTCCATTTAAAATAATATTTTGAGGGTTATAAAATTTATATCACAAGAAAGACCACAAAAATTTCTTTAAAATGAAATCTTTTTCGAATCTTTACCTCAATTTTCTGATTTTTGGTGAATTTTTAAAGATTAATTTTTAGAATTTAATTTATTAAATGCTGATGACGTGATTTATTTTACTGGTACTTTAAATAAATTTATCGTCCCGTGATAAAAACGAAATAGAAAAAAAAATTATTTTTTTTCTTTCTAATGCGGCAGACGATAGGACATTATCCAAAAAAATACTAAAATACAGTAAAAGATATGTTCCCCGAACTGTACTATATTAACTGTACTATATTCTTTAGTATGTCCTATTAGATTTCATTTGAATATTTTCTTCTACATTATTTTGTCTTTAAAAATATCCCTTACGATTTTTTTATAAATATATATATAATTTTTTACATCAATTGTATATATTGATCGTCGTATTTATTATATATATATATATATATATATATATATATATATATATATATATATATATTTGGCATTAATTGACCATTGTATTTAATTTGAATGTACTCCGTAGCGAAGTGCGGGTTTTCAGCTAGTCTCTAATATATTTTGCAAATACGCTCACTAACATCCATGAGTTGTAGATCTACGTGGATCTCAGTTTAAAATGAGTGATTAAATGACATCAGTATTTTCTGCTGTTAAAAGCCAGGTCTCCGCTGATGTCGGCGTACAGAAACCCTTGGAAAGAACAAATAAGTCAGGGCAGAAAATGAGTATGGGAAGAAAGGATAAACGACATAACACGTTAAGATAGGAAGGAAACCGATTTCGATCAAAGTAATTACAGCAACTAATAATACTGTGTTACCAATACTGTAGCTTTTTCAGCACCGTACCTCATCGCGTCCCCTCAAGCTTTATTCAGCTCGAAATCTCCTCAGAGAGGTGTTCCTTTCTATAGATTCCAGTTAGGAGGGGTCTTTTTTATTTTATTTTCTTCATGACTAACTAGAATGGAGAAACAAGTCCGAGTTTGGGGTAGCGTAAAAGTTTGAGCTTCAGTCCTTTAAGCAATAGAAGTAATAGTATAGGTACGTAAATTTCGCAAAAAAAATTATATAATAGTAAATTTAGCATTTATTCTCAAAAAAATTTGCAATATATAAAATTTCGCATTTATTGGCCAAAATATACATAAATTCACAATTTTTGTATATATTTAAAAAAATCACAATTTTACTTACTTGGTTAGGTAAAGTATCGAAATTCTTAGTTAAAAGCTAACATTGTAGTAGTCTCCCTATTCTCTTCCTTAAGTCTTAAACAATAAGTAATAAGCAAATTTCGAGAGTGAGATCTCTCAGTAAAAGACTATGGTTGGTCTTAGATAAGCAATAATATTAAAAAATTATTACTATTATTACCTAATTTCACTTAAAAAGCCGTTTATCACCGATTTTTCGCCGAAAAGTAGTAAAAAAATAATTTTCGCATTTATTTACTTCTATTTCGTAAATACGAACATTAAGTATCCCTAGCTATAGTTCTTTACGTAATAATGGGAAAAAATGGATCAGCTCTTTTTATTGTTAATGTTCGTAAAATCTAAATTTCTTGAGCGGCCGAAAAATATTTAAAGGGGCACAATTGTCATTCGCTACATCTTGCTCGTCATTAGTTTTTTTTTCAAAAT
The DNA here is from genome assembly GCA_907164885.2 of Dolomedes plantarius. Taxonomy (NCBI): domain Eukaryota; kingdom Metazoa; phylum Arthropoda; class Arachnida; order Araneae; family Dolomedidae; genus Dolomedes; species Dolomedes plantarius. Next base: position 13,053,904 of record OU015501.1, read on the forward strand.
TTTTCAATAGTCCTTTAAATACTCTCTAGCTATTTATGACGTGAAAAATTGTATTCCATTTTAGGATCAGCAGCGAATGAATCAAAGGTTAAAACAAAATGAAAAGATGCCAAGAACTTGCGTAATAAATTAAAATAATACTCATCAGAAATTATTTTTCTTAAATGCTTTAAAATTCTAGAATAGTTTACGCAAATACAAAATTTTTATAGAGAAACTATCAAAGACTGAAAACTGCTTTCGTTAAAATAAAGTTATTAAGTATCAATAGAAAGCATAAATTTCATGAATGCTCTGAAAATTAGTGAATGCTAAAATTTTAGTACACTTTTCACTATCTAAATAGCGACTAACATTTTCTGATATTTTGTTCCTTGCTCGATTTAACTCAGACTTCTTAATTGGTTTGTTTTGCTTTTTAAATATAACTGTATTATTATTATTATTATTATTTTTTGTGTGTATGTGTGTTTGTGTGCGTCAGGGGGATATTTTACTGGATTAAATTAGTATTACTATGATTCACCCATCAGATTTCACCTGTATTCATTTCTTTCTGTCTAGTATTTAGAAGATTGATTCGTACAAAACACGTCTCAGTTTTATTCCACTCGAGTTTGCCAAGAGTTTCTTTTTTACTATGTTTTGATTGCTCAGCTAAATTTTTCACATTTCAAGCAGCGATTTTTTTTCAAGTGTCTTTTACTGAACTGAAGATAATAGAAATGTATTCACTTCGAGAGACAAAATGAAGGGTGAAAAAATTTTGTTATATTGATATTTCGGTTGAAAATTGAACTCGAAGAAGATAGTAATAATTCATACACAGAGGTCGAGAGAAAAAAAAAATCAATGTCGTAATGAATCGATACCGAGGCTGTTTCCGAAGAAATGGCTTCCTTTATTGGCGAATGATTATTGCGCTGATGTTGTAACAAATTCAATGCAAAAGAAAATTCTGACAAAACCAGTTGGAGAAGTAAGTCGAGACTAAGAAAACAAAGCGCTCAATCACTCGCATACATGTGGCAAGGAAAAGAAATCTTCATTCACTGACATTTTTTTAGGTTGGCTGGCTTCGCGAAGCATCAGTTTTATCTCACTATTAACTCGAGTAATATGTAAGGATATTTGGTTTCACACTTATTCATTGTGTAATTATACACAATACTTATACACAATGAAAATCCTAATACATAGAGTATGTAACGGGAAATTTACAAAAATAATACTTATATGAATTACAGAGAAATAATATAAATGGTTGGCATGGAATCTAGAGTTAGTTATTCGAAGTTTTGTTATTCTTTTTGCTTTTCTATAAGACGAATCATTCCTTCTTTTTCCAGTTCGTCCTAATATATCATTTGTTGATTTCAGGAATTCTATAGTACTGAAATTACTAATTATTTTTAAAATCCTCCCGTTTCGAAAAAAACAAGCTTTGATGGTAATGGATAAACAATTGGAAAAAAATAGACATTTTTCAAGGACTTTGTTATTCAGTTTTGGATTTGAGCATCAACTTTGATTTAGATATATTTGTAGGAATTCCCACCGTACATATGCGAGACTGGATGTATTAAGATGAAATAATTGCTTTAATTAGATGAATTCAATTACAGTTAACAGAAATGAGGTTGTAGATTACATTCCTTTCTACTTGAGTGCATTTCGTAAAATACGGTTTGCGAATTCTCCTACACACCTTCTTACCTGTTTTAAGAATGGGCGTTAGACGAGCAAATCTTACATTTTGCTACCCACCCCCTCTTAAATGATATTTTAGTTGTTCCACTGTCTCTGACCGACTGATTCGGTTTTGATTCATTTATAATGAACGAAATTATTTCATAATAGAATTTCTATCAACAATGCATGAAAAAGAAGAGGAAAAATAAATCAAATACTTGAACAGCTTTCTTAATCTTTCCATTCATTATTATGTTAAATCTCTTTCCCCCCCAGTACATCGATCCAAATACTGTATCCTAAAGTTGTTCCCTCCCCTTTTCTTCATTTTGTTTGGAAATAATTACGTAATATTGTTTGTTTATTTTTTTAACAAATCGAAGTTATTAAGTATTAATGACGATCTTCATTCTGTGACTTATTAGAATGTAATTCGCATTTATGTCATTAAAAAGATTACACACTTAAGAATGAACAATATATTCCGGAAAGATTATCAGCGATAGTCTTTCCCTAACGATCGGAATCCCGATGATTTGATAATCAGGAGGGATACTTGAACGAAAGTTGTGTGTTTTATTAAACGTTCCGAATAACGAAGCTCTTGAAAATGAAATGCAGTTTTTTCTTACTTTAATGAAACCTCTAAAAATACTTCGAGAGCCAAATAAAAATTCCATTTTTCTGTAATTAGTGGCATTTTGCCTTCTCGAAAGATCCACAATAACCTGTTTCCATTAATCGGAAAAGGAATTTTGCCTTTGCAAACAAGCCAGAAAGTTTTTCAGGGTTTGTATGGCAATGGTAATCGTTTAGGTCCGGGGTGTCCAACCTTCCAGCTTGCAATGAGTGAAGAGGAATTACCATCGGCCGCTTAGAAAGAATAGGATATAATAAATGTACATGAAAATCACATAAAGATGTTAAAAGTTGTGGAGCCACATTACTAGCTGTTACACGGCCGCCTGGTTTAAAGCCTGCTTTCGAAGGCAGCTCAATACAAACAATATCATCAGCCTAACCTACTGCCAGTATTCCAGGTTCTGGTGAAGGAAACTTCTATTCGATCCTTTCTTATTTAACCACGGATTAGTGTTATTTCAGGGTTTTTGTGTTATTTGGTATGACATAATAGCATTTAGCGGTTTGGGATTGTCAATGAATTTCTTTTCAGTCTACTCCAGGCCTGCACAACTCGAAACGGGATTAGGGCATATTACAATACGGAACCCGCAAGAAAATAGAGTAGATGGGAATACGAAAAATATTTTATCGAACAAAAAATAAATGACGGATTATGAAATCAATTAAATAAATAAATATAAATCACGTCGAAATACGGCGAAATCGGTATTCGTTGCATTTGCACGCGAAACAAATTGCTTCGGTACTGAATGTGTGCTCGGTACTCGCCGCAGATGCTAAAACATGTCTGAGACAAGCCTCCGGAGGGAAAGAAAGTTATTTCATAGAAGTTTGCTGAAAAAGACATATTTCCACCTTTTTTCATTGGATGCTTATTAGTTACAAGCCATCATGAGTTCGACAAGTTTGGTGGTACCTCTCAGTGTAAAAGAAAAAGAGTGAGAACATAAAGAGATACTAGCTAAGTATGAATGTATCTGATCTCACTGCACTGTACAAAATGCCTCGAACAACGATCTCTTCGATAAAGAAACTCTTAAAGGAGTCTACCGAGCAAAGGTCACAGATATTAGAAGAAATTGTTGTACACTTGGATGAATGAAACACAGAGCAAGTGGCAAGTTGGCAAGTAGTAGCATATCTGAGGCAATAGTTTGCAAGAAGGCAAAACCGAACTGTTCAAAGACAAGCCTAGAACGAGTGCTAAGAGCAGTGAAATGTTTAACCCTTCAGCGGGCGCGCGTTGCATAAGTATTCAGAAATTTCAGCGACCCCAGCTTTCGCTTATGCACCTTGATCAAACTGACAACTGGAAGCTACGCAACAATACCCGTACTCGCAGCCGAGGATTAATTTCCCAGGTTCGGTAGCATTTTGCATTCCTGTAGGGCCCGAGGATGCCGGATATACAGTACAGATCTGCAATCCACTCAAGGCACCCCAAACCCCCCACGCGTTGCATAAAATGCAACGTCTCTTTCAACTGCGATTACTCCTTTTGTAATAAACTTTTTTTTCAAACCGAAAATAATAATTCTGCGTTTTATGGCAAGATATAAAATGTTGATAATATTGAGATATACACTGAAGTGCCACTGAATTAGGGATACCTACCTAGTAACGAGTTGGGCCTCCTCTGGCCTTGATAACGGCTGCCACACGACGAGGCATAGATTCAACAAGTTTCTGAAAACGTTCCACGGGAATGGCTTGCCAAATATTGGCTAAAGCTGTCCATAATTCAGTAAGGTTCTTTGGTGCTGTGTGATGGCCTTTCACGCCTTGTTCCAAAACATCCCAAAGATGCTCAATAGGATTTAAGTCTGGGCTTCTAGGTGGCCAATTCATGACAGAGAAGTCAGAGGAATGCTCATCCAACCAGCCAGTAGCCAACCGGGACTTGTGAGAGGTACAGTTGTCTTGCTGGAAAACTCCATTACCGTGCGGATAACAGAACAGCATAAACGGATGGAGGTGATCACCCAGCAACTCTACGTACCGAATTGCATTGAGGGAGGTTGGTACACGCACCAAAGATCCCAAACTGTGCCACGAAAAAACACCCCAGACCATGATTGAGCCACCATGCCCTTGTACAGTTCCAGCCAGGCATGCAGGATCCATGGCTTCATGAGCCTGACGCCATATTCTCAGCCTCCCGTCGGCGTTAAGCAGTCGGAATCGAGACTCATCACTCCATGCTACTCGTTTCCAGTCCTCTACACTCCAGTCTCTGTGCTATCTTGCCCAGGCAAGACGTGCAGCTCGATGGCGAGTATAGAGCAATGGTACTCTCGTAGGTCGACGGCTCCCGAAACCCATACGGTGAAGCGAGCGTTGCACAGTCCGTTTACTGACTGTACGACTGGCACCGTCATTAAACTGGGTGGTAATTTGAGCTAATGTTTGGCTTCGCTGGCTACGTACAATACGCCTGAGCCATCTCTCACCACGCACTGTCAAGGCTAATTGTCCTTTGCAGTTTGCCCGATCGCTAGTTTTTTTCCCACCATCCATGTATTCTTGGTATATTCTTGACACTGTCGACCTTGAAAATCCTAGCTGTCTGACGATTTCGGAAATTGAATGGCCCATGCGTCGCGCACCTACGATTTGTTCGCGATCGAAGGCGTCTAAATCAGGCAGTTTATCCATACTGGCAATTCGAACAACTAATTCAGAACAACCACAGTACGCGCTATATATGCAGTTACCACAGCGCCCTCACTTGCGCATACATGATGCGCAGCGATACACAATTTGCATAGGCTTTGCTATCCCTAATTCAGTGGCACTTCAGTGTATTTATAATTAAAGGACAAAGAATGCAGATACAATAGCCTTATTTCAAAACTGCCTGGTTTAATGCATTTAAGGACAACTTGCGAATTGATTCCTATTATGTCCAAAATTCTAAAAATGATTTTTAAAATATGATTTTTTGAAAATATGATTTTTAAAAAATAAGATACATAATTTTTTTGAAATTTTTACTCTAAATACATTATTTTTTTTTAAATTAATATTTAAAAAATGCTGAATCAAAATTAAAAACTTATATATTTCTGTTTAATTAAATGAAAGCATTTTGAAATTTGACAAATAATATTTTGAGTTATAACGATTTTAAATTACCCCTGTGGCCATTCGTCGGAAGAGTCACATAACAACCGAGACCTGTTGACTTCAGGGAGAAAGTAAACTTGATCCCGACAGTAAATAAATGAAACCCTAGGTGACATTTCAACTAATTTAATGAAAACATAACAATTATTTACTGAATTACACAATTTTAACAATCATACAGGTACACACGAAAATATGCTGTTACCAGCTCGGAATCATTGGATCGACTGCCAAACATCTTTTCTCAGCAAGCAGAGTTCAGAGGGTGTCGGCGCGTCGGCACGAACTCTAGTAGTTGTTTCCGTCCAAGGAGTCAGAGAGAGTTTTAGGGATTGGCTTCTTACGAACCCGGCGGCTGTTTGCAAGGCCGCTTTACGCTGTTAGGGCATCATGAGAGTTTTGGGGAATCAGTTAGTGATGGTACACTGTTTGTGGGGCTACACATATAAGAGTTTTTTATGTAATGATGCCCTGTTTAAACCAATTGGTTACACCCCACTTTTTTGAAAATTTAAAATTTAAAATTTTTTTAAAAACTTTATGAGAAGTTTTATGATGTGATTTTGTTTACAAATTATATGGTTAACCATCACAAAAAATTCAAAATTTTAACTCAATAAATAAAAAAAATTTAAATGTGTCCTGGACCCCCTTAATCTAATTATTGTTTTGTTTGTCTACTTGAAAGATTTTGTATCAAAAAAGAAGCCCATCCATTTATAAATTGCCCAGTATAATGTGAAATTTCTGGTTTCCACGAACGAATGAAACATTACTCCTTATGGGAAAAGTTCGTTTCTGGAACCAATGAACGACGAGTACCAAGGTACCACTGTATATTCCTTTCATAATATTATAAATCAAAAAATAATGTACCTTATTTCTAATATTATACGAAAGGCCACTAAGTGCCCGCGGGTTGTATGTTGTGCTCAACGCCATTTCGGGCTTCGAAAGGTTTCGTCGTTTCGCGCTCGAGGTCACCACACGATTCTACGGAGCCTTTCGATTCAGGCTGTGAGAATATGCGACGAAAGCTAACAGAATATTATGAAAATAACAGAACCTTTGTATATTTTATGAAGCAGGGGGAAATCAACTTACCGTTTTGTAGATGGCATACTTAAATTGAAATTCCACCGCTCGAAATTCAAACAAACCAAGAAAAGAAGCTCTTGATAATAATGTCTCGCATTATTCAATAATTCAAGAGTGTTTATTTCCCCAACACTAGCTCAAAATTAATCTTACAATTTAGTTAAAGTTTGGATTACGGTATATTCAAGAAACTAGAAGGACGTGATAAACTTGTGTTTTATATTTTAGATGCTTTATAAGAAATTAAAAGATATTTTTTTATTTTATTTTTCTTATGTCAGGTTTAACATTATTACATTAGTATGCAAAATATGAGGTTAAATCACGTTCAATTGTCGCTTATCTATTTAGAATAAAAAAAGCATTGAAAATTGCACAAAAATCTGAAATAATTATCTTACATTACATTTATTATCACTTTGAAATTTGATAGTTAGTAGCAAAAAAAAATTGAAATCATTACATAAGAAGATACGTTACTTTATTTTTATAAAAGGAAAGAGAAGTCTTTGTTATAAATGGATGTAACACACAACCCTTTTCTTTTCGAATTTGTCCTTTCTCTGTTAGTCGTAAGTCAGTTTTTAGAAAATTGACTCTGTAATATGAATAAAAATTCCTTTGAAATTTATAGCATAAAAATAAGCAGATAATTTTTTTTCGAAAATAATTAACTCTTAAAAAGTGAAATGATTTGTGCAATAGTTATACAATCTCCGCAAAACTTAGAAACATGTTTCTATCTTAATTAGAACAGGATATATTTTTTTTTGTGCAACATTCTAATAGCAACCAATCTTTGTTTAAACTTTTAAATGCGTTTTTCTGCATGATGGTTTTTTTTCACCATTTCTTGTCTTTAAATTGTTATAAGTCAGGAACCGTTAAAGATAAATGGTTCAAAGTTGGAACATGTCTTTTTCAATTATTTTACTTTAATTTTAATTCAGGAAACTTGGAAAATATTTACTTTTGAAAATATTCAAAATTTCTGAAATTTTGAAAATTTCTGAGTTCAAACTTACTTTTTTTTCAACATATTTGTAATTTACGTTATCGCTGTTATTTTCGATTTTTCTTTGGAATGAAATGTTTTATTTAACATTAAATTCCTCAAATATAGCAAGCTTATTAAGTCAATATTTATCTTTCAGTTTCATGAGATTATAAAAATGGATTTTATTATTTGAATAACAGCGAAGTAATGTTTAATCTCAGGATTTTACGAATAGCTTTCCACATAGCACCGAAAAGAGAAATGAACTGCTTCGCCGATTTTTGATTTTTGTGATTCTATTGGGGAATAACATGTTTTTAATATTCTGAAATTGAATTCATTTGCATCATTAGTACAAACTTTTTGTTCCTTTTCGAGAATAATTGTTGACGTTTATTCATCTAGCTCCTATTCATTTGTGACGACATGTATTTTAAAAGAAACATTTTGTATCGATTAAGCTATTCCGCTGTCTTCATCAAAAGAGAGATAAGACAGCTGGTATAAAATAATACAATTTCAGAAGCATACTATTCTCATTCTAGGTAACACCGCGAATTTCTAGTCTTCCTCGTGGAAAGATGCTTTCCGCTACCTTACTGCAGCACAGCCTAAACCCGTTTCTTGGGGGTTGTTGAACACATTACTGACAGCGGAAAGTGGCGGATGAAGAGACATAACTAGAAATAACCCATTTCCCCCCGGAAATTTTCGATCCCAGATTATGGGTAGGCTCTAAGCGATTAAATTTCACCCACATCACTGTATCATGCTGAACCTTTAGCATTTCGACATTACACATATACTTCGATCTCGAAGTGGGCCTCCTCTTGGATGTATTATTTAATTGTAATGGAACAATGATTACCGGGTTGTAAGTGATCCTACTTGTCACTATCGAGTAAATGATTCCTCACGCTTTCCATTGCATTTCAGTTTTTGAACCAAGATATCGTGTTCGTCTCCACCATCGAGATGACAAAATTCAGCAATTATGAAATGGAGCTCAAGTATTATTTCAACTAGGAACAACTATTTCTTCTGGTACAGTAATTGGTTCCAGGTCTTTCAAGGGCAATTAAGCAATAACAGTTCTTATAAGCATAAAACGTGTGTAACAACAAGAGACTGTACTTTGCCCCTCTCAGAATATCGTATAAGGTTGGTATGAAGAGTACAAACAGTTAAAGCTCTTTATTTCAATAATATTAAAAACGGATAAGTGAAGATGAAACTTCAAATACGATACAAGTTTGATTGACGTTATTCAATATTTTGAACTGATGAATAATAATTTGAAGGTGGATACAATTGAACGCTGAAATATCTTACAACGATTGATTAACGAAGTATTAACTCTCTTTGGTTTAGAGATGTCACAAATTTAATGCCACTCGTTGTTTTGAGAGTAATAAACCCAAATTTTTATTAGTGCTATGATGCAAAAAGCTTTTTTTTTTGGTGTGTGTGTGTGGTGAGAACCTGTGGCCTCTACTGAAATATTTGGGCCAACCCACCTTTGTAAGTGATGGGACGCAAAAATGAAAATGTTTTTGTTAACTCATATAGGCCTCATAAAAAGGAAAAAATCATAAAATTTTATCCAAAGTAAAAGAGCTTACTTGCTATAAAAATTTGGTTGGTCATAAGAAGGTAAAAAAAAATGTTGTTATAATTGTATTATCCTGACATCCTATTTCCAAGATATGTGAAATTAGCATATTTTGAGTTCGAAATGAGCTTTAAATCATCAACAAAGAAGTGTTTATAAGAAGTACTTAACCGTCTACATTTATGCTGAAATAAAAATTAAATATGAATAATAACCACTATGTGACGGCAGAGAAAACAGAATATAAAAAACTGTAACAAAAAATTGTATTTTAAAAAATAATGTAAATAGCATTTCATCCGGGTGAATTGAAAAGTAAAATCTTGAATCCAAATCAAAATAGTTCATATTTTCAGCCATTTTTATTTCATACTCATAATAAATATTGCAAAGGGAAGAAGAATTCCCCAACAGAACTCTAAAAATAAATGATAGTCATTTTATTTTATCTTGTCATAAATCCGAGCATTTTCATTACTTTTTTTTATGAAACCCAGAAGTAAAATTTGCAAAATCCAAACAACTCAATAATATCTTTCAAAAAAATGACGATCAGGGAAAAACAATTTACAGTTTTCTCCCTTTCGAAAATGAAAATGATCTTTGCGCATCTTTATTTCAAGTGAAATATTCTTGAAAAGTAATTTGAAAAATTAAGTATATTGTTATTGTCCTTGTTATTTTTGTTCTCAAAATATCTTGATTTTCCAATTCAGAAGACATTTTATGTAATTTTGAATGGTCAGTGGCTCAGAATCTCGAGCATTCAACGTTTTTTGCTAAGACGCATTTTTGGCATCCGCCGTTTCATTCAAAAATTAACTTAACTCCCGTATAAAAATAATTTACATTTTCTAAATATTTTCCTTGTCCCCTCGTTTTGTGTTATTTAATGTAGCCTATTTTTTGCTGTACCAAATAACGAAGTTTTATTAAATTATGTGAACGCTTAGTAAATGCTGTTGTATTCTAGGAAATTCTATGCTATTGTATTCTCTTACTGATTTCATTCGTGATCTCTTATTTAAAAACATTTTCAGAGGTTTTGGAAAGGAGACTTTTTTTTTGTAAGGGTTTATTGGTTGGAATATGTCAACATACAGGAAGTAATAGTGATGCATCAGATCCATAGAGTCGCCATGTCGGTTACTAGATTTTGGATACCCTGAGCTGAGAACGTCAGTGATTGTCTGCGGACACTAGCGCCCTTTACACGTACGTTCTTTCGGGAGTGCTTGGAGAGTACGGGATTGCGCGCACGCTCCAAGCACTCGCAAAAGAGCGTACGGGATTGCGCACGGGAAAACTTGCAGTACGCTCCAAAGTAGCTTTCCCTCTCTCTCCGACACCTTCACACGTGCACTTAATCGTGCGGGATTGTGGTTTCACGCGGGAAAGAGCGTACGTGTAAAGGGCACTATTGTTCCAGACTTCCGCAAACCAGTGGCTCTTGAAAGCCATTTTCAGTGGGCCGAAGATGTGGTAGTCGCGGGGCTATCTCCCCCGCAGCAAATCTTGTCCACGACAGTCGATTCCATAGAGATGGTCAAGGTCTCGACATGTCCTGTGAATCAGAACTGAGTTCAGGAATTCATTTAAAGTTAGACTGTGACTGAAAACAACCCCAATAAAGAGTGCATTCATTAAAGAAAATTCCTTGGTACAGACACCCCACCCCAGCCAGAAAATATTGAGACAAAATGTTATTAAAAAACTTGCAATATGACCACAACCTTGTTTCATATCGCTGCTGTTAGCGCTAAAGGTCGTATGTAAGCACTTTGTACTTTACAGGAGAGCATAAAAACTGTAAAAAAATACATAAAATAAAAAACATACGACAATTTTACATTTCACCTTAACTTATAATAGCTTAACTTATAATAGATCAGCTGTGACATACAACATTTTTGTAGCAGTTGCAGACTACAGAATGGCATCTTTAGCACAAATAAAATAAAAACGGAAAAATTTTACATACGACCTTTCGCACTAACAGTAGCCATATTTTAAATCACGTATGTATATTTTAATAAAGTAAAAATGGAAAAATTTTACATACAATCTTTTGCACTAACAGTAGTGATATATTTTGAATCATGTATATATATTTTTCCGTTTTCCCAAAATCTTACAAAATTAGTTTATGATGAAATACGATTTACTTAATGCAGTATGAATTTGCTTAAAATGATTCATTAGTAACAAATAATTTTTAGACTTAGAAAAATCATTTGTTACTAATGGATAGATTTTATTAATTTTATCAATAATTATAATATATTTTATAATATTTTAGACATTTATAGATTTTATATTTTATTTGAATATTCAAAAAATTGAACTTATTTTTTCGTTTCGTTTGAAACATTTAATGCATCTCTTTAGCAAGATAAAAGACAAGCCAAACTTATTTATAATGGAAACCTGCTTTGATAAGAAGAACGCATTTTTCACTTTTGTCTTGACTTTTTTCATTCGATTTCTCTCACGAGAAACCTCCCTGTGAGTTATGGATACAGGTGTTGTATTTCGTACTTTGGACATGATCGATTTGCTGCTGAAAACAAGTTGACATCTACTTCTTTTCGAGGTGGAAATCCCTCCCGTGCTCCTATGTGTATGTGCACAAAACTGTTAAAGTATTCGATGAAGTTCGGGAGGATTGATTTCTGAATCAAGTTCTCAAAGAACTCTTTATTCTGAAAATGGATTCGAAGTCTGTTTAGAAATATTTTGCTTTGTATTTTTCGAGTCACTTAACTATGACTCAACAAGCATGAAACGAATGAATGAATTTGCCATGTTGAAAAAAGATTCTTTTTCATTCTTTTTTTAACTTTGAAGCTCTTGTGTGGTCTTATTGTATTGAAGTGTGACATTCTACAACACATTTTCTGCTTCCGAATTTCTTTACTTTTCATGCATCAAGACCATTAGGGTTTCGAATGGTAATGAATGCATTTTTAAAAAGCATTCAGGCTTTTCTTTTGGGATTGGTATTACAATTTAACTATTCAAAATTAACGAAAATTAAAGCAGTAAAACTAACAGAAATTGATGTGATAACAAAATTAACTTTAAAAATTTACTATAGTGGGTAGGTAAACTGTTTGTTGCTGTTTAATGAAGGCATTCGCACATAATCCTCGAGAATCGTTGCTTGTTTTCAATGGGAGCACCGTATAGGTGAACCAATACCATCCCCTGTTGCCACCTCAATTTTGCTCGACATCTAGGGGGGATCGTACCTTTCCCACCCACTGACCTCAAAGGAGGACTTTCCGGTCTACGGCTTTAACGTGCCCATATCCAGCCTAGATACAGAAGTTTTGAATGGCGCTCGATCCCAGATAATGCATTAAGTATTACGGCCACCAAGCCACTATCAAACTGATGACCTTTGCTGCGCAGTTATTCCTGCAAACTCAGTCGAAGGTTGATATCCCATGTTCGGTGGTGTTTCTTATAGGCCTGGGCGCCGGGCGGACAGCACAAATCTGCCGACAAACTTGGGCAACCCTGGGCCCCCGATCCTAGATAAATTAGCTGATTTCTGATTCCGACAGCATAAAGCAGCTTTGTTCTACGGAAGACCTGTAGCGGTCACTGCAAGGTTAACCCAGTGGCGCGTCTAAAAAGAGTTGCCATCCTCTACACTGTGAAGCATGGGAAGGGAACAAAGAGGGAGAAATTGAGCAAAGAAAAATCATGGAAATGGTTGGGAAATCGATCGACAAAGCGGCATAAAAAAAATCAACAAATACCAATAAATATGTTTTGACTTTCCAGCGGATGGTATATCAGGAGTATAATCACTGTCGTTTACCAGAGTGGGGGCATTCAGAGCAATAAATACGCTTCCAAATTAATCCAGTTCAGTAATGAAACTGGAGAGTACACGTCATTTGAAAAGTCAAAACAGTGGCCAGAGTTGCAGAAATGAGAGGGAATTAGAGGATTTTTTTCCTTGGATAATTCTTATGATCCTTGAGCCGCAACTTTTTAGCGATTCTTGTTTTGCCAGTGTAGCCAAGATTGCATTCTCAACAAATAAACACTCTTACGAAAATTAACGGGAATACCATCCTTTAAAAAGAGAAAATGCAATTTTTTGATAGGTGTAAAGACTACCTTCAAATTTAAACGAGCAAGCAGCCTTAGATCTTCTAATACGTTATATAGAATAACATTACTCGAAGAACTATTAATAATAAATTAAAAATACACTCATAACGGTAACAATTCCTATACAGCGTCGGGCTTGAGGCTAAGTGAGCAAGCTATATAACTATACAAAGAAAGTACTGGTTCTTCATAAAATGTCAGATGATAAGAAAGATTCTCTAATAAAACATATGATTATGTAGGGTATGATGGCAAAGAAATGAAGAATGCTCTATGAGGAATAAATTTTCAGACGCCTAATACACGAAATCTCAAGCATTTCTAGTATTTCATGTTTAAAATTTTCTTCACAGAGCTGCTATTTTACGAGATAATAAAGAAAGTTATTTTTAAAATTGAGTTTTGATAACAACGACCTCTATTTCACTATCATGACTCTAGAAGGATAGATTATAATTTTAGGATTTCCTAAGATTAAATAAGTAATGAATTTATTTCCTCTTATACTTACTTAAATACAGACTGAGAAAATAAAATAAGTTAATAAAATTGGAATTCTAAATTTGTTGAAGTTAAAAAACGGTACAAAAGTGACACAACACTAAAAATTGTCAGCCAGTCTATCACTGAAAAATATTGAAATCAAAAAATACTTCTTCTGAAAACCAGTACTTCACTAATAGATCGGTTATATCATTTAATTCCCTCTATTCAATTATTTGCATTACTATTCGACTTATTCCTTTAGGTCTTCCACCATGATGTTTCAGATTACTTTTCAATGTCACTCATTTCTCAGTTGGAATGAAGTTACTTAAAAACTGTATTCACAAAATTTATTTTAAAGGCTCGAACATTTATTTTTTTGGTTATAAGCATCTAGATTGTTTTTACTATATATATATATATATATATATGTGTGTGTGTGTGTGTGTGTGTGTGATATACAGAGCTGTGGCAACAGCATCCACAGCACCCGAGACGAAAGAAGATCCACGCCATTCTACGTGGAACGCACGACTAGACAGAGAGTAAAACGCCGTCGAGAGCGTAAGATGTTAAGAGATACGTGGTAGCAAGTGGCTACCGTAAAGTAGTAAAAATGATGTTCAATAATTGTTATCTGTAACTGTTTTGTCCTGTGACCCGTCAGAAATAAATTGGTGTTAGTGTGAACCGGTGTGTTCAATTTAGAACGACGGACACCACTTTAAATGAGGACTCGGCCGAAGCATTTTTCTCAAAGTGCGTTCTGGGCCACTATTCCATATCCCCTAGCAAGCCATCCTACGACGTTATGAACGAACTGGATTACTCCTGGATTACTTCTAGATTACTCTGGATTATTCCGATTTATTTCTTGCCCATCTACGACGAAGCGGTGAGTTTAATTTAATTTGTCAATTGAAGATATTTTTACAATCGTCTAATTGTTGTTACTGAAGATGAACAATTGCATTTAAATCTCCAAGAAGTATTTTGATTCTATTTTTGAAGATATATGAACATATTTAAGAAATATTTAAAAAAGAAAGTATATTTTTCTAACAAATGTATACATTTTTAATTCCGATACAAGAAGTGTTTTGTTTTGGAAGATATATTTGCATATTTATATTTTGTGCTGTTTACTTTCAATATGAGTACTCTAAATGATATCCCGCATATTTCAAAAGCCCTTAAATCAGGGTCCACAAAAGCAATTAGATTATTACATCAGTTTATATTTGAAAATGATGCTGAGAGAGACAATCGTAAAGAACTCCGCATTTTTTCTGGTTTCCCTAAAACTTTTCATGTCAATGACGAATGGGATAAAAGACTTAAAACATTCTTCAGCACCGATTTAATTTGTATTGCGAATTTGCTACATCTTGAGTGTTCAACAGACCCAGCTCAGAGCTGTGAAACTATTTTCAATGATTTAAATAACTTTGCATTATTTCCCCCCCCCTGTGCTCTCGGATACGAGTGAAACCGAAAATGATTCACACGACGCCAACAGAAGTTCTACGGTTTTAGTGACTAGCCAGGTGCCAGTTCAAAGTTGATTTCCAACCTCAGCTTCACATTCTAACATAAACAACTCTTTCGAGCACAGACAGATAAATCCTTTTATATCTGTTGTTGATTCGCAATGTTTTCCAGCCTCTAATAGTGGAATACATTTATCGTTACGAGACCTTGCAGAGTGCATTAAGAATTTTAATGGTTCACCCGATGCTTACAGCGTTAAAATTTTCATACAGGATTTAGAAGAACTTTTTTATCTTAATAGCATCACAAATGACGTCCACAAAATTGTCTTTACGAAAAAATGCTTAGTTGGTTCCGCAAAAACATTTATTAATTCTCTTCATGGCTTGGAATTCGCTCAAAGAAAACTTACTAGAAGAATTTTCCTCCAAATTAAATAGCTCCGATCTTCATACGATGTTGCTGCAAAGACGGTTAAAACCTAATGAATCCTTACACGACTACTTCATAGCTATGCGAGAAATCTGTTCAAGAGGTCAAATTGACACTTCTTCAATTTTTGATTATGTTATCAACGGTATTACCGATTCTACATCTAATAAAATTTTGTTATATGGTGCTAAATCTGTTTCAGAATTCAAAGAAAAATTGACAGTTTATCAGAAATTTCTTTCAACGTCCAAATTAAGTAAACCTTCTAAGGATATTAAATTCGCATATGATAATAGTCAACAAAATTATACCTTCGATAGAAAACTCCCTAATAATTCTCCAAAACCCCCCGTTTGCTACAATTGTGGTTCCAAGAGCCACAAAAGTTCCAGTTGCCCTCATACGACTCCAAAATGTTTTTCATGCAATTCTTTTGGACATTTATCTTCAACTTGTCCCAACGCGTCGGACAGACAATTCCAGAAAATTCTTCGGAAACTACTCCACCTAATGACGCCTTAAATGTTCCTACACCATCCATTTTTAAGTGTTATCCAATAATGATAAACAATGTTGATCTTCATGAGCTCCACGATTCAGGTAGCGAAGCTACAATGATTACTGACCAACCCCACCAACTCAAAAAATTGCAGAGTGAGTTGACCGATTTTCAGCGAGAAGTGGAAGAATCTCGGTTAGTTGAAGATGAACTGAATGCTCAAGCGAAAGAAGCTGAAAAGAAACAAAAAGCTTTGGAATCTGAACTGATTCACTTAAAAGAAGATTTAGCAATGTCTGAAATGCAGAAAAGGAACTTAAATGAGGTGTTAGAATATTTGAGGAATAAACTTATTGATTATATGGATTCAACAGATACACAACAAGCTTTGCGAACTAAAATGGAGGAAGAACTCAATATTTTAAAGAGAAACTTGGAAGATGAAACTGCTGCACACCAAAACCAGATTCGTAATTTGAAGCAGAAACATACAATTGACACTGAAAAATTAAATGAACAGTTAGATTCAGTGCAAAAAGCTAAAATTGATCTGGAGGAGACTAAGCACAATCTTGAACGTGAACGTGAGAGTTTACAAGAGCAAGTATTTGAAGAAGTAGAAGCAAGGAAGAACTTAGAGAAAAAGTTAGCTATTGCCAAAATCCAGACTGCAGAATATAAAAAGAAAGCTGAAGAGGAAGCAGATGCTTCTGCTTTGTTAAAAGAACAAAAGAAGAAGATGTCGAAAAATATTAATATACTGCTCCACAAATTAGATGAATTACAGATCATTCAGGAAAAGCTGAATAAATCAAAGAACAAATTTCAATCAAAGTTTGAAGACCTTAACATCAAATTAGACAACCAAATTGAAAAACTTGAAGACGACTTCCAGTTAACTGACGATTCCAAATTACGTTTAGAAGTGAATATGCAAGACCTAGAAGACGAGTTTATCAACATGACATTTCACGCCACAAATCACTTTCGCAACGACGCAAAAAACAACATTTTGAAACTACAAGAGCAGAACCAGCGACAGTATAACAAACGTCGTATAACAAACGTCCACCGACCTATCATGTTGGTGACAAAGTAGCAATTCAACGTAACCAATTTGGGTCTGGGCTCAAATTGCGCCCCAAATTCTTTGGTCCTTACGAAATCATAAAAGTTCGACCACATGACCGATATGACGTCCGAAAAGTTGGTCTGCACGATGGTCCCAACTTGACATCTACAGCCACTGATCAACTCAAAAGTTGGCCAAACACCTAGTGACTATACCTACAGCTCCTTTACGATGACGACTTGGACTTGAACAATGGACATTCTCTCATGATCCTGAACTATTGTTAATGATTTTTTTTTCTTTTTTCTTTGTTTTGTGTAATGTTTCAGTGACGGAAAAGACTATGGCACCTATGACGAACAATTGCTATACAACGACGCTGATGTAGCTTTTTGTCAGGCCTCACACCGAAAAAGCAAATGTTTCAGAGAGTCGCTCGCTGCTACCTCCACAAGCGTCAGCAATGCGACACATGAGATAAATGTCGAAAGTATCCGCACACTGGAGAAACGTACTGTTTTACACACGCATGCGCCGTACAAGGTAAACAAATGTGCTAGCGCAAGCATGATATCGCCATAGACGCCATATTCAATTGTGGAGAACACGATGTCTGGATGGCCTGAGCTCAACGATTCGTCCTCGGACGAAGACTTTGATTTAATACTGATGCATCATTTGATTATAAATAAAAAACGAAAAAGACAGCGAATACATTGGGTGCATCCATTAAATTTGCAGCAGCCTTCTCGAGGAACTTTCGCTACAACGAAAGATCTGAAAGACGATCCGTCGAAATTTCAATCCTTCTACCGCATGTTTCACTGGTTATATATCCGATAAATCCGATTTATCATCTGGTGAATTAATAAATGAAAACTCACATAAATTTTTATTTATGTTAACTTAATACTAACAAATAAATGTAAAAAATTCAGATATCTACACTTTAATATATGAAATAACAAATTGTTGGAAAAATGTGTTGACTTATAAAATGGAGTAAAAATTCAGGAAGTATGAAGTATGTATAACTATTGCTCACAATTCAGATTCAAAAATTACTCACCTTCTTAAAATTTAATTAATTACCACTAGTTAATTGAAGTGGTACTATAAAGTACCGCCAGTTTAAATTTTGTTCAGTTTTTAATTATAACTTTATTCAAACTTAACATTTGTGAGTTTTTAATTCGGTAACTTACAAATATTTTATATTTGAAATCAGTAAGTTTCACACGTAAAACACAAGTTTTTAATTCGTTAAATTAAAATATTTTACGTGTGAAACTTACTGATTTCAAATATAAAACATATCTTCCGTTGATATTAATAAGATTGATGAGTATGACTTTTGTACTCTACAGGGAGATTGATTCATGTTTTTCGGTATATATTATGCATTAATTTACACATGCTATTTCCCACATAGCATAAAAGAGCCTATGCCACCACTTTCTTGATTTTCTGTCTCTGTCATAGATCAATCGTGGCATATCCGATTTATCACCACCACCCATGTGTGCATTACATTAAAAAAAATTAATCTGGAACTTTCAGATTCGATTGAATCAGAAACTTTTTTTCAGAACTTCTATGTCATAGTGTGTTGCAATAAAAGCTTGATCAAAAAATGCGGTCTTTCATAATAGTATATCATACACTTATTGTAAATTTCTTCGACTTCACGAACTATATATTTTTTTTACAAGCTACGGTTTAATTTGTATAGAATTTTTGGTTATGCCCCTTTATGTAAAAGATTTATTAGCAGCAAAAATGTCTAAAGCAAGTTTTAAAATAGATAGAAATGTTTACAAGGTCAAATTATCAGAAATAACACAATGTAACATTTTAGAAACAGTGGTATAATCCTGCAATTTATATAAATTATTATAATTTAAGAAATTTTAAAATTTATCCCAAATTCTCTACAAAAACCCACTTTTAGCAAAAACCAAGCGGTTTTTTGTTGTTGGGCCCAATCTGCCAACCCTGATTTGTACAGCGCAATAGAAAAATAGCCAAATTTCTGTTCTATAACTAAGTCCCCGTTGTTTACAATGCTCATAGTACTGATGGTACTTATAAGTACCAGAAAGAAATTTGCTCGGTACACAACATATAAATGTCACACAGGTAAACAACTATGCTAAATAATACTCTAAGATCATATTAAACATGGGAAAAAATATTCACTTATCTTCAATAGTTTTAGAGTAGCCAAGATGTAAGTTTCAGAGAAAAATAATACGCCATAATTCGGAAAAAGCTATTTTTTATGAATAGTTAAATGCATAACAAATAACAGGTTGAATGAAATTTTTTTTTACTCAGGCAAAAAATGAAAAGAAGAGTAAACTCAATAAATTTTTATTTGCTTTCCTTATTTTCATTAGATACGATTTCTACTGCCTCCAATACTTTTTTTTTTGAATGATAAACTTTGTTTTGAATCGAATTCATTGAGATGTGGCAGCAAAGACTTAAAAAAATTCATGTAAGGATTTTCAGCATCATTTCTTATTTTTCGGCTGATCCTTATCAAGATTTGCTCGCAAATATCTTGTGGCCACATCCTCAAAATTTTCTTTCTTTCTTTTTTTAGTGCCTTCAGGCCTTTTTTCTTCAACATTGTCTTTCTCTCCCAAGATATCATCTAAAATATTTTCAGTATCCACACTACAGAGGATGGTCATCTGCTCATCATCCTCAATGAATGAGCTGGTATCCAGGAACTGTTGACTTCATAGGGTATCCAGGGACTGTTGACTTGACAGGGTATCCAGGGACTGTTGACTTGACAGGGTATCCAGGGACCGTTGACTTGACAGGGTATCCAGGGACTGTTGATTTGACAGGGTATTAATACAGGGTTTATCCAGGTTGCTTGTTTGTCTAAAATAAAATTTGCAAAAAAATAAATATAGCTTTCATATAAATTAATGATTCTACACAGCATCAAGTCTAGAATTCGTTCAGAATTGTATTATGATAAACTTGATAAATAAATTTATAAGTTAACTAAACTTTTTGATTCTCATCTTTATTTGATATAGAAGAATCTGATATATATCAGATCTTTATCTGATATATTTTTTACCATTGTAGCCCCAGATCCACTGCGGGGTTTAGTCCTGAGATGCCGGAGGAAGCTATTCCTAATATGCTTCCACCGAGTCTTGCACTGTTCCACTAAACAAATATAAAGATGAATTAATAAAAAATAAAAAGTTGCTTCTAAATATTAAAATATACATTCCTAAATTATGATTGAAACAGAGAATTTTATAAACCATAGCTTTAATTTTAAATTCTATTCATATTACACACTTTATTGACTAAATATCAAGAACAGTACCATAAAAGTTTGATCTCCTTCATGTTTAATTACTTTATCAAAATAATACTTAGATAAAAGAACTTAAATATGATCAAATTTACAGAGAGTAAATAAAAGTTTTCTTAATTTTCAATAATTTTTCAACCATATCATAAGAATTGTAAAATATATTTCAATTAACTGGTGCATCATTATCTGTTAAAATTAGCAACGATGTTTATAGTTGTTAAAATTTATTATTTTTAAAAAAAGAAATATTTTTATCAAGAAACAATTGTACTCAGGGAATTCATTAATATCTAAATCATATAACAGAGAATGTAGAATTCATTCACTTAGTTTATTAATGTATTCAGTACCAACTGATTTTTGAAATGCTATGGATATTTACCTTCATAAAATAAGAAAGATTATAACATATTTACAGTTTACAACAACAAGAAATAAATCATTTTATATCAATTTATACAGACTCAGCTTAAATACACTTTACAAAAACTAAATATTCTCAATTAAAAATCTTAAATTTGTTACTTACCCGAAAAATTCAGCTCAAGAGAAATCTCATGCCAGGCTTTCTCTACGCTATGCCTATTGGCATATTGTGGCAGAAAATAATTGTAAACCACTGGGTGTTTTTCAATAACTGAAAGAAAGCGCACGTTGAAATCGAAGCTTTCAGGAATAATATCCGCCATGATTGAGCGTCCACACGTGACTGAAGAAAGACGCGACAAATATCATGCATGCGTTATCTCTGCGACCTCGATTAGACTGCGACCAGATGGCGCTATAGTGTCGCACGTTTCATTGGTGTGAGTACTGTCCGACCACGGAAGCAAGGTCCCTGGAAGATGTTGCGCATGCGCGAGAAAAGCTAGTCTACTTAGAAAATAGGGGAAAACGTCATATTTTCGGATGTTTTTGTTTATGAAATACGGAATGCATTTCAGACTGCTCTTTGTCCGCAATTTTAAAGTTATTTTTTAAAACTTTATTTTTGATCGAATATGTGAATAATAATTTCAAAATAATAAAAAGAAAGAAGCAAATCTATTTAAAAAATAGGAGTTTTATAGGACTGGATATTTTCGGATTAAATCACAATCAAAATTATCTAAAGCTACGTTTTCGGTGGTTCTTTTTTTCTGACGTTTCCTCGGAGATTCAAATTTTGGAGTTTCTTCACCCTTTGCTTCTCTACGTATTCTTTTCACACTGGACATTGATATCCCGATCATTTTACTAGCTCTCTTTGGGGATTGCGAAACTGGCACAATAACATTTCCTTCTATTGCTTCTTTATCACACAATTTAATTACATTGTGTATTATACGTTTACAATCACTACGGAACGGCTTATTCCGAGCAGTCGTGTTGGGTAAAGGATGCATTAATTTTAATATAATAATCAAAATAACAGACGAGGAAAAAGCAAGCAAGCGCAGTTAGTAACTGATTCTAAAGAATGTCGAGAGAATACGAGACTTTTCCCCCTCCTTCCTAAGCAGCCTTACCTACAGCGTGAATAGAATCGTCTTGGCACTATGCCAACCGTGGTTCTTCGTACTGTGGTCGGACAGTACTCGGCGCAGAAATAACTGGTTTTTCAACTCAGTTTATGTCAGACATGCGCTATTGTGTCGCGTGCTTTTTTGGTGTGAGGCCCTTCCTAAGACGACCATGCCATGTTTTTGTTTTGTTTGTTTTCTCCCCTTTCTTGTTTTTTTTTAGGTTTGGTTCCTTTGATTTTCTTCGGCGACAGGAGGACCTGTCGAGCCAGGATGCCCGAGACAGAGCTGTGGCAACAGCATCCACAGCACCCGAGACGAAAGAAGATCCTCGCCATTCTACGTGGAACTCACGACTAGACAGAGAGTAAAACGCCGTCGAGAGCGTAAGACGTTAAGAGATACGTGGTAGCAAGTGGCTACCGTAAAGTAGTAAAAATGATGTTCCATAATTGTTATCTGTAACTGTTTTGTCCTGTGACCCGCCAGAAATAAATTGGTGTTAGTGTGAACCTGTGTGTTCAATTTAGAACGACGGACACCAATTTACATATATATGTGAGAATTCCCTTCTTGTGGCAACACAGATATTTTAGAGTCACAAGACACGCGCCGCGATACGAATTAAGGATAACGTGCCACTGGTGCAAATGGGTTACAATTCAACCGCTTCTTTGGAACGCACGTTATTTTATTTTATTTTATTTATGGGGATAAAAATTTTACGCTATGTTATGATGGTTGACGGAATGAAGATTGTAGGTTTTTCTTTGTGGCTCTGACTAAATGAGCATTATTGCCGTGTCAGACGGACACAGATATTCTTTTTCTTTATTGTAATAATATGTTGTGGTGATTAAATGTTAGTTGTGAATACGCATTATTATATTTTGACTTGAAATACTTTTGATATTTGAACCGTGGGGATAAATTTCCCACATTAATGGTGTCAGAAGATTTACGGACCCTATAGCGACCCTATAGTTTTGAGAAATGAACTAGTGGCGTATGAAGAACGCATGAATTTTCTATCTTAGAGGAAGACCAGCATTTCTGTGAGTACAAAACATTTCGTTTTTGTTTTCCTTTTTGAATAATTATATGCAATGGCTTTTTTGTATGGAGCACGTAAAACTGATTTGTTAACTTTAATTAATGAGTTAGGACTAAAAGCAGCAAAAGGTACTAAAGTCGCTGATTTAATTAGTATCATCACCAGTTCAGAAACTTATGATGAGGACTTTAGTAAAAGTAGATTAGATGTTATTATTGCTGAGAAACTAGAACAGAAAGAGATATCAGAACGTGAGAGGCTTGAACAGATAGCAGAACGTGAGAGGCTAGAAAAGATAGCAGACCGAGAGTTTGAATTAAGGAAACTCGAATTGGAGGCAAATATTAAAAGAATTGGCGATGTTCCGGTTCCGCCAACTGTTTTTAAAAAACATAATTTGTTGAAATTAATGACACGTTATGATATGTCCGGCGATATAGGTGTTTATTTGAAATTATTTGAAAGGCAAATCAGTCGAATTGAAATTTCTAAAGAAGATTGGGTCACGTATTTACTCCAATTGCTGCCGTTAGAGATTATAAGCATTGTCGCTAGAGAACCAGATCCGTCGGCTAATGAGTATGATCATGTTAAGAAGTTACTTTTGAAACACTTTAAGCTGACCCCAGAACAGTTTAGACAAAAATTTGTTCAGCACAAGAAGGAATCGGTCGCCTCTTGGCGCAATTTTGCTTTTGAACTGAAAACTTATTTTGAAGAGTGGATTACCGGATTAGAAGTCAAAACATTTGAAGATTTGAAGGAACTTTTGGTTGTAGACCAATTAAAGCGGAAAATATCTCCTGACGCTCGTGAACATTTTTTAGACGACTTACCCACAATAAAAAATATTGATAAGTTGGTTAATAAATTGGATGAATATGAAGCTGCGAGGCGTAATTTTCAAAGGGATGGTTATTTTAAAGCAAGGATGAAATTTAATTATAGTAATAGTTCAAGAAATGATAATAATTCAAAGATTCGTTGTTTTAACTGTAATTTGTTTGATCATAAATCCTCAGAATGTAAAAATAAGACAGACGGTCCCCGGTGTTTTAAATGTTCAAGGTTAGGACATACCGCCAATATGTGGGATGAAAAGAAAGAATCTCTGGTCTCAATAACAAAAAAAGTTCCTAACAGAATCGAGATGACAGCTGAAATTGAAGGTGTAAGTCTGAGTGTAGTCTGCGATTCAGGATCAGAACTTTCTTTAATGGATTAGGAATTTTATGTTAAAATTGGATCACCTAAACTGAATTTAAGTAATATATTTTTAACGGGAATCGGAGATGAGAAAGTTTTACCGATTGGATATTTTCATTCTGAAATATCTTTCGATAAATGTGCAATTGAAACTGACTTTTATGTTCTCAGAAAATTGCGTCATGAAGTAATGATAGGGACTGATGTACTTAATAAATTGAATATTTTGATTGATGAGAAAGGCGTTGAAGTCTTGGGAAGAAGAAATGCATTTAGTGTCAGTTACGCTAAGATTAACAACAGAGTTTCGCTTAATGGTAAAATAAATGAAACACAGACTTTCGTTCAACCAACACCTGCATAAAAAGCAGAATGTCTTGACCGCAATTCTCTGTATGTGACTGGATTCAGACGAAAGAACAGCATGGCGTCTTATCCAGGCACTCGTTTTCCTGGCCCAAAGTTTAACCAAAATTTTCCGCGGTACAACTTTGTTCTGAATCCGACTAGTAATAGATTTAGCAGGCAGCCATTTCAAAGGCCACCAAATCCAACGCCTAGGCCCTATCAGCACTCTGAGAGGAATGTACGTGGAAATTTTCAAAATAGACCTCATTTCTCAAATTTGCCAGAGCCTTTGAATCCTCCTGGTTTTAGAAACAGACCACCGCCTAATAATCAGGTGTTTCCTATGAATCCAGCTCATTGTTTTCCTAGACAACGTGGTTCCTTTGGGCACCCATTTAGAACTTGGAATCCAAGACCTCAGTTACAGAATCGTCCCCGAGCACCAATGCCATCTCATCACCTTAGAAATTTTCCTTTTCAACCGAATAGAAGAGGGAAACTAAAAATCCGAGAATTCAGGAAATCGAAGGAGGATACTACCGTAAAACCATTTTTTTGTGAAACCTGTGAGAGAAAATGCATAACTCAGAATGAGTTAAAGAACCAATTAATGAAAAATCGTAATGACATGAGAGAAGATGCCAAACAGAAAATTTAAGAGTTACGGGAAAAGAATAGAAAATAATTCAATAAGAAGAGAAAGAGATCTAATCTCTATAAGTTAAATGACCGATTTGATGTTGAAAAAGTTGGGTGTCATGAAGAACCTCACAAAATTTCCATTTTCTGCCGACCATATGAAGTCGTGGTCAGATGATTTGGAATAGTCTATTCCAGAAAACTTTCAGTGTGCTATCCACGAAACGGATATATATCTTTTTCTTTTTTCTCTATTCTTTTTATATTTTTAGGTTCATCGGTTTCAGGCAGCCGAGGACGTCTGAGTTGCAGGATGGCCGAACTTGTGAGAATTCCCTTCTTGTGGCAACACAGATATTTTAGAGTCACAAGACACGCGCCGCGCCACGAATTAAGGATAACGTGCCACTGGTGCAAATGGGTTACAATTCAACCGTTTCTTTGGAATGCACGTTATTTTATTTTATTTTATTTATGGGGATAAAAATTTTACGCTATGTTATGATGGTTGACGGAATGAAGATTGTAGGTTTTTCTTTGTGGCTCTGACTAAATGAGCATTATTGTCGTGTCAGACGGACACAGATATTCTTTTTCTTTATTGTAATAATATGTTGTGGTGAATAAATGTTAGTTGTGAATACGCATTATTATATTTTGACTTGAAATACTTTTGATATTTGAACCGTGGGGATAAATTTCCCCCCCCCCCCCACACACACACACACACATATATATATATATATATATATATATATATATATATATATATATATATATATATATATATATATATATACAGAAGCTGTTCGCACATTTTTTAGACGATTTTGGTAAGCGGTAATAAAAAATCGTTTGCTGCAAAAGAAACTATTGCAACTGTACTATGTTTTTAAAAGTCAAAATTATCGTCTGCGGCTTGAAAGTTTTGTTTTTATTCAAAATGGCGTTTTTAACAAAGCAGTGGTTCGAAGGCTACATTTATGCTCTTTCCGAAGAGAAATATGCATACTCCGTTATAAAAAAACGATGTGAGAGTCATGGTTTTGTGATATCTAAAGCATCGATAGGTAATATCGTCAACAAGAAAGGAAAAAAACGTCAAATTGGAGCCTCAAGTGGGACAAAAATTCCAAACAAGTATACAAGGAAAAAACAGACGTCTTCGACTATTGCAAAGGTACGTTGTTTAATGTTAAAAGAAAATCCCCCTAGTCAAAGGACAGTTGCAAAATCATTAAAATGCTCGGTGTCCACTGAAAACAAAATGATAAACGTTGATTTAAATCTTAAGAAAGCGAAAAAACGCAATATGCATCGTCTTCTTCCAAATCATATCGCTGAACGCAGGACACGCTGCAGAATACTATATGAGAAACACTTATCCAAAGAAAAATGGAAAACAATTGTCACAATAGATGAATCATGGGTGTATTTAAATGATTGCAACAAAAAAAGAGCCATTTATTATCATAAAAGGGGAGAAAAAATTTAAGTACATGGTTCAAAGAATCGAAAGAAAGTTTTTCTAAGGGATTCATGATTGTTACTGGTTTTTCTCATAATGGCAAGTTAAAAATAAAGAGAGTGGAAAAAATGTCAAGATTAACTCCAAATACTATCAGGAATATATTTTATCGCCAATTTTTCTGAATGAAATACCATCGCTTTACCCACAGTGCCATCAATCTGTGAGACTCCATCAGGACAAAGCTAGCAGTCACACATCAAAATCCACTGTAAATTTTCTAAAAGAAATGGAACAAAAAACTGGTATCAAGGCCATACCCTTCACTGATATCCCTACTAAATCTCCCGATGTATCACCTATGGATTTTGTGCTTTCGGACTTTTAAAATCTGCATTATCCAAACGTCGTCTCAAAACCCTTACAGGACTCTGGAAAGCTGTTCAGGAGGAATGGGATAGAATACCTCTTCTGACACTTCAAAAGGCATTATTATTCTGGAAATTGCGGTGTCGAAAGATAGTTCAGAATAAGGGATGTGAAATAGAACATTTAAAACACAAGAATTTTATGTAATTTAGTTTTGTGAATACAATATACATCGTCTAAAAAATGTGTGAACAGCCTCTGTATATATATATAACATTAAAAACCCCATACCATTTTAAAATCTAACATTATTCTAAATTCCCTTGGGCGTACGAGCTAACTTTCGTTTTCAAATCTAAGTCCTAAAAGGCCTCTAGTGGAAATTATTAAATGGCTTCCTTTTCCAAACATGCGTAGCGTCAGTCAAGATTTCATATAGGCTTTGCGCAGATTACATAAAACCACATGTGACTTATCGACAACAGCAAATCCTTAATCGCTATCCTGATCACATGACAAAGTTTATATAAACCGCCTGAACGGAAACCTGTACGCTTTTTTGATTTGTAAGTTGCCCCGAGAAGTTGTATTGTGTATCTTAAAAAATAAAGATGTAATTAAATTAATGTCGCGGTGTTTTATGTGTCCGAGGGTGAGATGAAAAGCGGGAAAGAAAATTAAACATATGTGATGCACGGCCGGGCGACAAGTCATCCATCTTTACCTCAAAAAGAAATACCACTCAGGCCTTCCTTCGTCGGCCCGCGCTCGTGACATTACATATA
This sequence comes from Dolomedes plantarius, assembly GCA_907164885.2. Lineage (NCBI taxonomy): Eukaryota > Metazoa > Arthropoda > Arachnida > Araneae > Dolomedidae > Dolomedes > Dolomedes plantarius. The sequence continues at coordinate 13,081,905 of OU015501.1, forward strand.
TATATATATATATGCTTATTTTTTTTACAAATTTTATATACATTTATATATTTTTATTTTATGTAAGTACTTACAGGAAAATATCCAGTCAGGAGCAATAAAACAATTTACTTTGAAACCTATTACTTTTTCGATATTTTAATAAAATATATAGGATATGGCCTTCTAAGATTTTCTTTTACAATACAAATCATTTAGTTGAATTTTCTTTTTTCTGGCGTCCCCCTGAACATAATCGTAATATGTTTCTATGTATAGCAGCTTGTACATTATGCGAAGGCATAAATGCTGATACATTATGCCTACATAGATATTTTAACTTGCATATTTTATCAATGCTTGAGTAGATTTCGATTTTGTAAAGAAAGCTTATTTACCCAAATTCGTTATTAGATAATGCACTAGAGAAATAATTTACTGTATTTCAACTCAAAGGAATCATGAATCACTCTAATGATCTTCTGAATCATGTATTATGCATGGTTATCTTAAATGAGTTTTTTTCTACGAGTTCAGGAGAAAATCATTGTAGTATTTACTCTAGAGTATTCGTGCTTTTCAGAAATATTGTCAAAAACCAAGTCTGTAGAGATTAATCATAATTTGACGTAACTAGATATTCAGATTTCGCAATGTTAGAGATACAGAATTATCATCAAATAAATAATTAATAAAATATAAGTGTAAACACAATTATAACCGAACAGTGTGATATAATTGCAAGAAGGAATTTTTTTTATTAAATGATAATTGAGAATAATTATACAGATTCGAAAAATACCTTCCCGGTGTTTCGAATACCTTAAAATTAAAGGTAAAAACACTGCATGTAAAATTAAGATAAAATTAATTGCTTATTTTCATATAATTCAAAATAATAATGGATGATATTATTTGCATAGTTGGATCAATATGTAAACTCAAATAATTCATAGAAAGTGGAATTACAAAAATAAATTCATATTTGTTAATGGAATGGAATAACTTAAATCGATAAAGTACTGATAAAAATTATTTTCAATCTAGTCTTAAAAATAATCTGGATAACTTAAAAGAGGATAACTTATATTATATCATATTCGGGGTATTTACCATTTTAAAAAGGTATTGTTAAAGTTAACAAGGATAAATGAAGGATACCTTTTATGCTTATATAAAGGCGGATTCCTTTAAAATTTCACTGTATTGCAATTTTAGATTCCCGAGGAAAAAAAATGAATATTCAACAAAGGTGGATTTATAGAATCAAAGAGTGAAACAGGGTTGCCTTTGTAACGTATAGATCAAAGATAGAGCTGCATAGCGCTCTTCGCTGATTGTTTTGTATTTTTCCAGGCAATCAGCTATATCGCGGACATCCCCAAAACAGTGGTCCTAACCTTTCTTGCAGCTGGAACTGTTTTAGCTTTCTTTAGTGAAGGTTTTACTTGCTTCAACCCTCGGTTTTTCGTTTCTGACTAGTATTCATGTTTCATAAACTGACGCCAAATTTCTTCTGGATTTTAATGAAACATCTCCTAATTGTGTTTCATGTTTTTGATCGATTATTAGGAAACGCGTTTGATTCTTAAAATGTAATGTCTTATCAAGACGTGGAACTCTTACTTGTTCCGTGTAACAAGGCTCGACAGACTAAGCGTCGAAACTTGTCATGTGTGATAAATGGTAGAGCTCCAACCATTACAGTGTAGGGGTGACTTCTCTCTCATTTTGCACGGACTTATCGAACGACCCACATAGATTTATAGGATGTGAAATATTTCTTTTCTAAAGAAGCAAATAACACTTTAAAAAAGGTGAAATTTCTATAATTACTGTATTTACCCAAATTCGTTATTAGATATTGTTACAAAAGAATGTAAAATTCTGTTGTGTTCCGATATTCAGTAGGAATTCGAAAAATAAAGCGCTTAATTTTAATCAGTTACTGATCAGAAAAGGACACATCTAAGGGGCTTGAATCCTTTAAACTGTTGAAGAGAGAATTTGTAACATTCTGAAAATCTAGGTCATTGGGCTTTACAAAAAAAAAAAAATAAAATAAAACAAGCTTGATTGTGATATATATTAAGCAGCTTGCTACAATAGAATATACTAAAAAATATCATTCAAGTTGTCAATTCTACTTTGCGACATAGATCATGGAGGCATAGATAGTGAATAAAAAAGCGAATACGACAAAAAAAAACTTGCCTTATGTTAAACTTGCCTTCATCGGCAAATAAGACATTATTCCAATACGTTTGGGGCTTATTTATCATTGATAGTGCGAGGGAAAGCCTAAGCTTTCTGTTTTTCTCACTCTCAAAAAATTTTCTACGGGCAGAACGCCTATGTAATCCAGCTGCTCTGAGAACTTGTCGAACAATTTTAGGTGAAATTGAAGTAGAAATGTTTCATAAAATTCTGCAGAAACTTTTACAGCACTCAAACGTGTATTTTTCACAAATTTTCTAATTATAAATCTCTGATCACATTTTGTTAACTTTGTAGGACGACCTTTTCTTACCATGTTTTCGATCCGATTTTCTTCTTTAAAGCGTTTTATCACATACTGCACAGTAGAATGGGATAAATTAAGTAATTTAGCAATATTCCTAACTGATTTACCACTACTATGATGGAAAATAATCAATTTTCGAATGTTGCTTGTTGTTTCTTTACGACTACGAGCCCTTTTTAAATAATAAATAGAATATTACGGAGTAGGCAAGCAAAAATTAAAGCCAAACGATATTTTAAATGCCACCACAATTCAAAAATAAAAATAAAGCGCCAGACGATAATTTTAATTATAAATTTATCCGAAAATATTTCAGTGTACGATGACTTTTGTGAGATAAAGTTTTTGTTACTTTTTGATTACTGGTTTCTTAAAAATAAAGTTTTACTATGTTTTCAAAATATTTCATGTAGTTTTGTTAAGAATAGATTATAGATCTTATTATTAAATATCCATTCTGAAATATTCATTTTAATTAATGGATAGACCCCTATTTCATTGAAAATCGTAAGTGTACGAACACTTTTGGGAGCCACTGTATATATATGTGCGATAACAATCACAATGGGGAAATTAACACACGGGAATTGATGCGTATGAACTTATTGGAGATGCAGTCGGCACGAGGGTGTTGATCATACAGTAAATTGCTGCGTACAACTTGGAGATATGCAGTCGGGCGAAGTGTTGATCCAGGAAAGCATTGAAGAAATTTAGGAGAGAATCAAACATGGAGTCAAAGAAGAGGAACACAGATTTAAGACGATAGCCAGGAAATCCTTTTTATTTAATTATCAAGCATTACGAAGGCTGCAGTGGCCACTGGACTTGTCCGGCGTCCATGCCAGGACGGGACGTGAAAACAGCAGTGCTTACATGGCAGAGTAAAAAGAAGAGATGTCGTGTCCACCGGACTTCTGATAACGCCTGTGGACAGCAGATCTGACAGCAATGAGAGTTAGATGAAGAGAGAAAAGTCTTCAGGTTTAGGCAAATATTAAATGAGTTCAGGCAAATATTAAATGAGTGTTTGGCGATATTGACACTAGAGGGCCTAAATTACTTAATTTTTAATTGGACGAATTTAGTTTCGTGGAGTTCACGTGTCCACGTCGTGGTTCTCACGGGGATTAATTAATTGCTAGATCACGCGCTTGTTAGATCTGCGTTTTACCAAAAGGAATAATTTGAAAACAGAACTTATTTATTATATAAAACTTTAATGAGGCGTTCGGTTCAGGCCAGATATGGTGATGTTATGGAATTCAGATATTTCAAATGAATTCAGATATTTTAATGATCTGCAGGGCTAATATAAATTATAACTTACAGCATTTTCAGGTTACAATTTGAAAAAGGGGTTGTACTTTATTAAAAAGAGAATATGCTTTAAAAGTAATTTAGGAAGACGCGTTTTCTTGTTACATATACACTATAGTGCCACTGAATTAGGGATACCTACCTAGTAACGAGTTGGACCTCCTCTGGCCTTGATAACGGCTGCCACACGACGAGGCATAGATTCAACAAGTTTCTGGAAACGTTCCACGGGAATGGCTTGCCAAATATTGGCTAAAGCTGTCCATAATTCAGTAAGGTTCTTTGGTGCTGTGTGATGGCCTTTCACGCCTTGTTCCAAAACATCCCAAAGATGCTCAATAGGATTTAAGTCTGGGCTTCTAAGTGGCCAATTCATGACAGAGAAGTCAGAGGAATGCTCATCCAACCAGCCAGTAGCCAACCGGGACTTGTGAGAGGTACAGTTGTCTTGCTGGAAAACTCCATTACCGTGCGGATAACAGAACAGCATAAACGGATGGAGGTGATCAACCAGCAACTCTACGTACCGAATTGCATTGAGGGAGCTTGGTACACGCACCAAAGATCCCAAACTGTGCCACGAAAAAACACCCCAGACCATGATTGAGCCACCATGCCCTTGTACAGTTCCAGCCAGGCATGCAGGATCCATAGCTTCATGAGCCTGACACCATATTCTCAGCCTCCCGTCGGCGTTAAGTAGTCGTAATCGAGACTCATCACTCCATGCTACTCGTTTCCAGTCCTCTACACTCCAGTCTCTGTGCTCTCTTGCCCAGGCAAGACGTGCAGCCCGATGGCGAGTATAGAGCAATGGTACTCTCGTAGGTCGACGGCTCCCGAAACCCATACGGTGAAGCGAGCGTTGCACAGTCCGTTTACTGACTGTACGACTGGCACCGTCATTAAACTGGGTGGTAATTTGAGCTAATGTTTGGCTTCGCTGGTTACGTACAATACGCCTGAGCCGTCTCTCACCACGCACTGTCAAGGCTAATTGTCCTTTGCAGTTTGCCCGATCGCTAGTTTTTTTTCCACCATCCATGTATTCTTGGTATACTCTTGACACTGTCGACCTTGAAAATCCTAGCTGTCTGACGATTTCGGAAAAAGAATGGCCCATGCGTCGCGCACCTACGATGTGTCCGCGATCGAAGGCGTCATACTGGCAATTCCAACAACTAATTCAGAACAACCACAGTACGCGCTATATATGCAGTTACCACAGCGCCCTCACTTGCGCATACATGATGCGCAGCGCTACACAATTTGCATAGGCTTTTCTATCCCTAATCCAGTGGCACTTCAGTGTATATACATACATATACATGGAATAAATGTGTATGTAAACATATGTTTCGGCCAAATTCCGAAGTCTGGCTGATTCGGGAATTGGCTGACCACTTTTAGAATTGGTTAAGTCGCTTGGCCAAATCCCGAAATTATCGAGAATTGACGATTCCTTCGGGCTTTGGCTGGCCCATTCGCAATGCGTCCGACAATCAGTGGCCAGTTCACAAATTGTCTAAGGAAAAGTGGCTAAAGCTGGAAGTTTTGCGGATGTGGATTATGTTGTTACGAGACTTGATCATACCATTTCTAACTCATATTGTTGCCACTGGGAAAATCCTTTTAGTTTAGTCAAAGTAGACAAAATTACTTCAAAATTAATGAGAAAATGACAATTTTTTCGGGCAGTTCAGTAGTGGGATATGAAAATAAACCCGTAACTGGTAACAGAATACTGGATTTAGAAATTCTTTTACAGTTGTTTTTAGAACTTTTTTGTCCAAAATGCTTCAAGAAAGATGGTTTGTTATTCTCTGATGACACTAGGTATCGATTGTGCTCAAACTTTGTTTTAAAGTGTAAATATTGTGACTTTTGCACAGGGTTTTCCTGCTCTAAGAGAACTTTAAACTCTCCTGGGGTAAATGCAAGATTTGTGTATGCCATGCGACAAATTGGTAAAGGTTTTTCAGCTGCATACAAATTATGTGCTACATTAAATTTACCCAGGCTCAGTAAAACTGCTTACATCAAACATGAAACCAAACTTCTGAATGTAATTTCAGATGTAAGTGAACAATCAATTAGTTCAATGAATTAGTAGAACAATCAATTAGTTAGAACCTCATTAGTTGCAAAAGGCAACTAATGAGGTATTAGATGCACAGTCTGCTGCAGATAACAGAGCTGAATGTGGTGTTTCTGTTGATGGAACATGGCAGCGTAGAGGTTATACTTCTCTGAATGGGTGTGTTGCTGCACTGTCTACTGACACTGGTAAAGTACCGGACATTGAAATAATGTCATCTTATTGTCCAACATGCAGAAAACTTTTAAAAATGTCAAGAGGCATTGAATCTGAAACTTTAAAATTGGATCATGTGTGGCAATGTAATTTTAAAGGTTTGCATCCAAAATGGAAGCTGTTGGTGCTACGAGAATTTTTGAGACATCCGTTAGTAAACGAGGACTCCGATATTCACAATATTATGGCGATGGAGACTCAAAAAGCTTTATCATTGTTAAAGACACATATGGAAAAGACAGTGTCACAGAATTAGAATGCATTGGACACGTCCAGAAAGGAGTAGGTGCCAGATTACGTAAACAAAAGTCAAATAATAAAAGTTTGTCTGGTGAAGGTAAACTTACCGATACTTTTATTGACTGACTTCAAAATTATTATGGGAGTGCTGTACGTAACAATGTTGAAAACATACTCAAACTTCAACAAAATGTTATCGCTGCTTTGTTCTATTGTGCATCAAGTGCAAAAAACCAATGCATGGATGGACAGGGCAGGTAAGACTGTATAAGACGGTCAGATTTGGCGACATTTGGCTCGATTTTTTTTCGCTAAAGACTTGGCGCGTTTTATTACTTGCCATAAAAAACCTCGCCAACGAATTTATATATATATATATATATATATATATATATATATATGTGATAATATTACTAACTACCTATAATCACCCATTCTGTATTTCATCTCTGCTATGGTAACCCGTCCTTCTTGTCTTGACGTAAACGCTTTGCCTTCCACATACTAACTTCCTCCGCCAATTCTGGCAACCTCTCTCACCTAATTCTATTTTGGCGCTTTTTTGCGAGAGACGCTGGGCTGACTCGAAGAGAGTAAGATGTGTTGCTTTACTGTTTAATAAATTAGTTTGTTCCTGAAAGTGATTTTATTATTTTCCGGCGAATGCTTATTATTTTACGATGAATGCTCTTATTTCATGAGATGTCCATCCGGATATCTCATATATATATAAATAAATAAATAAATAAATATATATATATATATATATATATATATATATATATATAAATATATATTTATATATATATATATATATATATATATATATATGTGTGTGTGTGTGATAATATTACTAACTACTTATAATCGCCCATACTGTACTTCATCTCTGCCATGGTAACCCGTCCTTCTTGTCTTGACGTAAACGCTCCGCCTTCCACATACTAACTTCCTCCGCCAATTCTGGCAACCTTTTTCACCTAATTCTATTTTTTGCGCTTTTTTGGAGAGACGCGGGCTGCCTCCGAACTGAGTAAGATGTGTTAATCTTTACGTTAAATAAACTCCAGTTATTATTTATGATTTGGAATTGCATTTAATTTCGGCCTCGATTGTGTTTCTTCAAGAGATGACCATTCGGGTCATTACACCTGCTCGACAGGATGGAGAACCAAGTTTGGCGTTTGGATCAAGAAATCAACCTTTGTCACGCCTGAGATTGCGACTGCGTTGTGAGAAATGAAGACGCCATTGCTCTACAGTTTTTGATTTCGAATCCCGCATGCGTTCCTGAATTAACCAGCTTGAAATGACCAAAGGTAAAACGTTCCTCATTCAAAATCATGAAATCTACTACATCGAAGCAAGTGATGATGCCCTTTTTCCAGTTCGTTCCAGTTTGATTGCGACTTTTGTTTCCCGCCTGACCTCACCATTTTTTCCCGTCTCGGACTGCGCCATCTTGTGATACACCCGTATTCAACTCTAAATATTCAAGATTGTGAATTTTTTTTTCCATTATTGCCTTGATTTCTGCATGCACGCCGAACGCTGTGCAGATAATCGAAATAAGTTATATTTCAACACAAAGATCACTGTCAGAGTGTTTTTACTCTCGAAAATTTATTTTGTGTTTACAAAAGTTGGTGTGTAAGCAGGTCAGTAATTATATTATTTTTGTAATTTTCTGGTATTGTAAAAGAGAAAGCAAAATGACCACTTCCAAAGTAAATGTCGAACATGACGATTCTTTTAGAATCCCGAATGTTGAAAACGAAATTAACATTGTGCCCTTTGAGGAAGGCTTTATTGATATAGATTCATGGTTATCTTATTTTAATAAAAAATGTATTGAAGGGAATAGAGATGACCATTCGGGTCATCACACACACACACACACACACACACACATATATATATATATATATATATATATATATATATATATATATATATATAACTGTTTTTACTATTAATTAAACTGTCCAGTACATATATAATTAAATACCCAATAAGGGTGGGTGGGATTGGGTCCTCAGACTTCGTCCAGAAAGGTCACATGAAATGAGCTGTTGTTGTATGGACATTTCTATGAGAATCTACTGGGAAAATGTTACACTTTTTCGGCATTTGTTATTCAGCTTTTACGGCAAGAGATACGGAACTCTTCCCAACACACAAATACCATTGAATAATACACAAAATTTAAACTCACCTATCTAATTGGTCGAAATAAATCACCTGTCAAAACCATGTGATGTATCCGTCACGAAATAATCACATCACATATACGCCAGAAGTTTGCAGTAGAAACAACCTAGGAGCCATAATCGTCCAAGTTTGGCAACCAAAAACTCTTGCCAAATTGGCGAAAAATCTTCCTAACCGTCTTATACAATCTAGCCCAGGATCCTATCGGGAAAGATAGTTAGTGCTATTATACAGCGAGCTCTATCGTGTGGTAAAAATCCAAAAGAAAAATATCCGGGCTTATCCAACGATGCACTAAATATGGTATGGTATTTAGAACTATGTTCTAAAAAACTTTTAACAAAGTGCCTGCATGGAAAAACACAGAACATGAATGAATGTTTAAATGGCATTATATGGCAGAAGGTGTTTAAAGAAGTTTTTGTAGGCCTCAAAACTTGTAACTCCAGGTTATTTTACTGCAAAATCATACAAACATCTGGATAAAACTTGAATTCTTGATGCTGTACGACATTCAACACCTAATGTAAAACAGCGCCGAAAAATACTAAGAGCGCTAAAGGGAAAAAATCAATGTTTTGGGGAGCAAAGAAGGTGCTATTTATAAATCAGGGGTATTTTAAATATATTTTATTATATTGAATATTAAAAATTGCATTTTAAAGTATTTTTTTAAGAAATTTATGTTTCGGTACATATTTTTGTGAGTTTTTTATCTTTCGTCATAAGCTCAATTTTACCTTTGTATTGTGAATTTATTTGATTTTTCATAATAATTTAAACAGTTTTTGTAGCTTTTCCATTAGACTATATTGAATTTTCTCGTATTAATTTATGTGTAACGAATTATTTATATGACGAATTATTTATAAGTTTTTAAGTTATGTTGAGGTTTTTTGGTTCATACATTCAGCTGCACATATCTAGCAAGACACATTTATGCGCGAATAAAGACATGTGAAAATGCATTAATGGGATGCATTTCATAATTTTGTGGATGGTAGAGTCAATTCCTTTCGTAAATGAGCCATGACTTTAAAATAACTTTTAGCTCTTATTTGCTTAAAATTGACTGTTTATTTTTCTCACTCGTTCCTTTGCGATAACGAAGATATCCTCGTTATTATGAAGAAGTCAATAATCTTCCAGAATGTAATCTCTCCTGTCGCTGGTGGGCGGGTTTCCTGAAAAGAAATAAAAGCATATACTTTATTCAAATCTCGAGGACTGATTTCTATTCAGCGGAGCTCTTGCCAGATTTGGCACTGGTCCAAAACTGGCAAAACAATCCTACAATAACTCAGATGCGATCAGCCCAAGCAAATGTTGGGCAATTTCCCGCATTAAACACTAGATATTGTTACATTCAAATTTATGCAGTTTTGTCGAATGATACGTTCGAAGTTTTTTTTTTTTTTTTTTTTTTTTGGGGGGGGGGGGGTTTAAAATTTAAACTTGTGCATTATATGGTAGATATTGTTACATTCATATTCATACGTTTTTGCGTAACGATACATTCGAACTTCTTGGGGCAATTTTTTAAAGATTTAAACTTGTATATATGTTTACGACGTGTGGCTAGAAAATAACCGGTCTAACGTCATAAAACTTTTTATTCGTCACCAATTACGGCAGAAACGTTGTCGCCTTCAATATACTCCCTTGGCGATCCCTGCACCGCTCCATCCGAATTTTCCATTGTGCAAAGCAGTGCTGGAAGTTCTCTTGTGTCAGCTTGAAGAGAGTCTCCGTCGCTCTTGCTTTCAACGATTCGACGCTCTCAAATTTTGTCCCCTTCAGCTTCGATTTGACCTTTGGAAATAAATAGAAGTCACAGGGGGCTAGATCGAGCGAGTACGTTGGATGATCCAAAACGGGGATGCTTTGCCAAGAATGCCTTCCCAGACAAAGCGGAATGGGCTGGTACATTGTCCTGGTGAAGGATCCAGGAATGATTCTTCCACAAATTGGGTCTTCTTCAGGAAGGGCAGTCAGAACCTCAATGAACAACTCAGATACTCAGATGACGATTTTTGCGGATCAACTGACTAACTGTTGGAATGCTTGCATCCATTTTTGGCGTCCAGTCCCTCTTTGAACCTTTTAAACCCCTCGAAAACTTGAGTGCGCGATAACCATTCATGTCCGTACACTTCTTTTAACATAGTATAAGCTTCTGCGACAGTTTTCCCCACTCTAACAAGAAACATGAGGTAAGCCCGTCGCTCCGTCTGAACACTTAGCTTTTTTTTCGACGAGTCACTGACGCACGGTTCATTCCGAGTAAATGTTACAGCCAAACTACCTTGGCTACCTTACTTACCAGCGACGCACGACCATGACGATCAAGCAGTGGTTGGGTGAGACACTACATCACAGTGTCACGTGCAATTCGTTTGCGCCACGTACGCTGGTTGCTGATGGCAGCGCCCGTCTCGTTATTTTCTACCCACACCTTGTATATATGTATCTATAAGTTTGCATATATATTTATATATATATATATATATATATATATATATATATGTCAGATTTTAGTTGGGAAGGGAATAATTAAATTATATTAAAAGGGGGCTTCGGGATTAATTTATTTATTGGCGCGAGAAAACCACAGAAATTCATATTTCCAGACGCACGAATTGGGAGGGAAATTCCCTGTTTCATTATATAACCTTGGCGCGTCTGTGGTCAGGCGTTCGAAGAGAGAAACTATTACATAATTCAGACATGGAGAGGATTCTAGATTGGGCTCTGCGCATGTGCAGGGAGAGATGGCACGCGGAGTTGACTGCGAATTTTAGGAGAGCGCGGGAGTTTTTCGCAGATGACGGACGTGTGTTCGCTGTGTTCACCAAAATGCAAATGACGAACATTTAAATTGGATGAACCTTGGATCAGTGGTCGTGTTCGAATGAAGAAATAAACTTGAATAACTCGAACTGATGCCTGTTCAATGTTTACTGGATTACTTCTTGCTACACCACCGGGTGACCATGACTGCCATAATTTGTAATATGACGGGTGTAATAATACACTCGACATATATATATATATATATATATATATATATATATATATATATATATATATATATATATATATATATATATATATATATCCTAGCTGAAAACCCGTACTTCGCTACGGAGTACATTCAAATTAAATACAACTGTCAATGTATGCAATTAATGCCAAAAAAAATTATTTATAAAAAATCGTAACGGATTTTTTTATAGACAAAAGAATGTAGAAGAAAATATTCAAATTAAATCTAATAGGACATACTAAAGAATATAGTACAGTTAATATAGTATAATTTGAAGAACATTTCTTTTACTGTATTTTAATATTTTTTTGGATAATGTACAATCCTGTGCGGCATTAGAAAGAAAAAAAATTGTCAATTTATTTAGTTGTTATGCACGTGACGATAAATTAATTTAAAGTACCAGATAAAGAAATCACGTGATCAGCATTTAATAAATTAAATTCTAAAAATTAATCTTTAAAAATTCACCAAAAATCAGGAAATAGAGGTAAAGATTCGATAAAGATTTATTTCAAAGGAATTTTTATGATCTTTCTCGTGATATAAATTTTATAACCCTCCGATTATTATTTTAAATGCAAACTTTAAAGAATGTTTCAAAAGCAGCTTAAAAATTTAATTTAAAAAATTCTAAGAAGAATTTTTCAAAAATCTCTCTTAATGCACCCCTACACTACAAGAAGAATGGCCATGCAAAATTTCAGCTCTTTAGGTGCAGCGGTTTGGTCTGAGCGTTATATGTCAGTCAGTAAATACAACGGTCAGTCAGTAAATACAATGTTGTGATTTCTAAACGCTTGGCTACGTCCACTCGTTTTTCAGAGTGATTTTTTGCCATTCCTTCAATAATTTTTAATCTTTCTTGAAGAGTACGTACTTTTTTCGCTGAACGATTCATTTTGAAATTTTAAAAAAATTGATAGTTAAAGCTATGAAAAACTAAAGAGATAATTTCGGAAGTGCGCCGTTACGGGTCACTACTGTAGCATAAGCCGATGCTGGTGCCATTCGAGTCAGTAAGAACGAAAAATTCAAATTTAACAATTTATTCTTGCTAATATAACGTAAGTATCAACAGCTGTAAAATTTAACAAATAAATTCAATTTAACAACCGTGCTCACACTTGAGCAGCAACAAAACAACAGAAAGGGGGAAAACACTTCCAGCGAGAAACTCCGAAGCAGCAGGTGGGGAAACTGGACGGAAGCAGCCCTGGTTGACTCTCAGACTCGGCTTAAATACTTGCCGCGGTGATGACGTTACAAGCCGAGAAATTTGAATATTTGAATATCAACTCCATGATGCGCTGGTGTGCAGTCTGTACCTCCACAGCACTCCTCTCCGAAGTTGAAGGGTCAAACTGACCTGAAACGAACTTTCCTTCCGCTCCGGGTCGTGTAGGTGTTCAAAGACTTGCTAGCTTGGCCATCCTTCTTTGCTGCGGCCAAGGCACAGAGTCCACCGGGAGAAAAGCTGGTTTAAGGCGATCAATAGACACCCATTTCTCCTGCAAAGCAATCTTTAAAAGAAAGATTTTAGGTCTCCTTTTAAGGACAATGTATGGTCCTTGATAAGGTGTTTGAAGCGCCTTGCGCACCGCATCTTGTCGCATAAACACGTGTGTACAAGTTTTTAAATCCTTTGGTATATACACTACTTGTTCTTTATGAGAAGTAGCGGGTTTGGGTTTAACAAATTTTAAAGAAGTATATAATTTATAGATGAAATCCGACTGTGAGTGCGAGGGATCAAATTCAACAGACGTAAAAAATTGCCCTGGAAGACGTAGTGTCTGTCCGTACACAAGCTACGCTGCTGAGTGCTTCCACTCCTCCCATACTGCAGTTCTCAACCCCAGCAAAATCAAAGATAAGCTGTCAACCCACGAGTCCATAGGATTGCACATTAAAGCCGGTTTTAGGACGTGGTGACAACGCTCAATCATACTATTTGCTTTGGGATTGTATGCAGAGGTACGTGGAATTTCAGCACCCAATGTTTTAGCTAAGTTGCTGAATGTAAAAGATTCAAATTGTCTCCCTTGATCACGATATCTACGGGCTGGTACACCAAATCTGGTCACCCAATTTAATAAAATTGCCCGCGAGACCGTGTCAGCAGTTATATCCTGTAAGGGAATGACCTCGATCCATCTTGTATACCTATCGATTATCGTTAAGCAATATCTAAAGTTCTGGTACATTGGTTTAATGCATTTATGAGCTTTTGCTGCATATTTAATATGATACCAACAATATTTAGATTGCCTTTGAGTGAATTCATCCCCCAAATTGCTTTGCTTAACAGCATTTCTATTAGAAACTCTCCCACGAGAGAGACCTATTGCGGGGGTGAAAATTGTATTTCTGATTTTGTTGGAAACATTAAATTTGGTGCCTTAAGTTAGAAATTTCCTTTTTAAGCATAGAAATTTCATTCTGTAATGAGGTTTCAAGTTTAATTTCACTGCAACAAGTAGCAGAGCCCGTGACCTCAAAAATTTTATCAGCTAGTCCAGCCAGATTACTTAATCTTTCACTGCTTGCCGAAAGTACAGATTGTACAGTAGCAGGCAATTGTGCTAACCAAATAGATTTGATTACGTGCACCGAAAAACCACCCCCCGCCAAGCCTTGCATATGGCGAAGCAACGCAGAAGGTTTACGATCCCCCAACGTCAAATCTTGCAGCAAAGTTTGAATTTTTTTAGTATCCGATATTTCAAAAACCTCTATTAACCCGTTTTTTACAGCGGTATACGGATTTTCTAACTCAGAATTACGCAGAAGATCAGCAATTGCCAACATAGTTTGTTGATCGAGCGAGGATATCAAGCTACAATATTTAGTGCTTTCCTGCGTTATTCCCGATAATTTAAAGTTTGCTTCTACTAGGGAAAAGTACAAACTTGGATTTTCATTCCAAAAGTTTGGCAGTCTTAAAGCAATTTTATTCACTTGCGAGCCATCCTCACTGTTTCCCTCCCCCGGGTTACTCAATTTTTAATATTTGCTATACAAAAACAAATGCACAATATATACACAGTACAAAGTAATGGCAATGAATGCACACAAAATAAACCCAAAATGGTTACTCCATTTACCTAGGTATAATATACAAAGTAGAATTTATTTAGAAACAACTATTTGAATAGTCAGAATGAGCAGATGATAGATGTGTAAAAAACTAACTTGATCCATTGCAGTCACACTCGAATTACATACCGTGAGCACATTTTATTTTGTTGAGGGGGGAATTTAAAACTCCATCCGACTCAATACACTTCCAAAAACAGGCTAAAATATTTCATATCATCAGAACGTGCCTGTAGACCGGGGCACCACTGTAGCATAAGCCGATGCTGATGCCATTCGAGTCAGTAAGAACGAAAAATTCAAACTTAACAATTCATTCTTGCTAATATAACGTAAGTATCAACAGCTGTAAAATTTAACAAATAAATTCAATTTAACAACCGTGCTCACACTTGAGCAACAACAAAACAACAGAAAGGGGAAAACACTTCCCGGGAGAAACTCCGAAGTAGCAGGCGGGGAAACTGGACGGAAGCAGCCCTGGTTGACTCTCAGACTCGGCTTAAATACTTGCCGCGGTGATGACGTTACAAGCCGAGAAATTTGAATATTTGAATATCAACTCCATGATGCGCTGGTGTGCAGTCTGTACCTACACAAGTACGTACCTTTTTCTCTGAACGATTCGTTTTGAAATTTAAAAAAAATATCGATAGTTAAAGTATGAAAAACTAAAGAGATAATTTCGGAAGTGCGCCGTTACGTGTTCAGCAACAATGCCACTAATCAAGTACAATGTCCCATTATTTTCGAAGTGGCTAGGGGAAGCGGCAGCCGTGATCGTTTGTAGTCGTAACTTGCACCATTCCATTACACTGGCTGGACCGACATAGGAAGGTCTGTCTTCCGGGTGGAAGCCTCACCGGCCAGTGTAGACAGCAGCAATCTGAAACTTCTCACACATTAGCTTGTCCAAGCACCACCCCAGACCAACAGGATAAGCCAGAGGGGAGCAGGAACTGCTCAGGTTGGCTGAATGGGAGGCATAACTGATAAGAGTAGATACGTATTTTGAATAGAGGAAGATTTTGGATTGAGTTACCGAAACAAGGATGCTTCAGAGGCTAAAGAATAATGGAACAACAACGACACACAATTATTGGGAATGGCACGATAACGTGAAAACAAGCAAAAGAGGAAAGAGTAGAAATACGAGAACGTGCATCTCAAATGTTCTGCTTATTGTTTAATAAGAGTGTCATTTTAGCCCAATCCACAATTTTATATTTCAGGATTTGCTATTTTGAAAAAGGATCGATCCGGTAAAATAGCAATAAAGCTGCGATATTCTGAACGATAATGCGGTAAAACGACGAATAGAGGAACGATTTATGCGGTCTGTTTTTTGCTTGTTTTCTATGGAGTTTATTCGGGACTGAGTGAAATGAATGATACGGGAAAACGATCATTCGGGGAACGATCTATCGAGATTCCACTGTATTGACTTTTGTTATATATGAATTATAAAAAAATGATAATATGGAAATAAATTATTTTTCTATATTCCATAATATATCATAATATATATCATAAAAAATCATAATATATATCATAATATATATCATAAAAAAGAAAAAAAAACGACAATCTCGTGGTACATATTCGTGGGAACATATTCGGGGACATATTCGTGTGAACGCTGGTGTTCAGCGGAACATGGCTTTTTTCATCCTTTTTATGGGTGTTATATGTATGTACCATCTCTGAAGTCTTAAAACCCATTGAATTTTCTCTTTTCAATCAAACCAGACGTTATTTTATTTTATATAAGAGTTCATATCTGGCATTCATTCTGGAAGACTTTTACTCACTTTCCTTAATTTTGATTTTCGTAGAAATAATATTCTGTTGATAAAACTTGTCTTTTACAATGAACAAAATTAGTGTATACTTAGTGCAGAATGAAAAGCTTAAAATAGGCAACAAACTAATGGAATTTTCCTTTTAATTTGAATTTATACGATTTCAAGTAGGATTTCTGATAAGCAACTTTAATTCTGGCCTTACAATTTACATTACTGCTGTTAAGATTTAAAATTTCAGCCAGGATATTTACAATATATTATTAGAATGACTATGAAGTTCACTAAATTAAAAAGTTTTTCATCATTCAGTCATAATATTCTACAATTGTCTTTTACTTTACTTTCTGTCCATAGTTGTAGAACCTCCAAATCGGACGCGTTTTGAATGAATGTTTTCTAGCTCAAAGGTCAGGTTAAAGGATCTGAAGTACTAAATGAGGACCGGTCCGCCAAAAAGGACGGTGATATTTGACCTCCCAAAGTATGGCAGCCCAACTCTCTCTTTTCTAGGCTCACGAGAGGGTGTTTATGAACGGAATTTTTCAATGGTAATGTTATCTGTCCCTCTTCTTAATAAATAACTCTACTGACGCCTAGTACACTTTTTATGTATTATTTGTGCATTTCAAAGAGTACTTTTTTCTTTTATATCCGTATTTTTCAAAAGATAAAAAAGTTTTGAAGTGGGTGTTGTGGATGTTTGCTGCTAATTAAGTTAAAATTAGAGTTTTATAAAAATTGGTATTTCTTGATAATTATATTTAAAAAAATGATAATCCTAATTTTCTAATGTTTTTAATTTTATATTACTTTTATTTAAAAAAATGCTTTTTGTGGTTGGTTTATGAATTTAAGTAAGGTTTTTATAACATTTCAGTTTTTCTAAACAATGATATTTCCACATTTTTTTTCATTTTAATAAAACTTTGCAACCAGTTATATACATTGTTTCCACATATTTCCCCATTTTTCCTTGATTTTAAATTTTGATATATATACAGTGAAACCCCGATTTAACGTAACCCGTATTTAATGATTTCCCGCATATAACGTCATTTTTCATTAGTCCCAATTTATTTCTTAAACTTGTAATGTTAAAAAATCCCACATTTAACGTTATCATTTGAAAATATTTCCCGCATTTAACGCTTTTTCAGAGGAAAAAACTCTATGAAATTTTCCTAAAATAGTCAAAATTTGTGATGAAATATATATATATATATATATATATATATATATATATATATATATATATATATCTTATCAAAACGTGAAATACTCGGAATCTCCCCTCTCTTTGTTCTTACCAAAGTTCAACTAAGTTCGTGGAACAAGCATTCCTATAAATGGCCCCGTTTTGAAATAGAAATTGCTTCAAATTCACAGCTTCAAATGGTTGGATAGACCGCCTTAGAAAAAAGCATAATTTATCCTACAAGTCTGTTTGTGGCGAGTCTGCTGGGGTCGATTCTTCGCAAATTGGACAGATAAATGCACTTACAGAAAAGTAAGATTATTTTGCTTGTTGATCAATGTACAACCCATGTTGTACATTTAAAATTACAAAATGTGAGAATGGAATTTTCCCCTGTCAATTGTACAAGCAAAGTTCAACATTGTGATTTGGGGATCATACGATCGTTAAAAGTCAACTATAGAAACCAATATTTGAAAATATCTCTTCTCAGTATAGAATTTAGAGGCAGGAAAAAATAGATAAACGTTGTAGAATCTCTTCAGCATGGGAAAATGTATCTCAAGTCCTTTTGCAAAAATTGGGTAGTTCAGATAGTGATGAAGATGAGGAACGTGGAATTCCCTCTGCCACAGAACCCATTCAAGCTTTGAAAACAGTGGAATCGTTCCTTTAGAATAGTGGAGGCCAAGAAAAAAGCTTACGAAACTCCTGTTGAGAATGCGATTTGTGCTATAATCAGGACGCAAAGTAAAATAACTGATTTATTTAAAGCATAATTTAGAAAAATGATGTCTAAACCATTTTAGTTTAAGAAATAAAAGGTATGTTACCCAAGTAGTAAGTCTTTATTTTATGCTGTGTTTTGTTTTTGGTCTTACCCCGATTTAACGTTTTCCCGCATATAACGCCATTTCTTTATGGTCCCTTGAGTAACGTTAAATCGGGGTTTCACTGTATATGCAATTTATTGCTCTGATTTACAATTGTTTTCAAAAATTTATTTCTGGTGAAATCTCGATTTTACCAAGCTAAGCGATTAAAATTTGTCGGTGAAAACACTGAAAAAGACAGTCGTCTCTAATTCCATTTTAATGCGACTTGACTTGCGTTTTTTTCCTAAGCGGAGTATCTTTTCGAGGCACTCCTCTTTTCAATGAGTAAAGTGCTCGTGTCGAAATTCCGTTGCGTCATTTCCGTCTCAGTGCCATAAAAAGAACAACGGCTAACCCTTTTTTCTGTCAAGGCAACTCGAATATCCTCATGAATTATGAATGACACAACACTGGTTTCAAAAGAAACAAAACATAATACGTACTGATAAATTTCAGTGCATCACTTGTGTAAATAGGTTTTTCATTAGACGGCGATTGAGTGCAGTAGATTTTCCTAACCTGGAAATATTTTTAGAGAAAATTAGTTGTGGAAAGAAATTACACTTTAACTGAGTTGAGTAGACTTGTAGAACTGTGTATCGGATTGCAGAATATGATTGTGCTCTATAGTCAATTTAATCTTAATATCTTTCAGATGGTATTGATTTAATAATACACATACCTTTTAAATGGTTTTATTCATTTTAAAGCTTTAAAACTTTTGAAAAAAGGGGATAAGCTCAAAGCCTCCAATCCTAAAACTTAAAATAGCATTCAAACGTATTTTATTTTTTAAGCACACGTTAATCATATCTACTGTTTCAATTCCAGCATTTCTCACTGCCCTTGCACTCCAGAAACGTTTCAGCGACTTATTAAGTTTCATTCCCGAGCGGAACCAGTTTTTGCTTTTTAGACCCGTTTTCAGAAGTTTTGGACAGCTAATCAACAGATCTAATCGTGGTTTCCCTCTAACAGAACGGAGATAATTATCACCAGTTTTCTTTGTGTAAGAATTTATCTAAAATTGAGTAACATCTTACAACCTACAACTAACCAACAAACTTAATGCTACTTTTTGAAGTTTTGCATATTTAGATGTTTTTTCAGTTCAAATACAAATATTCAGATTCAAACCAAAATTCCTAAATTCGGTTACAACCAATATTTTGCCCGATTGAGAGTTTTATTTTGTTTGTTTTATTGTTTGTTTGTGTGTGCGTGCGCGCGCGTTTTTTTATGTGATGAGGTAAGAATAAGTCAAATAAGATAATGTTTAAACAAACCAAATAAGATAAACCAAAAACGATTGTGAGCAGGTAGGGGAATGTACTATGTGCATAGGCGTAGCGTCGGGGGGGGGGGGGGCACGTATCCTCTCCCAGCTTAACTTAAAAAAACTTAATAAATTAAAACGTTGATAGAAGTTCAGTTAAAATCGGAAAATTGTAAAAAACTTTTAAGAAAGTTGGTTTTTTCCCAGCTTTTTCAAATTGAAGATGCCGATTATGTCCTTAGCCTTAACATAGTTTTTAACAATGATATTATCCATAACTAAAGTTCGATGCTATATTTTTTTTCTCATTTTATTTACATTATTTTTCTCATTGTATAACTTTTGAATACTACTCAAACATCAATTCTATTGTTATTCAATTTAAAAATAATCACAATATTTCATATTTTAAGGACCGACAGGCAGTCAATGCAAGGAGGAGGGCCCTAACTGAATTCAATTCGTGCCCCAAAAATATCGAATCACGATACACCTATGACTATGTGTGTGTGTGTGTGACTGTCTTGGTGTTCGCAACTAACGCAGAGTATACCTCAATTATGGGGGAAAAGTTAAAGATCAAAGACAGGGTATCCGTTTTATGTTTAAAGCAATTTATTTCATGTAATTTTCGTGGAATATCGTAAAGAATTAACAAATTTCACTAAAATTTTATTTCTATTAAATTAGGTGGATATACTCTGAACTCGCAATTATTGTTTAAGTAGATTATACGCAAATTACTATATAAAAAGTATAGAAATCAACTACGAGTAATCTGGCACATCGGGCTCATTAGACCGGACCTACAGTTTAAAGCCGATTCCGAACGGCTATAAATAACTTGCCAGCAGTTGTAAACAAAAGGATATGACAGCCTTTATCCAAACGGGAAAAAAGCTATCTCCAGTTTCATTATTATTTTAATCAAACCCAGGTTAAATTACTAAATGGCGTTCCTTTAATATACATGAATAAAAATGGTCATTTTTCTTGAATAAATGGCTATTGGACCATCTGCATGCTACGGTCTTCCGTTTACGCACGTGAATCAATATTAATGGATAATGAAGAGTTCAATGCGTTCTAGATTAAAAGGTATTAATGTAAGCCATGCGTGTTGGGTAAATTTCAGAAAAGTCACAAATCTGTAGCCATTTAAAATTGACTCATTGTTCTCTGATTATGGATAAGTAAACAATATGCATGGCTTGTTTTCATTTTTAGTTTAAATTTTATTCATTGAGATAAGGGCGACGACAGTTGACTTAAATAGTAATTTTATTAGAACTAAATCAAGTCTCGTGTAAATTGTAACGGATAGTCAAAATATTTTAATGAATTTTTTTAATACAAAAAATCGACATGACAGTACTAAAAAAAGTTTACTTTCATGAAAATTCGAGTTAGAGCTATTGCCAAGAACCATGGTTATCAGATAGAAGCAAATCGCCGCAAAAAATACGGCATTTATGCATAAAACTTAACTATCAAAATTGTTTCCATGAAGTGCGAATGATATTCTGTAGAAGAGTGAATTAATTTTGGGTTTATTTGAAACTTTTTTGGTTGGTTGGTTGGGGTTTATTGGCGCAAGGTCCAGATATGGACAAGCTGTGCCAAACACATGGTAAACACCCAAAAAGACATAAGATGGTATACATATTTTGACATTTTTAGACCAAAAAACCCTGTTAAAACAAATATAGTAATCTACAAGTTATGCCTAACAGGAAAACAGGCATAAAAAACAAAGTTACGGAGTACTTTATAAAATACAATAAAAAGGATAAAGTGTTAAATTTTCTAAAATCAACGAAAATCTGTAAAACGGTGAAGACCATTAAAGACAGCAGTATTAAAAACCATGATATGCAAGATTAAAAAGAGGAGACTTTTTTGATATTTAATTTCCTGTTGTGACAAAATCCTGTGACTATCATGAATCCCTTTGGGAACTCTTCTGTACACTGATGATGCCATGTCGTTCGGCCATTCCCGTCAGTTGAGAAACAGAAAATTGATCTTTTTTAATTACAGTCACTTAAATACACCCATGCCTCATCGAGTGTTACCTCAAATTTCCATTTATCAGCAGCTAGGGGTTTTCATATAATTTTCTACAGTTAATTTTTTTTTTTCAGTAATATGCTTTGACAGAAGCAGATGAACTTTAGGCTTAAACATCTTTTTTAACTTCAAATCTTTATGAATCATTTTACTTATAGTATCAGAAGACATTACTAGTTTCGATGCAATGGATCTTTGAGTCAGCGGATTTCATTTAAGATCAGAGACTTCACATTCTTGATATTTACTTGCGTTCGAACAGTCTTAGGATGAGGTTTCGAGGTCATGTTTTTATTTTTACTTTCAATTAGACGTTTTTCCCTTTAAAATTTAATATTTTATAAATACTTTTTTTTTAAATGTCATAACCGTGATTTTTACACCGCTTTATAATTTGTTGATTCGAATATTTCTCCTCGGAAAGCACAGTTACGTAACCTCCAAGCCATCTATCAATTTTAGGAGCCATTTTCAAAATAATTTTTTTTATTTTACATTCCAATAAAAACAAAACAGTAGGAGATGATTATGATGAAGTTGCTGAATTTTTATCTCAAAATTCAATCGACGAAAATAAATTGCAAAATCGGTTCCATAAAAGTGTGAACGACCTTCTGTATATATATATATATGTGACATTCCACCCCTGATTCCATAACACACACAATAATAATCACAAACGAGGCAGAGTTCTATAAAATTGCAGTCCTTTATTTCAGAGTTGGGAACGAATATCAGAGCGTCTTTCTAGCATGACGCGAAACATACAAGTCTTTTCACATACACAGCCAACAACAGAATAATCCTGCTCTCTTAGTCAGGGGCTGTACCAAAGTCAGCGACTGTTTACATCAACACAGATGTTTTTCGTGGGTGGTATACTACTAAAGAAGCACATTGGGTGCGCTTTATCTTTATGATATTGTTTGACACTTTTGATCCTTTATCTCTGGCACCTGCAGCCATTATCTCTGAGATATTGTGAACTGCGGATTTTAGATGACTAGAGACGGGGTTTGGGTTACTCCTTCTGGGCGGCATGGCTAATAATCCTATCAACTGAAAAGAATTTATTGTGTTATTTTCCCCACTGGAATTTGCAGATGTTCACTTGCTTTTGGGTGGGCTATTCTTGAGAGAAAGGGTCCTCTCTTAACATATGTGGGACCCGAATTATAGAAATAGACGAGATTCAACTTATAATGTCAAGATTCAACTTATAATGTCACATCCCCCCTCCCAAGAGGCTATCATCCTATGCCTGCATAGGGTGAGAGACACCTGAGTGTGAGTATGTTGGGACCTCACCTAATTCATTCTGCAAGATCAACATTATAAGTTTTACTACTTCAATTTTTTAAGTTAAGTCATAATCGATATAAAACTCTTGATCTGCAGTATCAAGCTCTTTATATCGACATACGTTAGCTGGAATTATAAATCTTTCCGTATCTCTGGAGAAGTTCTCCACCTATCTAAATTCCTCCATCTCCAGTCATCGTGTTCATTACCATAACAATACAATTACTTGTCCTCAAATTAATAGGTGCACAATTACAACAATAGTCTAATAGTAATTAAAAGTACATAATTATAACAATATTAGTGGGATAATAAAATATGTAATAAGATAATATACTAGTATAGCCATGAAAAGAATAACATAGAAATGGTAATGGATATGGCTTAATTGAATCTCCATGCAGATACATTATACCGAAAATCAGTTCTAATTCAATAGTAATCTACATGAAATCATACACAAAAACAATTCAATTCTGATACTTGTAAATCAATGCTAAATCAATACACAGAAATGATACATTAAATACTTCAATTCAGGTAAACGTAACTCAACATTAATTAAATAGGAAAACATATTGACAATCACGCACTAAATTAGTTCAATTCAGAAAAATATAACTCAATACTATTTACACTTCTAGAGCACTGGTTTACTCGGATAATAATTACTATTTATACATTCACAATAATGCCAGTATGATCATAAAATAGATAATATGATAATAGTGCGTAATAATGAAAAAGAAATAACAGGTGATATAATATAATAAAATCCTTACTAAGACACAAATATATCATATGAACACAATGCTTTTTACAATTATTAGATTATTCATCTCTTTCATTCCACTTAAATTCCCTCATGTTTTTTAATTCACTATATTCTTTAATACAGGGGAATAATTTCTATTTTCCTTAATCTCAAGATCTCTTTCCTATACTCTTTTAGATCTCTACATTGAGCGAAAATTAATCCTTTCACCCTTCCAGTATTCATTTCTCTCAAGCTCAATTTTTCAACTACCTTATCCTTCTAACCTAGCTGTGGTGTTCTGACTTATGATGACATCTGCTAATCAGAGTACTAATTTCTCATGATAGCTTGTCTTTGAATAAGCCTGTCCTATTTAAATGAATTTAAGATTCTACTGAAAGGTACAAATTTCCTCCTTCCATTTTTTCCTTAAATCCATAATTTAAAAATAATAAAATAATTCTGACAACTTCAGCTAGTTTGGTTAAGGTATAATCATTATTCGTCTCTTTTTACACACTCAAAGGAATCGGGGACTCGCTCTTTCACCTCCCCCTCTAAAACACTACTCGTCGTTTGACCTACTTCTGTTGGGGTTCAGGGTTCAACTTTTACTCCTAGCACGCTCTATAAGGCCTCAATGCTACACGTAATTCTGACGTCTTAAAAATTTTTAGCAGGTTCCATATTCACTCTCCCAATACCATATTTACTTTTAGCAAAAATACCAATAAACGATGACAATAGAGGAATGAGCTCCGACGATAGATTCATGTTAGCAAATTCAGGTAATTTATCCTGAATGGCATTCTGAGTCTTAGAGTCTTCAGTCAAATCAAGTGTCTTCCTGATTTGCATAGACGTTTTTGGATGCTCATGTTCTCCATTGCCATTCGTTAGCATTATATCATCACAATTATTTTCAATACGACCATAATATAATTTAGCACAGTTATTATCATCAGGATATTCATTTATCAATTTACTCGACTTACATATATCATCACAATTATTTTCAATACGACCATAATAAAATTTAGCACAGTTATTTTCATCAGGATATTCATTTATCAATTTACTCGACTTACATATATCATCACACTCACTTATAACAGAACTATAATACTTTTTAGCACAAATCATATCATTAGAATTTTTAGTTACTCCCTTACTTGGGTTATATTGGTTATCTACAATTTTATTAGAATTATAAAAATATTTCGTCTCTATGAATATGGTACTCTCGACATCCTCCTGACTCTCATTGTTATTATTATTCTTATTTTTTATATTAGAATTGAGATGATATGAAACATTATGATAACAACTCGATAATTTGTTAAGAGTAATATCTAGATTATCCTGATATACACTACAATCACTTAATTTAATATTCAAGTTAAATAATTTCATATGTGGCAAAGATAATAAGATGTAATTCAAATGGGTATCTATAACATACACTTCAATAGTTTTGGTTAGATCACCTATCGTAGCTTCTACACTGATAATTTTAACAATAACAATCTTACCTTGCGTTTGTTGCACTGTTTGCGGTTCCATGGGTCTTTCTTTATAGGTAAGTCCAGGTAGCCAAGATTTTGGCATGATTGTCACATTTGAACCTGTATCCAATAAACACGGAAAGTTCTTACTGTTTGATACTCGCAACATAGTCTTTAAGAATTGTCCGTTATCATCACTATGGTGGTTGACTGTCCGTTGCCTGGGAGGTGTCATTAGATGTCAGGTGGATCTGCACATCCTCGCCAAATGTCCGGCCTTTCCGCATCTGTAACATAACCTTTGTGTATTATCTCGAGTTGATAATCTATTTAATTGTGGCGGTCGTGGGGATGAGTAGTTATTAGGTGTGTAGTTGTTAGGTGTAGTCTGACTCCAAGGTCTCGTTCCATTTTCTTCAGCTCTCGGGGAATAACGAGGTGGCTTCTTCCAGTTTTGCGTCAAAACATTCTTTGGTTTAAAAACCTCAGCAGTTGGGTTCAGGAACGTCGGAGGTTTTAAATTTTCTCGAATTCTTAGTTCCTCATCTATAAAATCCAGCATTTCTTCGGTTTTTCGATTTTTCTGCCCTTTGCTTCTCTCGTATAATAGGAGAATTTCCTCTGGGAAAATAGTCCTGATCTTTGCATTTATTACTTCATTGTCCTGGTTCACTTCTAAGTTCTTTAAGCTGCGTAGGTGTGTATATAATTCCGTGATGCTTGTTCTCAGGGCGGGAAGGTCGTTGGAATCTTTTATCGGGCGGATGGCTAATATTTTTTGAATGTGGTGATCAATAGTTCTATCGGTATTCTCGTATCTCTTCTTTAATATTTGTATTATATCCGGGTAGTTTTCAGCTGTCACTGCGAATCCGGCTATTGTTTTGGCTGCCTCTCCATCCAAAAGAGAGATTAAATAATTTAATTTTTCCACTCGGGATAATTCTTTCCGGTTGTTGATGGTGGATTCAAATGTTTGCCAAAACGACATCCAAGTGGTTATGTCTCCGTGAAATTTTTTTAGTTCTATTTTTGGCAATTTTGCGGTGATGGGTTTAGTATCTTTAGTAGAGAGATTGTCAGTTGATTTGTCTTCCAGGATTTCCTTCTCTTGTGTTATTTCAATAATCCTATGTATGGTTTCAAGTATTTTAGTTTGGTAGGTCTCTGAGCTTTCCATATCCGTATCTAGTTCTCCTTCTTCCGTTATCATGCTTGCAACGTTTTTATCCAAATCATATAATTCTTGCCGCTTCATTTCCAGTTGATCCTTTAGTGCATGTAATTTACTTTTATATCCTGGCTGTTGTTGAATTTCTTCGAATTGTTTAATTAGTCGAGAAACAGAGCCCCTCTGAGCTTTTCTTGTTCTCTTCAGAACTTCCATCTTCTAAAAAACTAAACTGTCTTTCAACTATATTATCAGTGAGTTATCGCCGCAATCTCTTCCTTCGTAATGTGGGTGACACATGATACCCTGCTCGGTTCGGTGTGGGGAATTGGGAAGCAAGGCTCGTCCGCCATGTTTGTCCTTCTTGTCTTCTATTGCCTTAAAAATGCATATAAGTCCATTTAATCAATTTGGTTTCTTCTTATTAAAGTCCATTAGGTTTCCTTCGCAAAGTAACTATCCTGTCGGCTTGTGACATTCCACCCCTGATTCCATAACACACACAATAATAATCACAAACGAGGCAGAGTTCTATAAAATTGCAGTCCTTTATTTCAGAGTTGGGAACGAATATCAGAGCGTCTTTCTAGCATGACGCGAAACATACAAGTCTTTTCACATACACAGCCAACAACAGAATAATCCTGCTCTCTTAGTCAGGGGCTGTACCAAAGTCAGCGACTGTTTACATCAACACAGATGTTTTTCGTGGGTGGTATACTACTAAAGAAGCACATTGGGTGCGCTTTATCTTTATGATATTGTTTGACACTTTTGATCCTTTATCTCTGGCACCTGCAGCCATTATCTCTGAGATATTGTGAACTGCGGATTTTAGATGACTAGAGACGGGGTTTGGGTTACTCCTTCTGGGCGGCATGGCTAATAATCCTATCAACTGAAAAGAATTTATTGTGTTATTTTCCCCACTGGAATTTGCAGATGTTCACTTGCTTTTGGGTGGGCTATTCTTGAGAGAAAGGGTCCTCTCTTAACATATGTGGGACCCGAATTATAGAAATAGACGAGATTCAACTTATAATGTCAAGATTCAACTTATAATGTCACATATATATATATATATATATATATATATATATACCAATATAAACGCACACACGCATAATATATAATTATTATTATAAGATATTTATATTTTTATTTCTTTTGTTTTACTGCAAAACAAACAAATAGGCAAGAAACTTTCTGTGAATATAGGTGGAAAAAACTATCGCGACAGGCCATCGATATATATAAATGATATTACCGATAGCTTGAGTTTATTTGGAGAAATATTGCTTTGATACTGGAAACCTCAAAAACAATGTTTCTGTTAAGGGAATAAAATACACCCAGATAATGTTTAAATAAATGAATTATTAATTTTTTAACTTTAATAAATAAAATAGAACTTCATGTGCGACTTTCGGCTATATTTTTAGTGAAACTTTTAACAACACACACACACACCAAAAAAAAAAAAAACTTTTCTTATGGGATCAACTTTTAGGAATTTTAACACAACTGATAAATTTAAAATCAAACTGAGTAATCAACTTTCTGCATGTACACCATATGTAACGCTTGAGAGACGTTCAGAAGCTCTTTTAATTTTTTTTTTCAAATTCATATTGTCTCTCCAGCTACACGTGTCTTACGATAATAAACACAAGCGCTCATGCGTTTCATCAGAGAATGTTCTTCCTGCTAGAAGGGATTAGTGGAAACCGCGTATTAGAGATACCGCGGGGGAAGTTCGCTGCCCAAAAAGCTCATTTAGGCACTCATATATACTGTGCATATTATAAATAAAAGGACGATTATTGTCAATATATACTGATGTTTAAAGCCGGAGGACAACTAAAGATATGGTAGTTAACAAGTAGTTTTTCATTCAAATTTCTATGAAACTTCTAATTTAAAGTTGTTGTTGTTAATGCCCCCTGGTTGAAGGTTCCATTCACCAGGTCCTAATAGGCTATTGGGCTGAAAGGGGCGGCTCCTGTTTTGAATGAGAACCACAAGAGTCGGAGTCCGACTTGGCTAAATGACCAGTCCCGTCATTTTGAACCGAGTCAAGTGACGAGACTGGAACACTTGACCCCGCACATCCAGAGGTAAATTTGAGACCTTGGAGGACATTGCAGCTACGCCCTATTTTACGTGCCCCGGCCACCATTAGTGAACACGGTGGTGGATTTGCAGCGACGAGCATCGAACCAGGGCTGTTCAGATCATTGGCCCGCTGCTCTTTCCAACTGGGCCACCGCGCCCTTTAATTTAAAGTGAAAATATGTACTTAGGAATTTAAAAACGCCCAGATTATGTAAAATGGAAGAACGCCCGAGTACAAGATGCACATGGGCGTTTTAGGACTTCCGTATATATTCTTGAGTTTATCAAGTTTATGGGTTAGTAAAAATTTCTATGAAACTATTCTAGAGAGTGATGTTTTTGAGACAAATGTAACAATAAGATAAATGTCAGTGGTGGCCACTTTTTTGGCAGACTGACAGCTGGCAAATCACTGGTGAACGTTTCTAAACATTTAAAAATGAAGTAAATTGATGGAGAAACGATATCTTAGCGCATGTAATGTTCTTTATTGGGAAGGTCAAAATCATACAATGGCAACTATTGCATCCGATGACAACTATCAATCTCTTTTGATCAGAGGAAATCGGAGTGCAACTCCAAGGCAACAAAATATTAACCTCACAGCAGCCATTGGCCCAAGACGGTTGAAAGCACAACTTTTTTTTTAAACTTTTTTTTCCGGCTCTAGAGCTAACTGGGCCAGAACCTACAGTTTAGAAGTGATTCGTATTTCAGACCCAGTGAACAAGAGGAAGATTGCTTATGATGCCGCGTTAAAATCATGGATAAGATCTGCCGTCACTAAAGAATGAATGCTAATTCCTTAGTCTAATTAATTCTGAATTGCATGTCATGGTCAGACAATGCGATGTTTTCATAGCATACTGTAGGAACAGCCTGAACTTATATCTTTTCAAACCAGTATGATGGAGATAATTTGTAATTTTAGGTTTTTTCTCAGTACGTTTATTTTTTGCGGCGATTTGCTTCTATCTCATAGCCATGGTTCTTGACAATAGCTCTAGCGCGAATTTCCATGAAAGTAAACTTTTTTAGTACTGTCATGTCAATTTTACACCATTCCTCTTGGACCGTTTTCCAAGGTTCGTTCAGTGTTCTTGGATGCCGTTTTACTAAGGCTCGTTTTAATAAATCGAAAGAGCAAAAGTCCATTGGTGAAGCGTCAGGTGATTTTACAAGTATTTCATTAAATGGGATACACTTTATACCTGTTTCTGATGCTTTCTTTGCTAAATAAGCGGCAGTTGATTTAGACATGTGACTAGAGGTTTTGTCCATATGTAGCTCAACTTTATAACGGCCTCCAAGAAGACAACGGACTTTGGAAAACCGTCCAAGAGTAATGGGGTAAAATTGACATGACAGTACTAAGAAAAATTTTACTTTCATGAAAAATTCGAGCTAGAGCTATTGTCAAGAAGTAAATGTATTTTTAAGTATAAATAATAGCTCAAACTTGAATGATTTGTATAAAATACATTTTTTTAAAAATATAAAAATTAAAAAAACATTTTTTCTAATGATAATCTTGTGGAGATAATCTTGTAAATCGATTGATAACTTGAAGGAAAATGTAGTAAAATATTTTGTCAAGTACTGAGATACTTTTACTTTGCTCCAGTAATGACATTATTGAATGGGGGACATTGTAGAGTAATTGTTTAGGAGGATTTAATGCATTGTGACACGAGGTTGAGATATTCTTTAGTGAGAAATTCTGACTGGGACTCTTTGAATTCCCATCTAGACTACAAGCAATCTTGTGTTTGTAGGTTACACGTCGCTTGTAATCTTAATGAAATAACCAGGTAGATTTGAATGATTTGTATTGGGGGTTACAATTACTCTATTCCGCCACACATTCTTCCTTTCTCTTTCACGAGGGGCCCCGGGTTGCCTAAATTGGTTTGCAGATCTGTACTGTCCGTCCGGCGCCCAGGCCCATACTAATCATAAACCGAACAAGGGAAATAAACCCTCGGCTGACTTTGCAGCTATTGCTACGCAGCTTCTGGTCTTCAGGTTCACAACTGCGTATGGACTAACCGCCCGGGACGCTTCATATATGTTGAATTCTCTTTCCACGACAGCTAGGTTCACTCGAGAATCGAGCACGGATATGCCGTTTACCAGACACACTGAAGCCGCGGAATGATCTCATTTGCAGAACAGGAAAGTTAACAGCAGCGCTCTAAAAACCAGCTAATAGTAATCTTTTCAACTTTTTAAAATATCGTAGGTGTTTTGCTCTGCTTGGAGAAGGAAAAATTTAGGTTTCCCTTCTGTATTTAAAAAAATGGCTTCTCTGAAAAAAATGACAAGTCCGATTTCTTTCAAGGTCATTTAGTCAGAAGTTTTACTTCCACTTCACTGCATATCTTCCACTGAGCTGTACCTTTCAGCTTGACACATTTTTAGTGTCTAAAAAATCTCTCTTTTTGGATTAATATTTCACGCCTCATAGCATCTTATCTTAAACGCCTCATAGCATATTATCTTAAACTTCAATGAATGTCTGAGTTAATAAGGGAAAGGAGGCGCAATATCTGCAGAAATTGATACAAATATGCTACAAAGACTTAGTAATTCATGTTACTCCATGTACACCTAATATTTGATTTTAAATTTTGTACAATTGTAATCAGATTTTTCGAAAATGTACTAAATATTAGATAATTACTGTGAGTCATTATGCATTTGGAACTGTTTTATCTGTGGCATACTTGTCGGCTCTGCTCTGCCGAGGACAAGGGCAAAATCTAGGTCCATGGCTTGAGCCATATCGTTGCATGTACATGCTTCATAGTTGAATTCTACTTGATATTCTGTACTGTTATGTGTTGGCCAAATTCTCAAGCCTGTAAAAGTAAACAAAAAAAAATATTTCAGGTAGTCTCTTCTAACGAAACTACCGCGGGTTATCAACGTAGGATTACCTATTTTTGCTTACCTCGTTTCTTTTCTTCTCTTTTCTTTTTTCTTTTTGGACGCATTTTGGCACTTTTCTGTTCACCTGTTTACTGCTACTGGGTTTGGCGCGGTGCCAAAATTATAACTCGCGACGCCGGACAATTTTTCTCTCTCCGCTGGACCGTTATTGAGGAACGTAATCCTACGTTAAAACAATGTGTTGCTTTCTTTCCTATGCATGCAAATAGAAATATTGGTCCAAGAAACGAATGGCTCACTTCCAACTATGTGTCATCTGTTATTGTACCGTCAGTACAATATTTTTGAACTTTGAATGCATTGCGAGAATGTAATACAATCCCTTTTTCAATGGAAACAGAATTGTATACGTTACAGATATTTTTATTAAAGTTTTATCAATATTAAAAGTTTATTAAAAGTGCATTAATGTTAGCCAAATTCCAATGAAATATCTGTTCGCCATTTACCTCCGAATCTTCGCACCAACTTTTCCTTTTCCGAAATCCCTCGTTTACAATTATTTGAACATATTTTCTAGACAGGTAACGAAGTGCTCTAATAAATCGGACTCCAACGAATGCTGAATATTCTGGCCCAGAGTTCAGCTTTTCACTCTTCGGTCAACGTCCGCCATTTCAATCCAGGCTAATTGGAACGGAAGTTCCAACTCGAGCTGGACAAACGCTACAGTGCGTTTTTAATGCAGCTTCACGCCAATCATTCGAAACAGCCTTTTTCCCTCCCGAAGACGTTGATCCATGCGTAGAGCATCTCTCACACACTATTATGGGTCTATGAACACAATGTCTGGCTTCTTAGTGTTAGTGAGAAGGACACAAATGGCCCTGTCAATGTGCTATGAACATGAAAAACTCGTTTGACTTGAAGAAGAGGCTATTTTTCACTCCGAAATAGTTAGCCAATTATTAGGATTTTTATAGGTTACTTTCGTTTCGGTGTCAATTTTCATGACTTTTAAGCCTTTTACTTTCTGTTTATTATAGAGGTTGGAGAATATACAAGTGTTTCATACATAACAATATAAATTTAATGTACATGCTCAATTATTTTGATCCAATTTGATTTTGAATATTTTTATTTAGTAACTTTATTAGTAACTTTATTTACTAAGAAAATCACAAATCGCTTCTAGTTGAAACAACCGAAGCTTTCTGAATTTTCAAATATTAATGAAACAGTATTCTCCCCAAAATGACAAGAAACTTTTAAAATTAAAATGAGTATATTTTTCCTCACAAATTTTTTCAATATTTAACATAAACTATAAGTATTTCTTTAAGCATGTTTGAATTAACATTCTTTGTATATTATATTTTAAGTTTTCTTCAACTAAATCCCCATTCTTTGCGTAGGATATTTTGTGAGTCAAGATAGAAGCCTCTTCTCCCAGTTAAGGAGGATAACTGTTGAACAAAATGTAGTCATTTTACTAAAAACCACTTCAAGTTAGTTTATGGACGAGTCATTTATCTCTGAGCCTGGATCCATTTTATGCAGGTTAGAAATCTGGATGAAAGGGTGCGGAACCTTTTTGTTGGAAGTAGAACACTTAACAATAGTTTACACAAGTTAACTTTAATAAACACCAGTTGCCTTTGATGTTATTCAATTTCATTGGATAAAATAAAGTAAATGCTCTGAAATAAGAAAAGTATCGAGCACAAACACTGTTTGTAACACAGATTATTTCGGATGACAATATGTGAACCCGTTGCTTTCTCAAGTATTTTTGTGTAGAGATTAAATGCCTCAATAAATGGTTTACAAAGTGTAAGAAATCAAAATTGGAATTTTTTTTCGTGGTATTTTTGTGAGAATACTGTCACATGTAAAGTGTGATATAAATTAGTAGCAAACGACGCTATGTCTCGTTTAGCATTCATTTAGTGAAGCATCTCAAACTCTAAGTCAAGGACATGAAACTTGAAGAAAGAATTCGTACAGAATAAGTTGGGGATGTTTATGATGAAGATAGTCTCGTAGCTTGGTTGTGTAATGCATATCTGTCTGGAAACCAGTTTGCGTGTCATTTGAGATGAATCTGAGCAACGAGAGATTTCAGTAGACAGTAGGAGGTTAACAGAAAATCCACTTTCCTGGCATACGGCTGTTAAGAGTTGAAATGAATGAAATCATCATAAGGATATACTTTTTATTTGAAACTTAAGTTAGTCGTGCAATGCAGCTGTATCAGGGAGACCCATAATCCCCCGTGCACAACGGGATTGGAAAGCGAACCGACGATGTCTTTGAAATCTCATAATATTCTCATGCGTCAAAAGTATATTTAACTTAAAATCTATATGAAATTTTAGTTTGGATTGTGCGTCAAATTCAGCTATTTCTACTTTTTCTCTATATTTTCAGGTGTTACGTCTTATAATCTTATCTGTTCAGAATCTAAATTACGAGTAAATTTCATCCATTAACTGAAATGTCTGTTAACTGCATTCGCTTGCCTGAAACATTGTACAGATAAAAAATAGAGTAATTAAACAATTTCTTCGACTGGCAAAGTTTTTAAAGGAATAAAAGTTATTCACATATCATTTACTTCGTAAAGAAGAAAAATTATGAAATTTCTAGACACTCTCAAGACAAAAGAACAAAGATAATTGTCTTCTAATAACAACGAAAGCACAAAGATGCCATTAGAAAGGTCCTTTGTCTCGGTCGTCGTAAACCACCATTGTTCGTTCTATTTGTTCTTGTGAAATACAATGATGTTATAATTGTATGAATTTATCCACGTATTCCTTCGTTTACATGTGCATATCTTGTTAAATGCAGATTAAATATAGGGTTTTTATGACGTATGGAAGGAAAAAATCTTTTGTTTAATCCAAGCCCATATCCTATCATAAAAGAAATCAGCTTTCCATACAAACCCACACAACCACACAGAGCTAATGGTCATCTATTAGAGCTCGAAATTCATCCATGACATCCAGGACGTAATATAGAGCTCTATAAGATGAAAAAATAGATGTCTAATAGTCGTACTTCACTTCGACGTCTATTAGAGATCTAAGACGTATTATATACATCTATAAGTCATCTAAGTTTCGATCTCTAATAGATGAAGTCTCTATTGTCGACGTCTATAAAAGATACTGATATAGACATCTTATGGAGCTCTTTTAGACCAGCACCGTCACAAAGCGCCATGATGAACAAACTACACCGCTGCTGTGTTCTTTGGTACCGAGTGCACCTGAATGCTTCATTTGGATCTATAATCACATCGGAATATTGCGGATATCCTTGCTCAACAAGTTTATATCGACTTCCTTTATTTGTTTTAAGGTAAGTGTTAATTCTTAAATAATTTATGCTTAAGGTATAATGACACCTTTGAAACGTCAATTTCTGTCAAAATATTGATTTTTTATTTTTGCTATTTTATGAATGATCTTTTACTTTCAAAATCTGTTTGAATATTGTTTCTAGCTTGTCTAGAACCCAAGTTTTAGGTATTTTAATATTGCTTGGCTGTGAAATTTTACAACTGAAAGTACGTTTCTGCAAACCAGAAGTAAGCAAAAATGTTTGTTTAGATTGCTGTTTTTCATGATTTTGTTAGGAAAACATTATATACGCACATAAAAACACAAAAATAGTTTTTTAAGCATCTTAATAATATTACGAATTACATCTGCCAACGTTATTTACGGAATTTTGTTTTAGAAATTGGCATTAAACTGTGCATTCCAAATCATTGTTTACGTACGAGTTTGCCCTTTGATAATCATTTAAAAGTCACTAAATCCATTTATTTTTCTCGATATTTTTAGTTTTTTTTCAACGAAAATGCCAAAAAGTACTTCTAGAAAACGCAAACGTAAGTTTTATGGTAATAAATTTACAAATAAATAATAGTCCTGTTGAAAGTGAAATGCATAATTCTGCATATGTTGGTGATTACCAAAGTTTTTCTGCCAGTTTTTCAAAGCTACAGACGGCTAGTTCTATATCAACAAATGAAAACTGTGGTTCAATGAGTGGTTTTAGAATTTTGGATAATGGAATTCTTTTAAATATAACTCTGCTGTCCAAGCTGTTTTTCAGATAAACAAACATTATGTGAGGAATCAAGATATAGGCTGTGCTCACATTTTTATATTCAGTGTAAAAACTGAGACTTCCATAAAGGTTTGGCACCTTCAAAAAAAAAAAAAATGTAAATTCTGAAATAAATACCAGACTAGTGTATGGCATGCACCAGATTGGTAAAGGTTTTGCTGTAGCATATAAATTATGTTCAACGTTGAATTTACATACACTGACTAAAACAGCTTACAAAGCTTTGGAATGCAACAAAATGTCATAGCTGCACTTTTTCACTGTGCTTCAAGCACGAATAACCCGAAAGAATAGCATAAATAATATAATTTGAAAACCTATAAAATTTTGGATAGTCTTAGAATTCATAACTCAATACTTCAGAGTCAAATGAAATCAAAGACATGCAGGAAATTCCTGAGAGCAGCTAGAAAGACAAAAAATTACTGCTTTGGAAAGTAAAGAAGGGGAATTTTACAAAACGGGAGCATTTTAATGCACAATTTGTTGTTTATAATGCAAAAAAAGTAAGGTAAAAGTTATTTTTGCAGTTTTCTCAAAATATAAATTCCTCTTATTTTACCATACCCGAAACACTATATAACAAAATATGTTAAATTAAGAAATTGTTAAGAAAAGCTGATAAATCTTTACCACAGCTAGTAAATAGAGTATTTGAATTGAGAAATAGAGTATTTGATCAGTGAAATTGTATATCAGTAATATTTTCCTCCTATTAGAGTTCATAGAAAAATTTTATGGTATAGAAGTAACATTAATTGTTCATTTAAATAGACAAGTGTTTGAATGTTACAAAATATATTCTAGTAAATATATTGTGTTGTTAGTGGCAGGTCCATGTTGTATAATTTATATTTTAGTTTACTTATTATCATTATATTTTCAATTATATTAATGCATTATTCATGATTTGTTTGCTTTGATTTAGACTCTACAAACTGTTTTATCTCTGGAAGAAGCTCTAAAAATTGTTCCAAGACTTTTCCGTTACTAAGCCACCTTATTTCACAATGTAACATTAAAGTATTAATTGAAGCGGAAGAATAATTTTTGTAATATGATTTTTAATAGCTTGGTATATATCGTACCCACGTGTATTCCCTTTTAATGGCAAAACTGACGGTATATCTTCCTTTGCTGAGCAATCTTTGAAAACCATCCTTATAAAAATATTTATTTGTGCTACATTACAGATATCTGTTGATTCATCACACTGTAAACTTAGAAAAACACATTTTTGTAAATCCTCTTTTAATTGTTCTCTGATATTCACAGATATTTCTTCTATTCTACGAGTTACTGAATTTCTGGATAATTGAACTTCCTGGATAGCTAACATAATTTCATTCTTATTTTTAAATTCTTGAAATAATATCTCTGATGCAGCAAGCATTAATTCTTTAATTATGTTACCATCCATTAAAGGTTTTTTGTGCATTGCAAGTATATGTGCAATCTTAAACGATGCAATAGTAGCAGCTTTTGATTTATTCACGGGCCTGGTAAACAAAGATTGTTGGGCAATTAATGCGGTTTTCATTTCTTTCAATTTCTATTTTCTTAAATTGCTGTTAGGAGGATATTCAGTATCATATTTTTTATGAACTGTTGTGAAATGTCGTTCTATGTTGCATTTTTTCCCAACAGTAACTGTTGAACCACAGGAAAACTATAATAACTGTACTACTATAATAACTGTAATAACTGTACTACTATATTAACTGTACTATATTGTGTAGCTCCTTGAGCAGGAGCTACACAATAATGACACCAAAGAACTGTTGGATAGTATATAATTTTATTATTACTCTTTAGTAAGATAAATATTTTAGAGCAGACTTGCCTGAAGAGAAATTTACTGAAATAACAGTGAAATTGTAGATCAGCAATATTTTCCCATTCGAGTTCATAGAAAAAGTTTATGGTATAGAATTAACATCAATTGTTCATTTTAATAGTCAAGATTTTGAATGTTATGAAATATATTCTAGTAAATATATTGTGTATGTTTTATGAATTCATATTTATATTCTAAGTTTAAATTATTTTTTTTTAGTATGAAGTAATTACTCAGACTAGTGGCATATTACTCTGACTAGTGGCACAAAAGAAAAAGCTTTCTGCAACTTAAAAATTTCTCATCTTATATTTAGTAAGCCATTATTCAAATTTTTTCTTTATTATTTCATTAATATGTCTATTTAGAATTTAAATCGTTTTCATCCTTTGAGTTTGCTATATTTATTTATACCTAAAATTATGTTTCATTTTTAGATTAATATTATATATATATATGTGTGTGTGTATGTAATATTTTAGTTATATTAAATGTGTTATTACGAGTATGCATTATTATTATTACGAGTATGCATTAAGTTAAAACCCATCTCACAAAATGTGAATGATATTAAGGTAAACCTAGTGATATTTTCTAACGAATTAAAAATTTATTTATTGTACTTCTAGGTGCAGCTAGGAGAAATCCATTGTACAAGCAGGTGACTGACTCAAAAATTGAAACCGTCGTCAAAGACTGGTTAAGGCATGCAAATGCTAGGAGTTCAAAACAAAAAGAAAATTGTGTTGGGGAAATTTT
This sequence comes from Dolomedes plantarius, assembly GCA_907164885.2. Lineage (NCBI taxonomy): Eukaryota > Metazoa > Arthropoda > Arachnida > Araneae > Dolomedidae > Dolomedes > Dolomedes plantarius. The sequence continues at coordinate 13,120,343 of OU015501.1, forward strand.
ATGATTTTGTATTCAATAAAGCCTTTTATTAAAACATTTTTTCTTTCTTTCTTTGTTGCAGTATTAAAAATATATTTATGTTAAAGAATGTGAACACAAACAATTCTGGATTAATTATTGAAGAAGATATTTTTAATGAAAATCCAACTGAAGCAGAAAAGTTTTTATAAAAATAAATTATGATTTTCATAGATATACTTTTTGAAACTTAATTTATTATGTCCTACTAAGTTACTTTTATAAGTAATGATGGCTGAAAAAAGAAAGAGATATGAGATATCTATATATTCAACCAGTATACTGTTGCAGGATTGGGTTTTTGACATTACAAGCATCAAAAACTGGTTTAAACTGTCAAAAACCTATGACGAATAAATAAGTCTTAATCACAATAGCTATTAAAAAGGAAGAAACTTGTTTTCAAGCAAATTTAAAAGGTAATTCAGTGTTCAATTTATGTTTTAATTGTGAAATGTATATTTATTAATTAGAAAAATTGCATTAAAAAAATTTTATATGCACTTATAATAGTTTAGTTTTTCAATTGAAAAATTAGCATTTTGGTTAATTTTCTTTTTTTCTTAAATTTCAGAATGCATTAATACCAAGTTTTAATGTAAAAATATTAGTTTTATTATTACAATATTTAATATTATAATTATTTTTAAATATTTTTACATTAAACATTAGTAATACTGTTATTATTTAAGTAATATATATCACTATTTTTGGCAGTTATAATGTATGACAATTGTCATCGTAATAACATCAAAAGTAGTGGTAAATATTAATATTTACATTGTATTTTGGACCAAATATTCTTAATAAATTTAGAAAAATTAATTGAGCTTAATATATTTCGAACAATTTGCATTCTAATAGGACATTTTCATGCAAAAATAATTGCTACAGAGATTCTAAAACTAAAAGTAAATTTATGGAAGTATAACAAAAGTGTATAAAAATAATAGTTGTAAATGTATTATTATTTATTAAGTAATAATAATAAGTAATAATACATTAAGCTTAATTTATTTTAAACAATTTGCATTCTAATAGGACATTCTTATGTAAAAATAATTGCTACAGAGATTCTAAAACTAAAATTAAATTTATGGAAGTATAATAAAGAGTATCAAAATAATAGACACACTATTATTTTTATACTCTACTTCCATAAATTTACTTTTAGTTTTAGAACCTCTGTAGCAATTATTTTTGCATAAGAATGTCCTATTAGAATGCAAATTGTTCAAAATAAATTAAGCTTAATGTATTATTATTATTAATTATTGTTACTTAATAAATAATAATACATTTACAACTATTATTTTTATACTCTTGTTATACTTCCATAAATTTACTTTTAGTTTTAGAATCTCTGTAGCAATTATTTTTGCATAAAAATTTCCTATTAGAATGCAAATTGTTCGAAATAAATTAAGCTTAATTTATTATTAAGAAATTAAGATCCAAAATACAATATTTTGGAGGGGAATAGTACGTCCTTTAGAGGTCTAAAATATCTAAATCGCGTACCCTCCACATCGAAATTTTCGCTCTTATAGACGTCCTATAGAGCGCCGCTTAGATATCGTAGACGTCTTATGGATCTCAAAGAGAGCACACCTCGGAGCTCCTATAGAGCTCCATTCCACGTGATGTAGATATTTTTCGACGTCTTATAGAGGTACGCGTTTTTATGAGGTGAGGTATTATAGACGTCTAATAGAGATCGGTGTGTTGTGTGGGAAGAGTGTGCCTGGGAGAGAAAGTAAAATTCACTGTCCCAACAAAAAACAGTTGTTAAGTCTAGGGAAATGCTGGGCTACTTGTAAATGTAATTTTATAGGGAAATGGGTGAGGGGGGGGGGAACTGTAATATATCTACAAATCAAAGCAAATGTAAAGTATGTTTGTTCTAAACGCTACTGCAGATACTTCTTGGAATCCAGCTGTAAGAAGAAAATAAACACACAGAATGATTTATTCAATACTCAACTCAAGTTAGGAACTGTATTCACAACTTCCAAATTCTGAAAACCGCAAATCTCACACTTGCACAAGACAATCAACCTTAGCACTAGGCTAAATCTTCAGTCCAATTTCTATCGTCTAGCCTCTTTTTATTTAATGTGCATGGAACTTTATGATTTATTATTACTTTTATTGAGGAAAATTCAAGAACGAAAACCCATCTTGTTCTAATCTAAAATGCAATTGAAGGGGTGGCGAAATGTTTCGAATGAATTTTGAGTTGATAGTCATGGCGAGGAGCAATAAGTGTGATTGTCACAATTCACAAATGCGAACTCTTTTGTTCCTATTTCCATCAAAAGGTTTCGGTCATCCTCGCACTTGAGGATTGTTCAAAGGGAAAATCATTCCTAATGCGATGAACTATTAATGAGTTCGAAATATGTCGCCACTCCTTTAATTACATTGTGGAATAGAAGAAGCTGTCCTGTTATGAGCAACGAGTTTGAAAAATAACGAAATTCCTCACAATTATATGTTGTAATTATTGGCAAACTCTTTAGTGGCGTCTTTTACCCGGACACGTACAGAAGAAATTTTTTTTTTTGCTTGTAACAAGGCGTTAACAGTGAGTCCCAAGCGCAATAGATAAAAAAATGGGGGTAAATGACAGTAATAGATTATTTGCTGGCGTTATCCTCTCATATGCTCGAAGTCAGCCTAGAGATGGATTAATCAGTTAACTTGGGTGAAATTCATTTTAATTGATACTAATGGTGCAGTCGATATCCTCCGTCATGAAAAGAAGTTTGAGTTTCGTGAGGAATTGTAATTCGTAATTTGTAAATTAAATAACAAACTTGGATCGAGTTTCATATCAATCCTTTTGTGCAGTGTGTTGCAGTGTTTATTTAAATATCAGGACAAAAATACTTGATACTTTAATATTTTACATTTTGTACACCTACTTTTTAAATAAAAGGAAATTACCTCTCTGCGTTTTCTTCGTATATTTTAGAGTTTTAAGAGATTGTTACTGATTTAATTTCCTGATGACTGTTCCCATTCTAAACTTATGGCATTCATCTATCTATGCAGAGAACTAAAATCTTGAGTGTGATCCAGTGGCGCCCCCAGGATTTTTTCTTGGTTGACCGAGATGAAAGGATAAAAATATTTATAATGCAAAATCAATATTCATAATGCAATTTCTATTTCTTTGGGGGGGGGGGGGGCAAGGCCCCTTGCCCCCCCCCCCATCTTGGGTACGCCGCTGGTGTGATCTACTCAGTATTTTTTTTCTTCTTTTTAGTCACTAGTGATATCATTGTTGGCATTTATTCGCACATTCTTTAAATGTTAAGCTCTAAATTCTGAATCTCGCTTTGACTCGATGATTGGCTCGCTTATATATCAGACATGTTAAACAGTACAACAGACTAACAGTTTAATAATCAATGAATTTTCAAGTCCAATGTAAAAATTTGAAATAAGTTATTGATTTGATACTTTATTTTTTGTCCTCTTTTTATATTTACACTTGTGCTCTATAATATGGCAGATTTGAATAAATTAAATAAAACCATAAAACATTGTTTAAGTGTGGTACTTCTTAATAAACAGTTTTCTGCAAATCAAGTTTTGTGCAGTTTATTTGATTCGTTGAATACAAACGGTCTCTATTTTGATGACAAAAATACACCATTCATCATGCCAGATTTGTAAAGGTGGAGGTACCATCAAGAGTTTGAAAATAAGCAGCTAAACATATTTTTAAAATAAATTTTTATAGAAAAGACGTCTGAACTTCCGACATAGGGTTGGAAGAATCCAATGAAAAAATTTTTGAAGAAATATGATTGCGTAAGAAAATGTTAGCTCTAAAAAAAAGTAGCTCTTGGTTGGAAAATAACTGCCACAACTTTACAGTGTATTTTTTAAAGGTTTCAATAAAAACGTTATTTTTTAAAAACTTGTTTTGTTTTAATTTTTGCCTTAGTCATGACATTCCGTTGAACTAAAACGAAGGCATGATCTGATAAGAAATTATTGCTCTCATCACAAATCTAGCTGATTTTATAAATTGAAAAGGAATTATATACTGAGAGAGATAACTGTTGGTTATGTTTCTGCCAATTCGTTTTCTTTATATTTTACCTAAATATTCTCAATTAAATATATTTTCAGATTATTTTACTCTAAATGCATGTGATTAAGTTAAAGTTTTAATTTAAAATTATAGCTATGTAATTCATTCGACTAATTTGCTCACTGATGTTTATTTATTGACAATATAAAGAGAGAAGCTTTGAAACGCATCCATTTGAAATTAATCTCAATTCTCTCTGAATTTGAACTCTAACATCTTGCTTATTAGAAGGTGTGCTTTTCATTACACAACAAAGTCATATCATGATCTCTCCAGAGAAAACTCACAACGTGTATACAAACTTACGTACATTTCTAAAATGTATACAGACTAACCAAAGAGTTGCTTTTTCGACTTTTTCGACGATGCTATTTGTGTTAAATTCGTAGATCTTAGAAATTAAAAAAAATATATAAATATATATCAGTTCAAGATACGTAGAATTCCTTAGCTTTGCTTACTATGATTAATATACCGCTTAGTGTTTAAGTTAAAAATATTCTTGTTTGCCACTATGTATTATAAAAAACCTATTTGAATGAAACTGGATATGTACGCTCTAAACTCTGGATATTAAAATGCATTTAAGAGGGTCAAAATATCTTTGGTGGGGGATTTATCATTAGGGATTGCTTCAAATAAACGGGATATTCAAGATTTTACTGCGGTTTCATTCCCCGCCTCCTAATCCTTAAATATTGTTCATATCTTAGTAGAGAAAGTTGACTAAACAGTTTTTTTCTTATAAAGATACAAAAACATCAATACATATAACGTAAAAGAATTAACCTTTACACCCGATTCATGTTAGAATCAGGAATGAAGGGACAGGGTTTTTAACAGGTTATTATGGACTAAAAGTGTCCTAGATTTGAGTAATTATGGTAAGTTAAGAGTCAACTCCGGTGATATCATTTTTTATAGTTTTTTTGTATACGATCTGCAAAACACAGTTAAATCAGGGGCAGGAATGGAGTAAAAAACATGTATGTGATGAATCGTTTAAAATTAAGCTATAGATGTTTAATGCTCTTTGGCAGCTATTCTTATATTTGCTTTTATCGTTTATACGAGTATATACGTGTGTTTTGTAAGACAACAGGCTAAAGATAGATCTACTGGTATGAGTAGAAAAATTAATAACTATATTCATCCAAACGGAAACGTTGGCACGCAGTATTTAAATTAGAGCGGAAAAACTTCAATAACGGATCCCACAGAAATCAGTTGAAATTACTGATTTTCAGAGATAAAATATTTTTGTATCTCTACGTCCGATTCCAGTTTTAAGTTTTCTTTTTCATCACATTTCTTATCTCATTCTGTTTTAATCTGCGACAAAGTATCGACTCTAAAGTAATGACATAAAAAAAGGCAACAAACAGATGAGAGAAACTGCGGAGGAAGGAAAACCAAGGTGCTTCAATTTTTAGCACAAACCATGCTTGATACACGTTTTCTTTTTTTCGTTTGAGTTCTTCAGGGAATGAAATACTCAAAATAGTTTTGATAGCAGCGAGCTTCATTTAATATCATCTATAAAGATAATATCATCTATACCAGTGGTTCCCAACCCGTAGAAGTCTGCTGACCACTAAGCCAGAAATTGAACCATGTGCCCCCCCCCCCCCCATCGACTTGAGGGAGGAAACCTTCAGAGGTTTATGGGGGTATAGAATATCCCCCTGGCAAAAAGTACACCGGAAAAGCAAGCTGTTTGTCAAATGTTTGTTTAAAAGTATGTATGTTAAGAACAAATTTTCAACCGGTATAAGTAAATATCAGAGAATGTCTCTAACACTACTCCAGAAGAGCTTGAACTGCAGTTAGTTTCAAAACTGTTTACTTCGTTCCAGTATTGATGACTTTAAAAACCTTCCCAGATTTTATTTCCAACAAAAAAGCGGTACACATAACACTCCGAAAATTATTTTCGATAGCTTATTTTGTTTACTTAAGTATTTATCATGATTTTACAATACCTTTCGCCTTTTGAAAGGTTTCAAAAATCAACTATTGTGTGTTTGGAGACGAGAAAATATATTAAAAATAGAATACAAATGATTCTACGAGAGAGGTTCCTTTTCCTATAAGACTCTTTTTGAACATGCTGTTTAGGAATAAGAGTTTTTATGTGACAAGAAAAATCAAATTGTTTCCGTTCTATATAAACAGTTTTATCAAGAATATACACTCATGGACAAAAAAATTAGCGCACCAAGAAATAATTGCGGGATCGTAACGAAACTTGCAATGAAGGTACATGTCGGGGAGATATGCAAATGATTAGAAATGCAGAGTGATTGCGCATTACGTATAGCCAGTAGAGGGCGTTGAACATCGTACTCTGTGGAGTATAAAACAGGTAACCAAAGCTTGTTTGAGTGTGCTGAATCATTTACAAAGGAAGAGCTGAGATAGACATGCCATTACGCCATGTTCGAAGACAATATAAGCAGTTGTCGCAGTTTGAGAGGGGGAGAATCGTCGGGATGATGGAAGCTGGGTGGTCAGCTAGGCGAGTAGCTCGTCAATTAGGCCGCTCTGATTGTGTCGTGAGGAGGTGTTGGGACCAGTGGACCTGAGAGATGTCATGTACACGAAGACCAGACTCAGGACGCCCTCGACAGACCAGTCGTCGAGAAGACCGCCACATCGTAAGAAATGCACGCGTACAGCCAACTGCTTCATCGGCCGCCATCCAGGCACAGGTAGCACCTTCACTAGGGGCCTCTGTGTCTTCTCGAACCATACGAAGTCGCCTGGCTGAAGGACAGTTGGTATGGCGGCGCCCATTACGTGTGCTGCCCTTGACGCCCACCCATCGACGCCTCCGTTTGGAGTTTTGCCGCGCACGAGGAAACTGGACTGCAGCGGAATTTAACCAGGTCGTCTTTAGCGACGAATCCAGATTCAATCTCGGCAGTGATGACAATCGTGTTCGTGTGTGGAGAGCCCGTGGTGAACGCTTCAATCCTGCCTTTGCTGTACAGCGACACATCGCTCCCACAGCTGGTGTGATGGTATGGGGAGCCATTGCTTACAATACACGGTCAATCCTAGTATTGTTCCGTGGCACCATGACAGCCCAGCGGTATGTTCATGAAATCCTGCAACCACATATGTTGCCACTCATGCAACGGCTCCCAGGAGCCATTTTTCAACAAGACAATGCTCGGCCTCATACGGCAAGGGTGTCACAAGACTGTCTCCGCACTGTTACTACCCTTCCTTGGCCTGCCCGATCCCCAGATTTGTCTCCAATCGAGCATATCTGGGATCATTTGGGACGACGAGTTGGGCATCCCACGAGTTTGAACGAACTAGAGGCAAGGTTACAGCAAATATGGAACGAAATGTCTCAAGACATCATACAGAACTTGTATGACTCAATGCCCGATCGTATCGCATCGTGCATTCGCGCTAGAGGGGGTCCAATACTCCACAGAATACGATGTTCAACGCCCTCTACCGGCTATACGTAATGCGCAATCACGCTGCATTTCTAATCATTTGCATATCTCCCCGACATGTACCTTCATTGGAAGTTTCGTTACGATCCCGCAATTATTTCTTGGTGCGCTAATTTTTTTGTCCATGAGTGTATATCTGAATGAATGTTTTAAAATTTACTTTTTTAACGCATTCTAAGGATAAAAAGAGAAATTTTCATTTAGGTTCACTATAAATTACAGAATGCTCAAAATTTATTGTTTTATGAATATAATGCAATGTATATTGTGTATTTAATACTATAGTTTTATACTTTATCAGTTATATAAGTGAAGGACTGACGGGGCGCAGTTTCCGACAGTGAAAACATCTTTAACGGGTTAAATATATCCCGAAGAATTATTCCTAAATTTGTGACACAAACCTATAAATTTAATTGCAAACAATCCAAGTAAACAGTTTCTCAACACCTCGAAGATGGAGTTCTTTTTGACAATCAAACCTTGAAGCATTTCAGAGGAATAGAAACGATCATTTACATTCAGCTTGAAAAGCGTTTGCGCCAGATTATGCCATTCTATAATTTGGTTCAAATGCTTCACCGGTTTAGATATACTAGAATGTCAAATTATAGGCTAGGATATTCCATCGCAAACGCTTTCCAAGTCAAAAGCATATGAGACGATCTCAAATGCTTAGAGAGTTAAGTTTTCCATATTTGATACGTTACGGAAATGATTGTGTCTGTCTAGTCATATGCATGCAAACACTGATTTTCTTTCTTGTAACTGAGCGGAATGGTTTAACACAAAGTCATTTCTTTTCAACACCGAGATAATCCAGGAGCTAATTCCTACTTCGAGAGGACCGGAAAACAGTTTAGGGTGCACAGAACAAATATCCACGAAAGGAATATCAGCAAGGGAAAATATAACAAAATAGGTGCTTCCAACACTGTGTGTCGGTGTTGTAAAAATCCAAGGGATTGTGTGCCTTCGTGCACAAGAAGGCGAGATAGTTTATGGTGAATGGAACTAGGAGTATGCGATTTATTCTCATACCGTCCAGGAATAAGGACGAGGGCTTAGAGGTCAAAAGACTTCCTGACCTGGTAGATGATCCTCCGAATATTGCTTTGGCAAGTTAGTCTCGCCATTTGAAAATGATTAATAATACCTGGCTATCCTCGGGAGAAATTCAATACCAAAGTCAACAGTAATCTACTTCGAGTTCTACATTTTTTTTATGCGTTGCTAATATCTCAAGATTTATGGGATGTGTTCAGTTCTGTTTGTTGCATAGTGTATGTCTGTGTTAAAAAGAAATTGTATTGTTCGTTAGTTTTCGTCAAAATGAGCGCAGCGCTCTCTTCCAACTAACTAACCAAATATCAAAAACTAAACATGCTTTAAGTTTTGAATTGAAAATTTTCAAAACAAAAATTCAAACTTTCGAGTATTTTTTATTCGAATTTTACATGTAGGTTCATTTGAGGAAGACAAAATAATTATTAAATGCATAGAAGTGAAAGGCGAAAAAAATTGTCCCTGACTCCGGTAATATGACATTATTTCCTGCCATGATTTGATAAATGATGAAGTAATTAAACTCAGATGAAAAAGTATGCACCGACCACTGAAAATGAAAGTTAGTTCAGTTACATACCCTTCGAATAGGCCAGAATTTCTATATTGA